>JACCIB010001178.1:0-50488 GCA_018906965.1 Philotrypesis tridentata
TATATGTTTAAGAAAGTTATAAGTCATTTAAGCTTTAAAATCAAGTTTTAGGAAAGTTCGATCGTCCGTATCATAACCAAAAAATTCATGAAGATACCTTATTTCAATTCAAAAAAGTCTGCGAAAGACACAGAATGTCAGAGGCCCTTGGTTTCTATGTAAAAAATCATTATATCCGTTCATATATGAAAAAAATTTAGTTTTATTGCTATATCGAAGCATTTCACTAACCTTATCATTTTTTTAATGATTGAAATTATTATAAAAAAATTTACGTAATTGATAAAATTGGTTAAATTCTTCGATATAGCAAAAAAACTAAAATTTTTTCATATATGAACGGATATAATGATTTTTTACAGAGAAACCAAGGCCTCTGACATTCTGGGTCTTTCGCAGACTTTTTTGAATTGAATAAGGTATCTTCATGAATTTTTTGGTTATGATACGGACGATCGAACTTTCCTAAAACTTGATTTTAAAGCTTAAATGACTTATAACTTTCTTAAAACATATATATACGACATCAAAAATATTTTTTTTAATAGTTTAGAAAATTTGCAGAAAAAAATGTTATATATTTCTATAGTGAAAATGCTTCCCTGAGGATCTACAAATTAATGAAAGTAGCCAGAAAAAAGCAAAAAATAGGGTCGAAAAATCGACCGCTCGATTTGTCAGAGAACCACCCATATATATATATATATATATATATATATATATATATATATATATATATATATACTAGGGGGTACCCCCTGCTCGCTCCGCTCGCCAACCCCCGATTTAAAAAAATTTTTATTTTTGATGAAGTCAAAAAAGAGAAAAATACATTATAGTTTATAGTTATCATAGTTTAAGTCATCACAGTTTACATATTGTTTGTACAGAATTTGTTGCATTCACAAACAACACTTAATTTACATACATAGTTTATTTTACATATCTATGTCTATATAATTCACGCGTAAACAACATTTACAATTTTAATTCTATACTTATAAATTTTTAATTACATTTGCTAAAGATAGTAAATACCGTATGAAATTGTTATCGTTATTGAGAATAACATCTGGGACTCTTTTTCCAATTTTTAGTCTAAATCTTAAACGTTGTATTATTTTTACAAGTATATCACTACTAATTTGGTCAATTGATCTAAAATGTTTCAAAAGTGGATTGTTATTTTGGTGATATGAATTAATTTGATCATTTAATTTTGATATTTGTTGCCATTGTATCGTTTTCTAACATTGAAGAGTGCATGTGTTCGAAATATTTCTCTTCAAATGTAATGTCGTCCAAATATTCAAATGTATTTTGATCCAAATTATTTTCATTTTCCATATCGAATTGAAATGTTAAATTGAAATGTGGCTCCATGTTCTATAAAACATAATGAAAATGTGAGTGATCTTATATAATTGCAAAGAAACTGTCCAACGTTAAAGTGAGTGTATATATTCTTGTGCACATGTAGTCAACAACAAACAGATGGAAATTGTATATGAACTTACATAAAAATTTCATTCCAAACTATATTTTCTATTTCTGAGTTGTTTTCTCTTTCAAGTTGAATAAAGATATTATTTGGATCTTTGCATCTTGACAAACATACGTACAATTGACCGTGAGAAAATAATGGTTTTTTAAAGTATATCCCAACTTTATCGAAACTTTGACCTTGAGATTTATTAATAGTCATAGCAAATGCTAAAACTAAAGGAAATTGTTTTCTATACAAAATAAAGGGCAATGAAGATACGGTTCCTGTATTTAATGTAATTTTTGGTATAAATACTTTATTTCCGGTCTTTTCTCCGGTAATAATTTCTGCTTCAATATTATACTTATATAATTTAGTAACTTTTAATCGCGTGCCATTACATAAACCGCTTGTTATACTTAAATTTCGTATTAACATAACAATAGCTCCGACAGTTAAGTTAAGTTCATGTGGTGGCAATCCTTCACGAATATTATTTAACATTTCAATTGGAAAGTCAATATAAATATCATCATCGGATTTATCAACACCTTTGTATGTTGCCGTATCTATACTATAATACGTCATTATATTTCCCTTTATTTGTTTTAAAACTTTATTATTTAAATAATATGTGTATTCATTGTGAGTCGTTAGTATTACTTTATTCAATGAGAAATTAATTTTTTCATCATAAATTTTTGAACATACATCATTTGTTTTCCATATTTCGGGTACTTGAAATGATTTTACTTTTCCTTCTCCAATTTTTAGTAATAATTTTGAAAATGATTTGTTCAGTGAACGCATGTTTTTAGTTAACTTTAAAATACGGAAATTTGACCAAAGGTAGGATGATTTGATAGTTTCTTCTATAATCATACTTCTACTACTATTTTTTAAAACTGGAAGAATTTGACGGAAATCGCCTCCTAAAACTATTAATTTATTACCAAAAAGAATGTCAGTGTTACAAATATCTCGTAAAGTTTTATCAACTATTTCTAAAGCTTTTTTAGGGATCATAGAAGCTTCGTCCCAAATGATTAAATCAGCTTCCTTCAATTTTGTTTTATCAGATTTTAATTGTAAAAATGCAATTTCAATAGAGTTTAAGTCTAAAGGTAAACGAAATGTCCTGTGACTGGTCATTCCTTTTGGAAGTAATACTGACGCTATACCGGTCCATGCCATAGACAAAATTTGTTTGTTTTGAGAAATAAAATAGTAAATTAATGTTTTATATAAAAATGTTTTTCCAGAACCTCCAGGACCATCTATAAAATACATTTTATGAGGTTCTTCACATATAATTTTAAAAATACTTCTTTGGTCAGTATTTAGTTGAGTGAACATTGTTTCAAACATTAATTTACTATAGTTAATTTCTTCATTGTTATTGCTGCTTTGTTTATCTATTTTGTATGGCATAGGTAAATTAAATGATTCACATTTGTCTTCTGACTGAAATATTTGATTAATATGTAAAAGTGCAGAATTTTCTTTGTCATTAGCAAAGTCTTCCATGAAACTATTCTTAAACTTATGCCATATTCGATCACCTTGAACATTTTCTGACAGTAAAAACCATGCAAAAAATTGTCTTAACTGAAATGGAAGCATGACAGTACAAGCTTCTTGGAAAATAATATCAATTTGCGAGTCACGTTCAATTAAACCCATAGCAATAGCAGTGTCTTTAAATGTATCATAAATTATTCCATTATAAGTTTTCAAATCTTCGAATTATTTTGCACCCTTTACTTTATTTAATATTAATTTTAAATGAAATCTTTCGTGATCTTTCGGTGAAACCACATTTAATCTTCCAATTGTAGTGTTTTTTATATATTTTTTCTTTTTTTCCATGTTTTACTTGCGTTGTCGAAAATATAATGTTCTGGAATATTTATATATTTCAATGATTTAGCAAAATCGTCTATTTTATTTAATTCGAACCAAGCTGTTAACGGGGTTTGACAGTTATTTATCGCCGTATCAATTTTATTTGGATTAAATACCACAAATTGTTTGTTTTTAATATGAATGGGTAAATTTTCTACTTTATGACTTCTGAAACAAAATGGAAATCTTTGAAATCGCCAAGCTGCTTCCATTGGACTTAAATATCTACCATCAGCATAATTCTTAATTTCATCTGAAACTTCTTCGTTCTTATTTTGAATTTGTACAAATGCTTTATCACCACCCTTCAGAATATATTTATAAATATATTTTATACTCTGTATAGACACTGAACATTCGAAATTAATATGACATCTATATTTCATTAACAAATATTTATTATATGGAACAACCATTGAATTATCAACTGGAATCTTATTATTATATATAGTTTCATAAAAATTGTTATCTGAAATATTGTTTCTTCTTCTGTATTGCGGATAACCATTTTTTGCATTGATGTAACTTTAACAAAAGGCTTTGGAAAGTTTTTCGAGCACTTGTTATTGTCATTATCTAAACATGGACTTTGTTTATTATGAGGTCCGTGTACCATATGTCTAATAACCAATTGCTTAAGCTTCTTATTATTTGAAGGTATTTCAGCAGATATATACTTATCAATTTGTTCTGATGTAATTAATTTGTTGTCAGGATGCAATGTTATTAATAAGTGAGAATGTGGTAAACCTCGTTTTTGGAATTCAATTGTATAAACATATGTTAATACTTTACCAAAAATCTTATTTACTGTTATGTCTTTCAAAATAGATTGTAATTTAGCATGAAATAATCTAACAGTGATATTGGGTATATAATTAGGAGTTGTATTTTTGGGAAAATTTTTTAAGACCAATTTTAATTCTTCCCACTTGGGGTTACACGTTACAGTTATAAATAAATCTGGTCTACCGTGTTTCCTCATAATAGCCATTGCATCTTGGTAATGCCGTTGCATATATCTAGGACTTCCAATATATGTTGATGGTAGTATATAAAGATTTCCAATTTTGTCTGGTTTTTCAAAATTGCTTGAAATATTCGAAGCACTATTAACTACAGCATCCAATAAACCTTCATAACATTCTATTCTCAGTTCTTTTTGCTTATTTTTACTTCTAAAATAATTTAAACGATTGTGCTCTATCATGACGTAAGAATGTATAAAAAATTGTTGAGTTAATCTGCTTCCATATAGTAAAGGACTAAAAATTTTGGCATTTGGTCTATAAGCCAGTCTATATGAATAATATTGTAAAAGAGTTATTAATTTTCCATTATCCATCAAGTAACCAGTGCTCCATCCCAAATCACCTAACGGAAACATTAACGGAAATACCATGGGATCCACAAATTGCGATAATTTGTTTAAAAACGTTTCTTTCGCGTGATCTGTTGATTCTTTAGGGTATATACAAAGATCATATTTTTCTGGTAAGCCAGAATTAGACACTTGGTTTATTGTAAATATGTTTTTGATTCCCATCTTTTCGTAAAAAAATCATTTTATAATCTGGTATATTTTGAATGTTTGCAATTTGATGTAAATGTTTGTATTGCTTGGCTATAGGGTTTTGTTTGAAAATCTTGGTCAAAGTTTCAATATGTGATTTAATTAAATTTGTATTATTGTGCGCGTTTAATCTTTTTTCAACAGCTGTTTGATCATCATAAATATATAATTGACTGTATTTTGGAGGAAGATCTGATGATGTTAAAGCGTTTTGTGTTATGTGGAAAATTTGACCTTGTATTTTGATATTGTAAACAGATTTTCCTTTTTGCTTTATTTCATTAGTTGTAAAGGAAGCAAAGCTGAAAAGAGTATTATAATGTCTAATCAATATTCTGAAATCTTCATCATGTAATAAAAGTTGTTTCAATTCATTATTATATTGACTTAAAGGATGTAAACGAATTTTTCCATTACTACAACAATTAGATTTACATGTTTCTTCTTTCCAAAAAATAGCTGAACAGTATTTGCATGTATAGATCATTTCACCAAAATTTGAAGGTTCAATAAAAAAATTCTCATCATCAACCATATTAATATTGCAACCTTTAATTTTATCTCCTCTTCAATTTTGATAAAGCTAACGATATGGTTTGTAATTTTTTTTTTACTTCAGAATTTTGATAATTCAATAAGTGATATTGACCTGAGTCAATCTGCCCCAAAAATAGTAATGATAATTTCAAGTTACTTGAAATATTACCAAACGTTAAAAGATTGTCTGAATTATTAACATTAATAGTTATACACATATTAAACATTTCTATAAAACTTTGAATTTCAATCATAGTACCGAAAATGCCAACTTTAGACATAAAGTTGGAGTAAGAATCTTTATTATTTACATTATAAAAATAACTATTTCCTACAATAAAGTCACGATAACAATTCCATTTAGTACTAACATTTTTAACTACCAGCGATCTTATATTATTGTGTAGATTTTCATTGTTGTATACAAAAATAGCAAATATTCGAAATAAACCATTACCATCTCGTATAATTTCATTAGTCCTAGGCTTTTTAATTGGAATTGTATCATCAGAAGTAAAATTATTAATTTTTCTTTTTTGTTGTAAATTTGATTCATTTAATGATAAATGACGTTTCTTAATTTCAATATCAGTATCTGTAAAATCTATATTTTGTCTTTTGTATGTAATTCTATGAAACTCTGAATTATTTAAAGTATTACTCTTCACTATTTCAATATTTTGATTTTCAAAATCTAAAATATCATAATGTCCTGAATCAATATTTCCAGTGAAAAGTAATGTTAGTTTCAATTTACTAATCGTGTTTCCAAAAGAGTTAATTTCTTTAGTGGTATTGAAAGTTACTCTTACGAAAACATCAAATATTTCTGTGAAACTTTGAATCTCAATTCCAGTTCCATAGGCACCATGTTTATACATTAATGTAAAGTATTCACAAATATTTGTTACGTTTTCGTAATGATCGTTCCCTTCGATAAAATAATGATACACGCTCCATTTACTTATAATATTTGCAATAATTAGAAAGCGGACTAACATATGGTAATTTTCATTACCATATAAGAAAAACGAAAAAGTTCTGAATAAACAATTTCCATCTCCTTTAATTGTAATTTTAGCTTTATGCATATTGAAATTGTTTATGGATAACATTCAATGTTTAACGTATCGTATTTTTACTTATTACCAATTTAAAAGATCAACTGAAAGATATAGATGCTTATTATTCACATTCAATTTGAAGGTTTCAAATGAAGAAAATAGATAACCACTAAAATTCTTTTTTTGAATTTACATTATGATTTATATTGAATTTACATTCAATATAAATCATAAATCTTGCGAGTGCCAGTTTGCAGTTGCAAAAATAATGCACTGTTTAACGTACCATAGTTTTACACCGTTCAACGTACCCGGTTCTTTCTTGACGATTCACATCAAATTCGAAAAATAATAGTAAATTACGCGAGTGGCCAGTTGCGACTTTGCGAAGAACGCTTCAAATTCGCATTAATTTCCAAGATCTATACACAGAATGTAGACGATCATTGATAGTTAGATTTTGAGTGTTAAGAAATTCACCGTTTAATGTACCTTATTATTCTTGATGACTTTTATTCACATCAGATTTGAAAAATCCAGGCAGTCATCAATGGATCAATGTCATTGTCTCGTAGTAACAATATTATAGTTCATTAGTAAAAGACAGATTTCGAATTTTAAAAAATAATGCACTGTTTAACGTACCATCGTTTTACACCGTTCAACGTACCCGGTTCTTTCTTGATGATTCACATCAAGAAGGCAGGTTTTGTCCAAAATTTCGAAAAATTTTGGACAAAAATTCGAAAAATAATAGTAAATTACGCGAGTGGCCAGTTGCGACTTTGCGACGAACGCTTCAAATTCGCATTAATTTCCAAGATCTATACACAGAATATTAATATTATAAATTCGTATTAATTTCAAAGATCTATATACAGAATGTAGACGATCATTGAGAGCTAGATTTTGAGTGTTAATAAATGCACCGTTTAATGTACCTTATTGTTCTTGATGACTTTTATTCACATCAGATTTGAAAAATCCAGGCAGTCATCAATGGATTAATGTCATTGTCTCGTAGTAATAGTAAACTCCACGAGTGGCGATCATAGTTTTGCACCGTTCAACGTACCCGGTTCCTTCATGACGATTCACATCAAATTTGAAAAATAATAGTAAATTACGCAAGTAGCCAGTTGCGACTTTGTGACGAACGCTTCTTTTTATTCTTTTGAATTTGAAAGAAGCGTTTGAGTGGTAAAATATAATGCACTGTGTAACGTACCATATTTTTGCTTAACGACTTTTATGCACATCCAATTTCGAAAATATAACATCACTACAAATTTAAGAAAAGTATTTTTTACTTCGAATTTGAAATATAATAGCAAGAAATCGCCCAGCGTACTGTTGTCATTACTAAATTTAATATAAAAAATTGGGTTATGACATACGGTAACTTTGTTCAGTATGAAGTTGTATGCAAGACTGGTGAAGTTTGCTGACCTTACAGGAAATTGACTCCTATAACTATATAATATATTCACGATAAATAGAATTAGAGAAATATAATTTAAACTTAAGATACAGATAAATAAAAAACATATATGTGCGAATTAATTCATTTTTATTTTTCTTGTATAAAATTAAAATTATATTTCTCTAATTCTATTTTTGGTGAATTTTCACATGGCGGAATCAATGCCAATTCAAGGCTACCAGAGATTATTATACTAAATTTAATTTGATAATAACACAAGGAATTTATTTTTCAGTATGTACTTTATTTATGTGTCTGTTTAACGCATCTTTTCTATTAAATTGTTTTCCACACTCACAACAAAATTCTTTTTTTGGATAATGAATTAATAAGTGCCTATTTAAATGTGTTTGTCTCTTAAATTTTTTTTTACATAATACACATTGTTTATTTTGCTCCATTTTATGCTCAATTACATGTCTAATATAATGTTTTTTATGTTTAATTACTATTTTGCATATCGAGCATATAAAATGATTCTTTGTATGTATTTGTATATGCTTAAAATATTGACTTGTACACGCAAATGTAAGGTTACACGTAGGAAATTTGGTAAATACTAAATTTCTGTAACAATATACAATTATATATATAGAGTTATAGAGTTATATGTATATATATATATTGTAACGGGGCGAGACGTATACTCGAAAAATCGCACACAAAAGTGAAGCGACGTGGGGACTTGAACCCACGACCTCGAGATCTCCAGGCACGTGCTCTAACCACGGAGCCAGTTCAGACGTGCTCACGCACCGTTACAATATATATATAAAATAATACTAAATGGCATATAATTACTATACAAATATACTTACTCTGATTCCATTTTAAAATCTTACTTTACTGAAATTTTCATTTACATTTAATTTGAAAAATAATAGTAAATCATGCGAGTGGCCAGTTGCGACTTTTCGACGAACGCTTCAAATTCGCATTAATTTCCAAGATCTATATTCAGAATGTAGACGATCATTGAGAGCTAGATTTTGAGTGTTAAGAAATAATGCACCGTTTAATGTACCTTATTGTTCTTGATGACTTTTATTCACAACAGATTTGAAAAATCCAGGCAGTCATCAATGGATCAATGTCATTGTCTCGTAGTAATAGTAAACTCCACGTTAAATTACACGTGTGGCCAGTTGCGACTTTGCGACGAACGTTTGTTTCGAAAGATCTAAATACAGAATGCAGACAATCATCGAGAGCTAAATTTTGAGTGGTAAAAAATAATGCACTGTTTAACATACCATATTTTTGCTTAACGACTTTTATTCACATCCAATTTCGAAAATATAGCAACTTTATTAAATTAAGTTTTCATATTTAAGAATTAACATCAGTACAAATTTAAAAAAACTATTTTTTACTACGAATTTGAAATATAATAGCAAGAAATTGTGCAACGTACTGTTGTCATTATAAATTTAATATAAAAAATCAGGTTATAATTTATGATATACGGTTTTGTATGAACATTGTTTAGTATGAAGTTGTTTTAGACTAATAGAATCAATTCTAAATAACATACAATTATTTTATAAACAAAATTTGTTTAATGTACGTATAACCTTCAGAAATTTTTCACTGATACAAATTTCTTAGTACTAAGTATAAAACTAAATTTGGAAATTTGTATTTTTCATGTAAATTTTAAGTACGGCAACTATATATATATTTTTCGTATAAATTTCTCGCGGTATTTAGTGTTAAATTTTTAAAATGTCAAAACGAAAATCTGAGAACGACTCAAACAGGGAATCAACCAAGAAGAGGAAAGACATTCCTTTTACTCCAACAGACATTTTGAAATCAAAATATATAATTGGCGATAAATCCGCGTAAGTGTATAAGTTTATAAGTTCAATTTAAGGGGTTATGGCAGGGTTAAAACCTGAAAATAAAGAATAATTATTAGTGCTGTAATAAATTAGGTGCTCTAAAAACTACATTTTTCATTTGAAATACAAATATTATATATCACTTTTATGCATAAAAAAATATGCATAAAGTGAGTATAACATGATGTAACTATATATATGTATTTGTATATGCTTAAAATATTGACTTGTACACGCAAATGTAAGGTTACACGTAGGACATAGGACACAGAATACACGTAGTTATAGAGTTATATATATATATATATATATATATATATATATATATATATATATATATATATATATATATATATTGTAACGGGGCGAGACGTATACTCGAAAAATCGCACACAAAAGTTAAACGACGTGGGGACTTAAACCCACGACCTCGAGATCTCCAGGCACGCGCTCTAACCACGGAGCCAGCAAAGACGTGCTCACGCACCGTTACAATATATACAGGGTGTCCAAAAAGTATCGAAACACGCCTATAAAGTTTTCAGAGAACATATTTTTGACCTGGGTCAAGGTCATTTCCGTAGTAACTTTTGACGCTCGATCTAATGGTGACCTTGGATTTGACCGTGGACCTTGCCATCAATGTCATTTCAAGGTCACTATGATTTTTTTAAATGGGAACACCCTATTTTGACATCGGCAATCGAAAGAGCGGAAAATTTTACGTTCAGATATGTATTAAGGTCCAAGGTCAAGGTCACCTGTGAAGGTCGTAGCAAGGTCAAAGGCCCTAAAAACCCACTTTATGAACTAAAACTTTTTTTTGTTACATTTAAATGAATTGTGTATTTTGACCTTAACCGGGCTTTATTAAGTCCTTCATTGTGCCAAACTGAAATTCGATCCAAAACTCCTACTCCGCGACCCCGAAAACCCCCCTAAATAAATTAAAACTTATTTTTTTGATGCATTGAAAAAAATTATTTATTTGAGCCTTAACCGGGCCTCATGAAGTCCTTTATAGTGCTAAACTAAAAACCAACTCAAAATCCGTACTTAGCGACCCTGAAAAGCCCTTGAACAAATTAAGACTCATTTTTTGTTACATTTAAATAAATTGTTTATTTGGGCGTTAACCAGTCTTCATTAAGTTTTTAATAATACCCAATCTAAATGTGAACTCTTAATTAGTTCTCAGCGACCCCATAATCGTTTGAATAAACAGAAACATACATATTTTATGGTAATGTTCAAAAAGTTTTAAAACTTAACGCCAACGTTGCAGTACTGAACCAGACCTCTAGATGGCTACATTCGGTAAATCGCGATCTCACACTAAAAAAAGCACCTTAAAAACATAAGTTACCAAGCAAATTATATTGCCCACTTATTTTAAAACTACAAATGTTTACCTCGAAATCTTAAATAAGTATAGTGGTTGTAAAATCTATTTCTTTAAATTGATATTTAAGTATTCATAGTTTGATCAACAATAAAATCTGTTCATACCTAATTGAAAATGCAACATCTTACGAAAAGAGAAAGGATTACACTTCTCATGATGAGAGGCTGGGGTGCCGCAGTGCAACCTTACCGCACAGTGATTAATCTTTTTAATGAGACTTTTAGAGCTGATAGAACTGGGATTGTCATTTCAACTGCAAGGAACCTTGTTACAAAGTTTGAACAAACCGGCACAATCGACGATAGGCCAAAATCAGGAACAACAAAGTCAGCAACAAACGATGATACTTCCCTGGATGTTTTGTTATCATTCATTGAGGATCCACATAGTTCCACCCGTAGAATTTCACAACAGCACAATATAAGTAAGTCATCTGTTCATAACATACTAAAATATGCTAACTTTCATCCATTCAAAGTCACACTGATTCACAAACTTAATGAAGATGACTTTGATCGTCGCGTTGAATTTTGTGATGACATGATGACACGTATAGTGCAAAATCCTAACTTCCCATCAAATATTGTTTTTTCAGATGAGGCGACATTTCAACTTGACGGAACCTGCAATAGACACAATTGTAGATATTGGGCAGAAACAAACCCACATTGGGCACGAGAAGATAAATCACAATACCCAGAAAAATTAAACGTATGGGCAGGCATATTCAATAACAGAATCGTAGGTCCGTTTTTTATTGATGGCAACTTAAATGCTGAAAACTATGAAGAAATGCTACGCAATCAAATCGTGCCTGCGATAAGAAGAATAGCAGGAGACAACTTTATGAACACATGGTTCCAACAAGACGGCGCACCAGCTCATTATGCACGTGATGTTCGCAATCTTTTAGATGCAGTGTTTGTTAATCGGTGGATAGGACGAAGGGGCACAATTGAATGGCCAGCCAGATCACCTGATTTGACACCTCTTGATTATTTTTACTGGGGCTATTTAAAAGATCGAGTATACAAAACAAAGCCCACAAATTTAGTCGAGCTACGAGAGAGGATTGAATTAGAATCAGCAAATATTAGTCCTGAAGCGATAGAAAATGTTGTTAATGCTTTTTACCATCGATTAGCTTACTGTCAAGAAGTGAATGGTGAACAATTCGAGCATTTACGCTAAATATTTAAAGTGAGAGGCAAGGGGACTCACGTAAAACAAGCACCCCATCGTGAGAGGCAAGGGGACTTACGTAAAACAAGCACCCCATCGTGAGAGGCAAGGGGACTCACGTTAATCAAGCACCCCAAAGGGAACATTATCCTATTACGTCCACGTCGTTGTTCCTGGGTAACGCTAAACATAGGTCATCTACCTTTCTTCTGACTGCTAATTCTGCAAGAATTCCCTGCAAATACAATTTGACCTTGCTACGACCTTCACAGGTGACCTTGACCTTGGACCTTAATACATATCTGAACGTAAAATTTTCCGCTCTTTCGTTTGCCGATGTCAAAATAGGGTGTTCCCATTTAAACAAATCATAGTGACTTTGAAATGACCTTGATGGCAGGGTCCAAGGTCAAATCCAAGGTCACCATTAGATCGACCGTCAAAAGTTACTACGGAAATGACCTTGACCCAGGTCAAAAATATGTTCTCTGAAAACTTTTTAGGCGTGTTTCGATACTTTTTGGACACCCTGTATATAAAATAATACTAAATGGCATATAATTACTATACAAATATACTTACTCTGATTCCATTTTAAAATCTTACTTTACTAAAATTTTCATTTACATTCAATTTGAAAAATAATAGTAAATCATGCGAGTGGCCAGTTGCGACTTTTCGATGAACGCTTCAGATCTATATACAGAATGTAGACGATCATTGAGAGCTAGATTTTGAGTGTTAAGAAATAATGCACCGTTTAATGTACCTTATTGTTCTTGATGGCTTTTATTCACAACAGATTTGTAGTAACAGAGTAACAGTAAACTCCGCGAGTGGCGATTTATCTTTGATAAAAGTTGTTTCAAAGCCGTAATTAATTTTTTTATCTTTGATAAAAGTTGTTTCAGCCGTAAACCTGAAAGCAAAAAATAAACAAACAAAGAAAAAGATCTTTACGGATACAATTCTTACTTATTAGTTTTCAATACTTATCTGATTAAATTGCTGTACTTTGAAAAGCTCTTGTACTTTAACAATGCCATTAAGGTTATAAGCAGTATTACAGCAGCTAGCAGACAAACTGCATTGATCTTATAGTGTCTTGAACTTGAAGCTTGGATGAAAAACAGCTGTTTGGCTGCTTCACAGAAAATTCTACTATACCGATCATATAGTAATCTGCATTCCCGACGCGACGCTGCGAGGCGCATGAATAATATAAAATCATAAATAGAAAAATTAATAGAAAAAGAAAAAATTTGCTAGAAAAAGATTTTAGCTGTTTTTGTCTGTAATTTTAACCCTGTCATAACCCCTTAATATTATGTTAAATAATTATTTTATTTTCAGTTGTTTAGTCGCATATGTCGAAACAATATTTAATGTTAAAAATTTCACGAATAAAGTGAAAAGTGTCGATTTTTCTATTAAGAAAATTGTATTAAATAACAATGACGGTTGCAAAATTCAATGTAACCTATATAACGATGTGATTGATGTTTTTGAATCGAAATTTAAATTAAATGAATTTCTTTATATTATATAAAAACTAATAATATACAATAATATAACGTACTCTACTAAATTTGAACAGAAAATATGGATTCATAACGCAACTATTGTATCTCATAAATCTTATACAAAAGGCAATTTACCTTTTGAAATTAATTTACAATCCTATTCAACTGTAACGTCCTTGGGAGAGTTTGAAATAGAAAAATTAAAAATTTCTAGTATTGCGTTTCATGAAATACCAACAAAAAGAGGATATGTGCGTAAGTGTAAAAAAAATGTTATAACAATATAAAAAATGCGACACGCCAATATGAATCGCACGTGCGCTAATACGAAATATAGCGTGTTGCATGAAACCTTTCAATGTAAATGTGTTGATGGCGCAACTAATGGAATCAATGTCAATTCAACCATTGTAGAGACTAACGGAATCAATATCTTCTATACTATATTTTTAACTTAAATTTTTCATGTACGAATTGCATTCTTTTTACAGAAATTACTGGATACCTATGTAATGAATTCATATTGAGAAACATCAATGACGATTCTGATTATTATGGATCCATAACAGACAAAAAATATAAATTAGATATTTTGTTATTAAAATCTAATGATGTAGATATTAACTTTAAGTTTGGTTGTAAAATTGAAGTTACTGGAGATTTACAAGAAAACGGTATATTTTCAATATAATGTGTATTATTATACATACAGGTGATTGCATAAATTTATACTTTTTAGGAAATAGTTATTTGCTTAAAGTAAGAGACAGTTCTCATATAACTGTTATCGATAATGTTCCATTGGATATAACAGAGCTTTTGCAAGGTCCTGAAATATTTATAATAAAGGTACGATATATTATATAAAATATCAAACTTTAAATTTAAAAGTATGATATATTATGTAGAATGTTGAACTTTTAATTTTGTTTAAATTCTATATTTTAGGAAGACCAAAATATAAGTAAACAGACATAAAACGTTTGATAAATGCTACTGGCCCTGCGCGTGAAACATTTTAGATGATTTGACCAAATTAGTACTTGTAAAAATAATACAACTTTTAAGATTTAGACTAAAAATTGGAAAAAGAGTCCCAGATGTTATTCTCAATAACGATAACAATTTGATACGGTATTTACTATCTTTAGCAAATGTAATTAAAAATTTATAAGTATAGAATTAAAATTGTAAATGTTGGCAAGCGTAGCGAGCAGGGGGGTACAGTTAAATTATGATTTGACCAAATTAGTACTTGTAAAAATAATACAACTTTTAAGAATAAAAAATTATAATATAGAGAATAAATAATTGAAAATAAAGTGCCAAAACTCAAAACGTTTTATTTCTTTTAGGTATCACATTTAATTTTGTGGGGGGCTGTGGGGGGTTGTGGGGGGGGGGGGCACTGTGGAGGGGCTGTGGGGGGGCTGTGGGGGGACAATCAATAATTCAAAATAACATGAAAATGATCGAATTTTTGGTTATTTTGTGGGGGGGCTCGATGTGGGGGGGCGTGGGGGGTTGTGGGGGGGGGGGGGGTCTTTGACCTAAATAGACATATAATATAGGAGGATATATATATATTCGTTTCAGACGATGCGGCTGCTCCGTAGTCTCCTGCTGCGTTGGGTTCGTCTGCCGAGAGAGAGCAAACGGCGCCGCTATGTCTGGACCGCTTTACAGGTATTCGGTCGACTCGCACTAGATTTTCCTTCGTTCTTTCTCACTCTCTCGGCTCTCTTATACTCTTTTGGATTCTGAGCGGCTTCTTTCCTTTTGCACTCAAATACAAAAACTTCATGTATTCACTGTTGTTAACTCTTACGAGTGATATACGGTTAATTGATGCAACTTTTAATTGATAATACTTTGTCGATTTTTATACGCCGTTAAGTAATTTCCGCACTTGGGGAGAATCGAATATACTGATCGGTTATCGATCTGTGAACTTAGTGACCGCGCCGCCGCGCATCTCCTCTATTTAAGCAAGTGGGTGATTTTGGGATGATAAGTTCCTTCTCTTTTGCTGCCACGCCTAATTGCGTGATCGTTGAAGGTTTTCTTGGTGCATCTCCATAGGTGATGACACCTGCGTTCGCTTTTCCTCGATCTTCCACTTTCGATTTCCTCAAGGCGTCGGCCTTCCGTATCTGTGTATTACCTGCCCGTATTGCGTACTGCATTAAGGGCAATTCCTATTCTCGAGGTTTCTTCGAGTTTTTCGGCTAGTGCGCAATAGCTGTGATTTTCCTTATGACTTTGTTGTTGTTTGCGTGTTTGATGTTTCATTCGGTGATGAAATTTGTTTATTTCATTACAATACCGTTGGAAAGAACACCCTTTTTTACATAAGATATAGTGGTTCCCGAATTTTTTGCGTGCGAATTCATTACATGGTGATCATTCAAACCTAGATGTCAAAATCGGCCATTCTGGGCGTTAATGGGTTAAGGGGTTATCACAGAGTTAAAATTGTAAAAATATCGATGTTTTTTTATTCGCTTTTTTCACAGTTAATAGTCCATAGAATATGGCCCTAAAAGCCGTTTTTTAATAAAAAAAAATTGTCCTCGAAGATACAGACAAAAAACTGATAAATATTTTTCTAGCAAATATTTGAAAAATCGTGAATTTTAAATATTTTAATTAGACCAAACTTGTGGAATGAATTATTGTACCACGCTTCGTATAGAGTAATTTCATGAGAAATTTTACTGAAAATACTACATAAAAACCATTTTACAAAACTGTTTTTTCTAATAAGTTATTGATCTATTTCTGTAAAATATTAATTTTGCTATGGTTGCATATTTTATGTTACTATTAAACTCAATATTTTAAAGTAAAGGCATTCAACAAATTTGTATTTGCCACCGAACAATTTGCACCTTACGGCTCACAGTTTCAGATCGGGCATGTAGATTACTACATAATCAGTATAGTAGAATTTCATGTGAAGCAGCTAAACAGCTATTTTTCATCCAATCTTCAAGACACCAGATCAGTGCAGTTTGTCTGCTAGCTGGTGCTGCTAGTTCAATGGTACTTTTAAGTACAACAGCTTCTACAGAATACATCGGTTATTCAGATAAGTATTGGAAACTAATAAGCAATAATTTATGTGTAAAGAGCTTTTCCTTTGCTTGTTTTTTTTTTTTTTGCTTTTAGGTGTACGGGTGGAAGACAGCTAGATGGGACTATTATATTGACCTTATGGAGTGGAATTTTTGATGCTTTTTAACATTCTGAAGTGTATTCAATAATGTTAAGTATTGCAAATATCTGTAATCATTAGTTTAATTTGATTATGAATTGGTAACGATAATTTTGATTTTATTTCTAGCTTCTAAATACTATTACCAAACATCATTATATACGCGTACCATCAAATATACTTTATTGCATGTATATTTGAGTACCAAAAACAAATCAAGATATACCAGATAGTTTCTATAAGTATAGTTGAGTTTATTTCTATGATTTACATCATAAACTTTCAATGCCTTTTACCCAGATTTAGTTTTTTTATGATTTTTGTATACTTGCCGCAGCTTTCTGAAGGAACCGTACCATCAATCCATATAAACTAAATTGGAAAATTTTACTTATGAGTCTGGTTACAAACTAAGTGGAGGAGAATTGGCAAAAGTAAGTTAAATGTGAATGTTATAATTACTATAATTACTAATATTGTCAATATATTTACGATTAATTGTAATAATTTTGTGTTTTTCAGGAATCCGTTCGACTTAGTTTGTGACCGGACTCATAAGAAAAATTTTCCACTTTGGTTCTTCAGGATTGATGATACGATTCCTTCATAAAGCTGCGGCAAGTACATAAAAATGATAAAAATCATAATTTTTGGTAAGCAAATACCTTTAATTATTTTGAAGTATTATATTCACTTAATGCATATATCTAATGCATAAAAGTGGTGTGTAATATTTATACTTTAAAGGAAAAATATATTTTTGGGAGCACTTATGAATGTATTAATTTTTTACAATACTCATAATTTTTTTCTGATTTTAACCCTATCATAACCCCTCAATGAAAAATAGAAATACGGCGATAAATATGGTAAAGACGCGATTAAAGACTGGCTTGCATTTGAAGGTATAATTGATGAAAATAAATAGCTTGTTTGAATTTGAAAAAAAGATTTTCAAAAATAATAAGTTGTCGAATTTGGAGGATGAAATCAAATCATGAAAGAAAAGAGTGGAAGATATGAGAACGTATGTATTTGAAACAATCCTTGGTGAAAGAGTGGAGGATTATGCCGAAGAGGGCATGGAGGAGATGGGCGTCCGAAATCACGCATACATTCATATTATATAGGAAGGTATATATATAGTAAGGGGTACCCCTCCCCCCTGGTCACTCCAAGGATATAATTTATTAAAATTTTTTATTTATCACTTCGACCACTTACTACTTTCAATCAGGAACTCAACCCTTCACTAATCACTTACATCCTCCACTTATCACTTCCATTCATGCACTCTGCCCTATACAAAATATCTCCATACGTGACTTCCAACCTAGACCTGTCCCATATAAATATACAAAGTTATCACAACAATTTTTTATCCTACACTTATAAAATATTATTCATATACAAACATACATTTTCAGTCTTTCCAACGAATTTTATTCCTTTACAAAAATTATTTAATGTTACACTAGAAACAGAGTTAGTGAGAGGATCTGCTAGTATACATGTATTTGATTATTTGCTAAAAGAACTCATCCCTTTTTGTCACACATAATTTCAATTAGTTCAATTAGTCTAACCTCGTAGCTACAATGATTCTACTGCTGCTGATGATAGAGATTAATATTTTACTACCGAACTTAACGTAGCTACTAAATTTTGCTTTTTTGTTTATCAACTAATATCTCTTCTTTGAAGCAAAAACGCAAAACAATCAACAGATTTTCCATCGCACAGATCACATACCCAAGTAGAATCAGAATGACCAATCAGTTCATTATTTCCATCCTTAGAAAAACATAACTTATAACTCATTGTACCCTTCAAATATTTTAATACTCTTTTTAAAATGTCAAAATGTTCTAAACCATAGTTAGTATTAAATCTACTAATTATACTCACTGTATATGCCAAATCAGGCCTGGTCATCTGTAATAAATACATAAATGAACCAAAAATGTTCTGATTGGTACCTTATTCAATAATTTCATTTCTTCTTATGATTTATCTTTCCCAGATGGAGATCCAGATTTCATAAAAATACGTATAGAAGTACACTCGTCCATATTATATTTGCTAAGAATACGCTGTATGACATCCATTTAATCCAAGAAAATAAGACCCTTGTTCTTGTTCCTTGTGATAACAACATTGAAATATTTTTTCACCTCGCCTAGATTCCTTAAAGATAAATGACTGTAATTTTACTGTATATTTTTTAATTAAGGATATGGATTTTGTATGCGCAATAAGATCATCAACTAATACAACAACTTTCAACTCTTGACTAACTCATGCTGGAGAAAATAAACACAGGGATCATATGTGCAGCGTTGAAGGTTCAATAAATTAAGCATTTTATTCAATTTTGTATCCAATCCATACCACTTTGTTTGAATCCATGTATATATATGTGTGTCTTCGACATAGTTTAGCGTATTCTCAAAAACCTGAATGTGTAACATTTCGTAAAATTTTTGTCTTAAACTCATGCCCAGTGTTCATGGCATGAACGACAACAGGAGCTGTGGCTTCTCTTTTTTCGGTGTATCTCTTATGTTCCGAATCGCTCACCTTCAGAGGTCTGAGCGTTTCGCCAATATAAGTGGAGACGCAAACAGCGGAATGTATCTTATAAACAACATTTCATCAAAGTTGTTTTTCTAGGATCAATTTAAGTTTACTACTAGTTTTCAAGAGTGTTAAAGTATATGTATTACTAATAACAGCTTCTATTCTCCTAAGGTTTATTTACTGCTACTCAGAGCTCAAGCCCTCAGAGAAAATTGCATTCTTAATTTGTAGTTTTTTTTTCAGTTTCAGATATCCGTAGGTGTACTTTACTCTTATGACACCGCCGCGAACTACGCAATTCAAACATATCCTGTGTTTGATAGAATTTGAAAGATCAACAGAATTGCAAAAGAGTAATGCAATGTTTTCTGAAGTCTTTTTGACCTATTAAATCTAGAGAATGCAGCAAGAAATGTATAGACTTATTTTTCATGAATTCCAGATCAGCAGATATGGTCATAGAAAACTATGCAAAATATGGTTTTCGCAGAAGCGGGATGCGCCAATATAAATAATTATAATAACTACCTCGGAACACTGTGCTTTTAGTGCAATGAACAAGAGTATGTGCTTGCTATTTATAACCAAATGCAATTTTTGAGGTTACGTAATACGACCTCAATTAATTTGTATGGCTCGGACCTCCCCTTAATTGTTCAGTTTTCTCCCTTGAGAAGAATTGCGTAGCCAAACTGTCACTTCACAGTATCTGTCGGTAGGAGTAATTTCACAAAATATGACCCTGCTGTGATGTTAGTTTTGTTGCAAGCTTTCACTTGAGTACTCATATCCGAGAAACTAAACAATTAATTCGAAAAAAACCGTATGTCAAATTAATAAAGCAAATAATTGAAATATCTTTTTGAGTAAATTCATTTTAATTTTTGAAAGTATCGTACAGTTTTGAGGACATCTATCTCTCCACTTCAGGGCTCTTAAGATTAATAAAAGGACAATTGAGCATTAAAAACTCAACGCATACTCCTCAGCACAGACGTAGCCTAAGGAGTAACGACCCTCCCTCCTTTTTGATCGCATGATGTAAGCGACCAATCGATTAGTCTAGATGACAACGACTGCTCAAATATGTCAAATTTCCAATAGGACCCATGAGAAGTATAACAGAGTCTGGCGAGCGCCCGACGACGGTGTTTGTACTGATGTGCCTTATACTTGTCATCTTGATAGAAAGATTGAAAGTCATCTAGAAAAAAAATATTGTAAAACTGAGGTTTGAAACAGGTACATTAGCCTATCAGAATTCTGGGGTTAAGTAAGGAATAAGGCAGGGGTGTGTACCAAGCTTCTTAATACTTTGTTTATGTGTTGCTTGAAAAATAGTTTGGAGTGAGAAATATAGGAGGGGTATCGGTGAGAAAATGGTCCTTTGCGTATGCGGATGATGTAGTATATTAGCAGAAAATAGATAGGCACTTATGGATATGGGTAAATGGATGTGGATATGGATATAGGAAAAGGGTATCAAATTAAAGTTAGAAAGTTTATATTTAATTATAAGCACCAAAAAATGAAAGTATTAGTATTCATAAATGGACCATTATTAACCATTATGTAATTAGCGTTTGAGCACATCAAGGGTAATATTTATGCTGCACGATGGGCTAATTATCTCATAGCGTAGCCTACACTCAAAACAGTTTGAATACCTAGATTTCCAGTAAATACCGAGTTATGTGTTGCCTCATCGAATGGTTTAAAGCATATTTTTGAGTTAGGCTGACTCGAAATCCAACTTAACACTATTCCAATTATTTCAAACTGTTCATTGTTCGATTACGCATGTTGAGGATTCGATTCCAATGTTCTGCCATTCCGAGAATTTTTGTATTCTCTTATGTTGAACTCGACTTAGGAAGTTTTAGCCTTCCAAGACCCAGTCTGCGAATACCGGCCGTGCCAATAAGTCCGCAGCATAATTAGCATACGCTAATATATCTTTATGGTACGCACCATCATAGTTTCGAAATTTAGTCGGAGCACTGAGGTGCAACTGCCGAACTACTGGAATACAGACTTGGAAGTGTGAGACTTCCAACACTGAGTTCGCGCAATACGGAAAGTCTCGGAGTGCTTGCTATGTCAATTTGTGTTGTTATGGTACGGTTTTTGCAGCTCCATACATCCGAGATAATTTGAATTGGCATATGTTGTTTTGGAAACAAACACATTCCATTTTCAAAGTAATAAATCTTGATTTTTTTCGGACGCTGAAGGACTACAAAGTTTTGAATCCTCATGATTCAAACTGTTTTTCAATGTACCTTCATGATGAAATCAGCAACTAAAAAAACTAAGGATATACATAATCTAGGTTTTACTATAAATAAGTCACATAATTAGTTTTCTCCTAAAAATTAATTTATTGTAATTTACTTTTACGCAATAGTATTATAATATCTTTTAATGCAAATTTGTATATACTTGCATTTCAGTTACAAAGATTTACCAGGGAACCCTTTAAAATGTACATTTGATGGAACTTTAAAAGAGTTGGTTGCTAATTGCAAACCAAAAACTAAGAAAATATTTTATCAACAACTTAGTATTCATGTTAATGAACTTGAAAATAAGAAACAATTTAAATGCATTTGGGTAAATTCAACACTTAAGGAAGAAAAAGAAATAATATTATATCCAAATAAGAATGGTACTGTTCTAAATTTATTGGATGAAGCTAGAAAACAGGTTGAATTGACGGAAGGAGGGTCCGGTAAATTAAGAATATTAGAGATTGTTAGCAATAAACTTCAACCAGGACCGAAAGATGATGTACCATTGGAAAGTTTGAGTACAAATGGATCTAAAATGTACAGAATCGAAGAAATTCCTAAAGATGAATTGAATTTATCTGAAGACGAAATATTGGTTCCAGTAGCACATTTCCATAAAGATGTATTTTCTACATTTGGAATACCATTTTTTTTTAAAGTTAAACACGTAAGTCACCTTCTAATATTCATAAATCTATGTATAGATAAGTGTCCCCAAATTTTTTCAGATTTTTCTGACAATGATTTTCGATTTCTTCAACATTTTTTTATAGTAAATTATCCGTAAATGACGACGATAAAACCTGTTCGGTTTAAAAAAAAATTTGTGAAAAATATATTGGCAAACTTCTGAAGGAATGTGGATAACTAATTTTAAATACGAAACTAATGTTACTGATCTCCTTCGAGATTGCACACACCTTATCTCCCACTCCCTCTCTCTCTCTCTCTCTCTCTCTCTCTCTCTCTCTCTCTCTCTCTCTCTTTCTCTCTCTCTCTCACACACACACACACACACACACACACACACACACACACACACTCACAGCATACCTCACTTTGACATCCCTGTATGTATTTATGTGACTCGAAGTAAAAGAAATAAATAAGAAGGAAAAACAGAGAGAGAACGAAATATATAGCTCGTGACACGTGCAGTTGAATGTCGAGAGAGAGAGAGGGAGAGATAGAAAGGAGAGAGAATGCAGCAGCGTATACCGACACAGCGGCAAAGAGAGTGAGAGTGATAGAGAGAGAGAGAGAGAGAGAGAGAGAGAGAAAGGGAGAGAGAGAGAGAGAATTAGAATTAAATTTATTATGACTTGGGACTCTACGGTCCTTGCAGTCAATAAACTCAAAAATTCAACATAATTTCTGGAGGTTTCTGGAAATTTTCGAGCGCACTTACAATCGTTGAATAAATACATAATTAATATCAGTCAAAATTATTATCAGTCGAGTCAGATTAGCAAAATAAAATTACATAAAATCGTAAAGTCATAAAACATAATACTTATGACACAATTGCAATAATTTCGCAACTATAATCTTATTTATATATATAATTTACATAATTTATTTAGCCGGTTAATTTACCCTAGTGATCACCTAGTCCGCACCAAGTCTTAAGGAGTTTGCTTGTGACAAGCCTCTTGAAACAGGGGCTTTTGTATTGCCGCGTGAAATTCGAATCGACAGGTAAGGTAGCCCAGCTGACGTGTAGTTAAAACAGTGGCTACTAGACATACTGATTGAGAGAAGTGCCATGACCTTGAGGTTGCGATAGATAAGAGTAATATGATCGGATGTTCGAATTCCCGACACAAAGCGAAGTCGACCATTCGTGTAGCGTCGGAATTTCAGAGGAAGCTCAGCCGAAAGATCTAAGAACAAGGCATCGCTGAAATAAAGTTGCGGAAACATGAGTGCCTTAATGAGTGTCAGTATGCCTTCATTCTGCAGAGCTTCTCTGCTTTTACGCAGTCTCACCAGGGTCATGAAGCATTTATGGGCGATGTTGTTATAGTGGCTTCTCCAAGAGAGAGTGCTGTCAAACACGACACCTAAGATTTTAATCTCACGACATACTTCGATGGTCTGACCGGTCATAACTGGGGCAGGCAGCCCTAGATCATGCAGACTGCTGATAAAGCCTCGTGAGCAAACCACGCGGTTTTCGCTTTAGCAGCATTGATCAATGATGAAGTCATCAGCGTATAAGTGGTGTTGGCAGTGCTTGAGCACGGTGTGTGCGTCATTAGCAAAAAGCGGGAAGAGCGGGGGCCGCAGATACTGCCCTTTGGAACTTCCACGGCTCGATAAAATATATCTGATGTTTCCCCCGAGTTCGTGAGAATCGTCAGCTGGCGGTCGTGCAAAACAGATTCAATCCAGCCACAGATCGACTCAGAGAGACCTAAATATTCTAATTTTACAATTAAGAGCGGGATATTAACTACGTCGAATGCGCGCGTATAGTCTATCGCAACATACAGTGTAATGTTACGATTATCGATAGCCTCTCTAATGTCGTCAGTGACCTGTAGGAGAGCAGTCTGTATGCTGTGTTGACTATAACCTTGGTGATGTACTGTTAGATGGTATGCGTGTACGAGGTGTCAATATCGTAGATTTGGTGGACGAGACTCTAAGAAGTAGGTAAAAGAGACCACGTCCTCGCCATTATGAATAGTTTATCATTGTGCTTCGTCGGGCATACATCCTTCTTGAATTTGTGGGGTATCAAAACATTCATACTTCTTTGGCTGTTGCTTCTCTTGAAGAGTCGATGGTTCAGCATGGGGTAAGCAGCAAGGACCTTAATTGATCACTTCTTGATATAAGCGAGCCTCTCCGGGTTAGCCGTGAGGGAGCGCTCTGTGCGCGACGACTAGGAGAGATGGCTCTCGCTCAATCTCTTTAGGAAGGGGGAGCCCAAATGAGCAACGCTCATGTGAACGGTGGCGACGGGCGAGATTGCTGGCGTGGAGTGCAGTTTCTTAGAAGAGGAGAGAGAGCTCGGAGGGCGATCCAAATGTGGTTGCGCAGAACGCCTTCCAAAAGGTTGGCACTTAAAAGTGCCAATAGGAGGTCCTTGTAAAAGGACCGATGGCGTAGAACGCCTTACAAAAGGTTAGCGCTTAAAAGTGCCGATGCGTTTGTCCGGAAGGACCGTTGACGCTGGCCAGTAACAAAAAATTGGCGCTTAACAAGTGCCGGTAGTTCCGAAAGGGGCTGTTGAGAGAGGAGGGGTTTGCGCAAGAAATAATTACATGGAGTAATTATTTTCTCAGCTGGGCTGACATTTATTGATCGGTCTTAGCAGTAAGTCGCCAGCAGTTGTCCGCAAGGGTTAGATAGTCTAGTCCTGATAGACTGATCGGTCGCCGAAGGATGCTCGAGCCTCAGTACGGCTCGGCCTTATATTGAATCTTTTGCACTGCTTCTCTGATGGACACGCAAAAGTAAGGTACTGGCCGCCTAGCGGCGGCACATGGAACTGTCGCGCTGTGGGATTCCTCACGTGGCAAGACAGTCATTGGGTCTTTCGAGTATCTCTTTTTATAGCGTCGTTTCTGAGAATAATCTATCTTCTGCTGCTTCCGTAGGCTGTAACGCCTTTCATTTAGTAAGGTCTCCGACCATTGGTTCGCTCGGTGTTCTCTCCTGATATAGGACGACGCCTATCACTCGAGCGCTCGCATCAGTTTGTAGAACGTAAGGTCGCCCTAGATGTGGTCTGCTAAGTTTTTGCGGCTTCTTCAGTTCCTCCTTGAGTCGGTTGAAGGCCTCTTGAGCTTGGGGATTCCATCGGAATCCGGACTTAGACTTAGTTAAGTCTGTTAGCAGAGCCGTAACGTAGGCGTACTTGGGTTATAGTTGGGTACATACTCTACAACGCCAAGGAACGATTGCAGTTGCTTCTTCCTGTTGGAGACGGTGACGTCCGCTATTTTTCGCACGTCTTCCGGTTTGGCCTCGTTCCCTGAGCTAGTGATCACGTGCCCTAGGTACTCTAGGCGCTCGACAGCAAAGCGGCACTTATTCAGCGCAGTAGTCAGGTTGTGTGTGCACAGATGTTCCAAAACCTTGGCAATGTGGACGAGGTGCTCTTGTAGACTATGGGAGTAGATGATAACGCCATCTAGGTAAACCAAGCAGAAGTTGTTGATGTATCCAACCAAAACTTGACCAAAACCGACCTGACTCATCAAGCGCTGGAACATCCCAGTCGCTCCTTCCATGCCAAATGGCATCACATTGAACTGATAGCCACAGAACACTCATCAAAAGAAGCGTAGGCTCCGTGTTAAACTGAGGAAAGAAACATGAAGAGAGATATATCTATCGCTCTCTCTTGCACTCATTGGGATTACTACTAGCGCCTCTGGCGAGACCGTGGCAACCTAAAATTTTTTATATGTACTTTAAGTTCCTTTGTAAAAAAAATGAATGTTTATAGATATATATATATATATAGACGCTGGTCAAACTCTATTAATAAAATCTAAAATCTACATAAATTACTTTATTATAAATACTTTGTACACGAATAATTTTTACACAGATATTTACTACATTAAAATACTCTACATAAATGTTCAGTAATCGTATTATAAACTACAAATTTAACAAATTACTGAAAATGTATCTAAATATTTCTGTGGAATAAATATTTGTGTAAAACTTTTTCATATAGAAAGTATTTATAAAAAATTAATTTAAGTAAATTTTAGAGCTTTTTCAATAAAGTTTGACTAGCGTCTATGATAAATTTGTAGGGGCTCCACAGCGGAACATTCTGGATGTATTTTTTTTTAATTTATATTTTTTACCATTATAATAAGTTTAATCTTTAATTTTTGAATATTAATTTATTTTTATTTTTGGCTGTTAATTCATATATAAATACATCTTCAGAATAATTTTATCGTTAATACACAATAATTCAAAGTAAAGATGAGCGATAAGCAAGTAAAGTGTAAATGAACAAAACGTAGATAAAGTATAAGTGAACGAACCTAAGCCCTAAAAATTATTAAGGCTATGGGTTTTAAAGAAAAAATTAAAAACATTGAAATCATTATTAGGAATATTATTATTTATTCTTTTGATGTAGTAGCACAGTAAACATAGATTTAATGAATAAAATAAATATAAGCATATTAAAATATCAATTATAGGTATGTTTGAAATACGTACAAAAACTTAAAAACGTTATGCTAATAAAATCTAAATATTATGATGACTTAATATAAATATTAGTTTTCCTTGAAAAAATCTACTGACTTGTGACTTTGTGCTTTCCGATGCGCTTTTCTTAACATGAAAAAATTGTACCTGCGCAGGTACATGCAGGTGAAAGTAGCAGTACCATTCTTATTCATTACCTTACAGTCATCTTTCCTGCAGACTGAAATTTTTTAATTTCGCGTTTCCGCGCAATGTCAGTCGCTTTCGAAAGCTTCGAGAGAGCACAAGTTCCAAGATCGCTGAACATTTTCAAAACATTTTTAATTTACATCGTGATGAAATATCAAATTAGTGAGCAGTGTAGAAGAGGCGAAAATGAGTTTTGGCAGATTGAAGTATTCGTGTAAAATTCCTGAGTGTTCAAATTCTTACTCTGCTCCAATCACGGACGCAAATTACAAAAATAAAAGATTTCATTCTTTTCCAATGAATAACGGTTTGAGGAAAAAGTGGAAAGCAATTTGCGTTATTCCTAACTCGTCTTCTCTGATCCGTAAGAGTTCGTATTACGTTTGTGAAGAACGTTTTGTGTTATTTGACAATACAAACGCAGAAAGGATCTAAATTGGAGCGCTATTCCGAAAATCAATGTCAATAACACTTGAGTTGAAAAAGTACAGTCTGTTTCTGAATTTACTATCGTCGACAATAAAGGATTACATCGAAGAGCTGAACAACTATAGCATAACGCCCTTAGAACCATCGATTGCTGCTCCTGACGTTGAAGATGAGTACAGTTTTTTATTGGATGACGACAGCAATGAGAAATACAACACAACAGAAGCAGCAAGAACCGCGACAACAACGACAACAACAACAACAACAACAGATTAAGCGAATGAACTTGACGAACAAGGTATTTCACGCAAAGAACTCAATAGTAACCACAGTACAATTAAATACGATTAAATACGATTAAAGTTTTTCACAAAAATTTAACTCTGAGAAAATTACACATGCACAATATACATAGAACCACGCAAAAAAAATTATGTAATTTACGTAAAAAACTGGAAGAAAAGGACAATCAAATTTTTCGTTATGAGCATAATATATCGACGGCTGAGATTAAAAACCTGCTTATTTAGAGTCCGGTCCGAGAACCTGCTTATTCATAATCAATTTTTTGCCTTCAAATTTTGTAGTGGCAGCCCTGCAAAAATTGAACACTCTGTTTTACGACGGAAGTGAGCAGTAAAAAAATCGGGAACAATTCGTAAAAATCGTAAAAAATCATAACTAATTAAAGGAGAAAAAAATTTGTATAAATTAGAGAAAAAAAATACTGGCTCCTCTTGCGCCAGCATAGTCTGGGCTTTTTAATAGGCGTCATATAAATATATTTATGCCGGAGACGCTGCATTTCCTTCAGAGCAAAGACCGCGAAGCTGAGGCGATTGAGGCCCTCGCGCGATTTCGTAGCAAGAGCTTACAGGTACTCTTGTAGAATCGAATCCTAGTTAATAGGAAGTTCTGACTCGTGTAATGTAAGAACGTGCCGGTTTTCTTTGGAAGGTTTTGGAGGAAAATGAAACGCTTTCTAACCTATTTAGTAGGCGGTTTCTAGATACCATTATTAAGACCTACTTACCGAGAGTACGTAGTACGTAGAGTCTAGTAAAACTGCTTACGAAATTTCTGGGGGTATTAATAACGAGATCGTCGCTTCTAACGAAGAGTAGTGTAGCTTAAATCCCTTACGAAGACCAATTCACTTCATATCTGTAACCAAAAATAGTGCATATCAGATTTTTGCAGCAAAAAGTAGTTTCTTTGATAATTCCCAGCGAAAATGTATCCTAGTTGAAATGTTGCAGCGAAGAATAGTTCAGTTCAATCGACCCTCCGTCACTAACCATTAATTTGTTTTTAAAATTAAATAACAAACAAGATAAAATCCCCTCAACTCATTGACCGATTAGCCATTAGCATTAAAATTCGGCATTTTCTTTAATTTTTTGCTCGGAAACTTATTATTTTTAATAAATTCAATAACCTAATTGATTTTTTGAGGTTAGAAAAAGGTTGTGTGTCATTATATATTGTAACGGCACGATTACTATTCTCGCAACAATCAGTGCCAATACAGCCACATTTATTATATCTCGTTGCTGTCTCCTCGCGATGAACACGGCTCGGACGACTCGTGGTCTTCACGCGTATGCGTGGGACGAAGGCGGCAGGGGACGGGGTTACTAACAAATGAATACGCATGAAGTAATGAGAACTAGAGAAAATATATTACAGAGTGAAAATACGGACAATACTCGATTGTACAAGCTTATGTGCTCCGCCGCACATTGCGAGAGAGAGAGAGAGAGAGAGAGAGAGAGAGAAGAGAGAGAGAGAGAGAGAGAGATGGGGCTTGTCCGCTGGTGGTCGCCATAATAACAATAAGTATTAGTACATGATAATTTTGCATGCGCCCGGAGAGGCGATAACGTGCACGTATTATGCGACCGTTATAATATATATACTTTTGCACTGAAAATATCTATCTTCATGATTTGTTTTAGTTACCGAACTCTGGATCGCTTTTGAGTTTCATTAATTTTAAAGATTAAAATACCCGTAAGAGACTTATAACTATAACGGGGTGGCTATTTCCGCTATAATCAGGGACCGATGTCCCCGTTTCCACTCGGAGGACTACCTCGCGGTAGCTGCGTGAGATTCGGAGCTAAAGGGTGGCCGTAGGTGTGAGGAGGAAAAGTAACAACACTCGGAGTAAAAGCAAATGGTAGAAGTGTATATTCAATGGGAAAGAAATACAAGCGTGCACGCGGGCACGCGGTGGCAGGCAGCGCGTGTGAGAAGCCCAGACGACCGCTGATGAGAGCGGGTACGCACAGAGAGAGAGCTGGCACTTACAGGTCCAGTGTCGCACGTTAACGAAGGCGCAGTTGGTGCTCTCGTTCCAGGCGGTGGAAGCAGTGGCGTAGCGCGGCGAACGCGAGAACTTCAGCGGGATGCGTGCTCGTGATTGGGACGGCTGCAGGGCGTCCGAGGAGTCGTAGCGGCGACGTCGGCACCAAGGGCGAGCTGAACTTCGTCGTCGGCACTCTGGCGCTGGCGTCGGTCTCTCGAAAAGCCCGTATTCAATCTCACGCGATCGCGCGGTTCGCGGTCGCGTGCCAGTAGCGCTCTCTCTCCCCCCACTTACTCATCTATTCGGCGGTCCTCCGGGCTGCTCGGTGCTACTCTTGTAACAAGCTTACAGTTTCAAGTATATGTGCTTTGCGCTGGAGGACAGGCTGGGCATGACGGTTGCAAACCGTCGTATCACTCCCTCCCAGATGATGGGTAGCCGGAGCTATACCAGCTCTCAATTTCTCACCAGCATGTTCGCGACATGTATCGGGGTTAAGCAGCGTAACCGTGAAACCAGCACGGGTCACGTAGTCATGAGTTTAATGCAAAACAAATATAGTGGCAAAATTGACGGAAGAGAGAAAGGGTAGGGTTCGCATAAGGAAATGAACGAAATCGTCTGAGCTTCTTTTCCTCTCCGTCTTTTTCTCTTTTCTTTCTCGCCATTGGGCGGTACGCTGGTTTCGGCCTAGGCCATACGTAGCGCTGGCGCAATGTGATCGCCTCCAGAGCGATTCGCTAATGTGGGTGGTTGAATGACCGACGTGGGCATTCATGTCCCCGTTCTACGCCTGTTAGCCTGCAGACGCAGCAGCGGGGCGGTCGCCGTCCGTTGAGGCGGGCGTTCGCGATGTTCGCCTGCCTCAGCTCCTCCATCACCGCGATGGTCGTTTCATCGTCTACGCGGCGGTGGTCGCGGTAGCGTTCGCGGGTCTGGCGCGCTCGCTCTTCGACGAGGCAGCGCTCTCGTCGTTGCTCGCGTAGGGCAGCTAGATAGGCATCGCAAACCACCAAGAACATCCGAGAAAGGGCGTCGGACACGAAGTTCAATCTCCCGTTACGGTGGGTGATCGTAAAGTCAGATCCTTGCAGATTCAGAGCCCATCTATCTAGGCGCCCTATCGAATTCTGGAGATTGCACAACTACCTTAGACTGCTGTGGTCTGTGTTAACTTCAAAAGGGTAGCCTTCCACATAGTACTGGAAATTCTCGTAAATTGACCAAACCATGGCCAGGCATTCGCGTTCTGTGACCGAATAGTTGCGCTCCGCACGCGTTAGCACGCGATTCGCATACTGGATGACGTACTCCTTCCCGTCGATGGTTTGAATCAGTATTGCTCCAATGCCAGTGTCGCTAGCATCCGTTTGGATGACGAAGGGCAGACTAAAATTGGGTCGATGTAGTACTGGGTTGGAGGCTAACAACGCCTTGATAGACTCGAACGCCACTTGTTGCGGTTCGCCCCGTGTGAACGTAACCGTCTCGCTCTGGAGGAAGGTCAGTGGGTCCGCCAGGGTTCCTAAATTGTCGAGGAATTCGCGGTACCACCCAATCATGCCTATGAATCTCCGGAGTTGCGTGCGGTTCTTCGGAACTGGGTAGTCCAAGATTGGGGCTACTTTGTCCGGGTCAGGCCTCAAGCCGTCTCGGTTAACCATAACGCCGAGATACTTGGCTTCGCTGACGGCAAATTGACTCTTGTTCCGGTTGATAGTGAGGCCGGCATTCCTGATTCTTTAAAGTACCACTCCGAGCCAATGCAGGTGTTCATCGAACTCTTCCATGACGATGATGATATCGTCTAGATAACTAAAATCGTGGGGCTCTAATTCCGGTTCAATGACCTTGTCACTTAATTTCTGAAAGGTGGCGGGCCCTCCAGCGATGCCGTAGGGCATGCGGGTGTACTCGAAGAACCCGAGACCCGGCACCGTGAAAGCGGTAAAGCTAGCATCGTCAATACTTGAACATGCATCTCTTCTTCTAACTTCCTGGATACGGGATAGTACCTCTGTTTAATTGGCTTGGCGTCGCCCATATCTATAGCATGCTGAATGAGCTGGGTACAACCCAGCGTTGCTTCTTCAGCCGGAAGCTACTTGGTCAAAAGTACCTATAAGCAATTCCGCTGAGTGTACGAGACGTCGGCCAACCCGACCGTGGCTAGCGTATCTGCCTCGCCCTCGACCAGGGCAGCGAGCTCTAACGGTACTGTCTCCTCGGTGCCCTCTATTCGAATTCATCGACATTCTATCGAGGCACAAGGACAGCATCGAAAGCTCTTAAAAAGTCGGTTCCCAAGACGCACTCCGCATCTAGTGAACTTGCAATCATGACCTTGAGAGTACTGGTCTGCCCGAGGACGGTGAACGGCAAGTTTGCGTAACCATGAATGGGTACTATCTGGCCGTTCGTGAGTTTCGTTCCTGGTCGTCTGTAAGGGGGGCTGCAGTCAATGTCGCCCGGCGAACTCACATGTAACGGCATTACATTAGACAGTTCGACGGATTGAGGCTGCCAAGGAGGCCTCATCATTTTTGGGGGTTGTAGTGGCCTGCTCTACTTGCCTCCGGTTTCGTTTCCCTGACCGAGTTTAAAGCACTAGAGTTTAGAGCTGTAACAACTCACGGAAGGAGGATACTTCCCTTTCTCTTCCTGATCCTTATTATGCAAACTCTTGGGCTGACGCGGTGTGAATTCAACCGGTGGTGCTTTCTCTTCCATGACATTCGTAATCGTCATGGTTTCTTCAGTTTTCGCCTTTGGCTTGCGGTCGAACTTGCCACGTTTCTTCGCCTTGGGTGACTGCACCTCCGGTTGTTTTGACGCCGTTGCGTTAACACTCAGTTGCGCCAAGGCCTCCTTGAGCATTGCTACAGTGACGGAAGCCGTTTCGTCTGATGGACTATCGACCCTTGCTAGCTGTGTGGCGCTCGGCTTCCTGGTCGCCGCCTGCTTTTCGCGGTACGCTAACTACGGCAACAAACATGTGTCTGGAGCTGGAGGAGGCGTGTAATGGTCTCGCTCATGTATTAGCTTTTCCACTTCCTTTGCATGGATAAGAAGAGTATCTACGTCCTGGACGTGTTTCCGTGGTACGAGCATTTTAGTCTCAGCCAGTAAGTTCGTGTGGAGCATTCTAATTTTCAGAGTTTCCGACGGCTGGACTTGTAATCGATTCAAAATGGTCAGCACAGCCATAATGTAATCTCGGGCCTTTTCCTTTCTCACCTGCTTGCGGGCTTGCGCTTCTGCTTGCAATTTTAACTGGATGTCTTCATCGGCTCCGCAGCTTCTTCTGGCAGCCAGGACGAAATCTTCCCATTTTGTCCATTTGGGGCGCAACAGTCGGCACCATATAAGGGCTGAGCCTGTCATCACATGTAGCAGGGCATTTAGCGAATCCACTTCATCCAGGTGGCATGATCTTCTATTTTCTTCTATTTTCTGAAGGAAGTCTTCAATGCAACTGAATTCCGCTCCGTCGAACGTGACTTTCCATTCGCGCACGATCTTCTCCACGTCGCGTGTGTTCCTGGGGTTCCAGTATGACAGGGTTGTGCAAACGTTTGCCGTTGCGTCTCCCGCCGTAAATGGAGAATGTGGGTGGAAAGATGGCTGTTCCATCGTGAACAGGGCCTCTGTATTCGGCTATGAGATGAAAGGGTTCGCTCTGTATCCTGGAATCTGACCCCAGGATTTGCTATAGTTGCTAGCGGGTTTGGACTTGTATGTGTACGTTGTTCTGAATCGACTAAGCGCTGGAGTCGATTCAGTTTAGCTTGTAAATCATCTGCATAGGCCGACCAGATTCTTCGTTCTTCCACCAAGGTGCAGTCGAATCGTCTTCTTAGGTCCTCTAGTGCATCTGGCACTGCTACTCTTGGTTGCTCCGATGTCGGCGGTGCTGTGGTAGTGTAGGTTACGTACGTTGGTGCTATCGAAGCGACTGTTGTCATAATACTATGTGTGGTGGTCGTAACGGTCACCGGCGTGGTCGCTGTAACGCATTCTTCCATCAGGTCAATGAGGTTCGCTGTTTCGTGAGTTGTTAGACGTGACTGTCTGATTGAAGAATCGTCTTGATAGTGCACACGTGGTGTTGTTCTGCTCGGGTGTATTGGTGAGCTTGATGACAGCAATGTTACGCCTGCTAAGCTGGAGTTATCTTGCATTACGCCGAATTTCGGATTTCGGGCGTAAATATCTGCAGATTGCCAATTTTGCCTTGTATGACAATCTGTTGTCTCTTAGGACTGTTTGTTGTACGCGGGATTCTCTTCTGGACGTGGCGATTACTGGGGGCTCTTGCGTTGGTACGAAGTCGGCTGCTTTGTAATCGCCGCAGAGTCGTTTGATTAATCTATCTACATTTTTCGTCTTTGCTGTATCTCATAGTAATTCTAGCGCGTTTATTGGGTGGTGCAGTTCCGGTGCAGGCATACTCCATGCCCACCACAGAATAGTAACTCCAAGAGAAGCAGGCTCCGTGTTAAGTTCAGGAAACAAACATGGAGGGGGACAAATTTACTGTCTCTCTCGCACCCATAGGGACATTAGGGATGGATCAGCGCCTCTGGTGGACACATGGGCGACTTCACATTTTTTATAAATGCTATAAGATCTATGCACAAAAAACGTATATATAGATATACGCAGTACAGGCAAAAAAAGTTCGTATACGTTAAGATACTTCAAGTACTGTACTTATAATGTAGCTAAGAAGCATTTTAAATTTGATATATATTATCATTAATATTTTTGCAATAAAGTACAAAAATTCAATTCAATAATATCATGGTTTAAAATGTTTATAAACTTTATTATAAGTATAGCACATAAAGTACCTTAACTTGCACGAACTATTTTATACGTACTTCACATATCTATATATATATATATATATATCTCTTTGTGCATAGATCTTATAGCATTTATAAAAAATTATTGAAATTGATAAGAAACACCTTAAATTCACATATTTTAATAAATGAAGTTATACTACATGAATGTATATTTTTTCACGTACTGTAACTGATTCTAAGATCGAGAACTTTGTAATTGTTTAATACTTTACACACAATATTATCGGTAAAAACAGCTATACATCTTCACTGCAAGAACTTTCAACACCAACTGTCAAATTCTTATAACGCGCAGAAGAAGCCACAGGAAGAAGCTGTCATAAGTTCAACATGTGCGCCGGCTCACAGGTCCGGCTCATGAAAAAGGACATGAGGGGCGATTCTGCGTACTAAATATTTCTTTTAATTTTTATTTATTGAATTAAAATATGATTTGCTAGCTTTAACGTAAATATACGATATGCTATTTACGTTTCATTTGTAAAAAACTTAAGAATTTTTCGAGGTGCGGGGCTATTATTGTCTACGACACGGCAGTATTTGCATGGGTCGTGGCGGACATATTTGTTTCCACTTCTCCCATCTACAGCTTCACCCCTCTGATGCCCACTCTGCAATCTCGTTTTCAATTTCCGATTGGTCTACTTCTAGATTAAGCGCCATGTCAATTTTGAGTGTATCGGTTGATCAAAATAACACTAATATGCGGACAGCTATATACTTGTTGAAGCAAAATTTTGTTTTTGTTTTCAATATTATTGTAAAATAACCGTAGTAAATAGATAAACACGCTAAGTTACTTCGTTTGTTTCTTTAACGAAAATAATAAATAATTGTTTGAACGAAAGTGCGATCGCTTTTGGTTTAATTTGGTTTAATGAAGGTAGTCTATGTTAACTCTTTAAAATTTTAAGAATTTGTAAGCAGACAAATGACTTTGATATTAAATTGGAATCATCGCGAAATCGGTATACGATTCTGAGCAGGCATAAAACCAAAAGTGTACTTATTTACTAAAAGTTTTGCAAAAATTTTATTTTGCTGTCCGAAACGGCAGTTGGAACGAAAAAGAACAGCTTTCGTTGAAAAATAAGTAGCGGCTATGTGCGAGTATGAGGAAGCAGCAAGCGATGCACTGAATGTACAGCATTTACCTATACCTTTGTCCTAGCTTGGCGATACACAGCACGCTTACAAAATTTAATATTGTACAATACAAAAATATTTACTCTAAAACCGCTATGGTATATGAATACACTGATAATAATTCGTAGACGCAGACTTCTTATTACTTAGTTAAATTGCTACGAGTACTGTGCAGAAAAACATATTCGCATGCAACTTGCCTATTTTCAGCTGTCGGTAAAATTTGATTACAAAGAGAAATTTTCCTTTAAGTGTATGGCATTTCACAAGTCTACTAGGGCTTGTGTAACGCAACAAAAAATAAAAAAAAGTCACTTAGTTCAGCTTTAAGTACGCGTGAGATTCGGCGAACTTAATCCGCTCCGTTCTAATCACGGCCGTGAATTCTAAACTGAAAATATTCAAGCGAGAATCCTAATGGTGAAATTTTAAGGAGCTGGAAAGACGCATTGTTTACGTCGCCGCGCTGTCTGGAGCGACTTGTGTCTCGCTGTGTTCGACTTGCGCTAGCTATGGCCAAATTCCTTGAACGTTGGCTTCACAGATTTTTCCGTTGACGCTATCTGCGTCACACCTTAATTCCCTATAATAGCTATAACGTCGAAAATCACGAAAAAAGTGCCACGGATGGCTATTTCCGCTATAATCGGGGACTGATGTCCCCGTTTCCACCCGGAGGACTACCTCGCAGTAGCTGCATGAGGTTCGGAGCTAAAGGGTAGCCGTAGGCGTGTAGTCCAGTAAAATTAGCTCGTAAACTATGAGTTTTTGACACTAATTCCGAAGTGAAAGGTTAAAGGCTTAAATTGTTCGGTGAAGTGCATATAATAATATAATGAGTTTGATAACAATAAGTACCGCGGGCTTAATAAACAATTAACAATTTAAGTTGCATTTTTGCATTTTTTTTTGAGATTTCGCGCTGCGTATTGAAAAGTATTGGCTACATCGAAAAATGTTTATGACAAAAGTTGTTCCTTAGTAAATTTCCTACAAAAAACTCAGCGATAGTACCCCTCTATTTCCTTTAGTTTATTCGGAAACCGATAAAAACGGCGAAATTATTTAAAATCGAAAATAGTTAATAACTTTTACAAAAAGAAATATTTTACATTAATATTACGTAAAAGTGCTGTACTCAATGATTCTAAGTAGCGGTTAAAATTTGAAGCCTCTATCTATAATAGTTTTTGTGCAATTAGTCGCAAGATGTTGAATATTTTTATTTTTCATGGTACTGGTAAAACGTTAAAAATTGTTTACATTTGTGCCCAGTATTTGTGAGCAATCTTGAAGAGTTATATTTTCAAAAGCTGTTTGCGGAATTCCAAAATTTTAATTAGGGCAGCTCCAGCATGCATTTGTTTAAATACTAATTAATTAATAATTGTACTGTATCCAACTTTAAAATTTGATCAAAATGTATTATAAAAAGCGGTGATTTTTCTCTAAGTTTTAAGAAAAAAAATGATATGATACGCGACTTAGGAGCCGAGATACGTTTTGTTTAATACGCTACTACTCCTTATATATACAACATATCGTAATGATTCAAATATTGTTAGAAAGTAGAAGAGTTGTACTTTTCAAATCACTGCAAGTCGATACGCATCGAATTGAATGTGATTAATAAATCGACTTTTGATTAGAGGCGATGCGCGCAACGGGGCCCAACGGCGCACCGCGGCGTAGCGGGCCGCGGAGTGGAGATGACCGCGCGCTGTTAGCCTGAAATTGAAAATCCTTTTTCAAATCGGAGCGCTTGGAAAAAAGACGGTAAATTAGTCAAATATGATCCGATTATGCTCTTTTTTTCTTAGTTCGGGGTAGCGCAGGTAAAAAATTGGTCGAATCAGATTTTTCGTTGACATTATTCATCGTATTATTATTGAAAGTACATTATTCACTTTTAAAAAACTGATGGCCTTTGTTGTGAAGCATTTAATACAATATTCCGATTGGTTGCCATAAGTAAACATGACTATGGTTACTGTCATTCATAGTTTATGAATCATATTGAGTGTAAAACATAACCCAAATCGCGCGCGAAGTGTCCATTTTACAAACTGATGCTCATTAATTTGATTATATGGTTAGCATAGTTCATATAGTTTATAATTGATATTCACGGAGTCTAAAATATAATTCGATTCGCGCGCTTAATTCCTTGTTAAGTATTTTTTTTGTATACATTAATTTATATATTTGTTATTTTAATACCACCATAAGCGAAAACAGCCGATAGCGCGGTAGCGGTGTATATATAGATATGCAAGCCCGTTTTCGCTCATGTTCAAGTACGTTTGTCGTGTATTTACAATCTGTTTATCAAAAAATTAATTAATGCGTTGGATTTTAATAATTGTCAACTTTTCAACGCCATTTTCCAAGTATAAGAGTGCTCCACCGTGCGATCATCACGCCACCTACCTCAAAAAACTTTAACTCATTCACTTTAATCGAGTTTCTCACTTTAGATATCCAACTACTCACCTTAGATATCCAAAAACGTTTTAATTCGTATTTCGTCGGATAAAATCAAAATGCAATTTCCAAAGCGCCTGCAAGGCATACAAATTTGTCCGACGAAATAAAATTTTAATTTTGGCTTTTATACTATAAAAATAATTTTATCACATTTTTAGATACCCATTACAGGTGGCGAAACTCAGTTAGACTGATTTTTCTTTCATTAACTTTGTTAAAATAATTAAAAAAAAAACTGAGGTGTAATGTGGGGGCGCTGTGAAATTTATTGGACTTATTAAAAAAGAGGTAGATCACTCTTAAGTAGGACCATCCAATTTTGCATGACCGTGCATACAAAAGTGAACTCACAAAGTACAACAAAAATTCAAATCGCAATTACACATAAAGTAATTGTCGTAGAGCACCAATCTTTTGCCACATGAAATGACATATAAAACTATTCATTTACTTTCAATTTCAGCCTTCAAAGTTGAAAAATGGTAGTCTTGGCGATTTTTAAAGAAACATTGATTTCACTTTCTTTTCCTCGGATTTCCGAGTTTTTCCTCCGTGCCTATTGATCGGATAGGGGCGTTTAATATCTCATTTGCTTCAGAATTCAGTCAGCTACAATTTTTCCCTCTTTATTATTTTGCATTGGTCGCTTAGTTTCCAAAATAAAAGTAAAAAAACAGAGAAAAATTGCATCTTTTCGTTAATACTCAACAATATTCCCGCAGGAATCGATTGTTTAAAAGTATAGAGGCTAAATTCATAAACACCATTCTCGATAGACTGTTCGTATTAAAACAACAAATATAAATTAATGTACACAGAAAAGAATACTTAAATAATGTACTTTCAATAATAATACGATGAATAATGTCAACGAAAAATCTGATTCGACCAATCGCATTTTTTACCTGCGCTACCCCGAACTAAGAAAAAAAGAGCACAATCGGATCATATTTGTCTAATTTACCATCCTTTTTCCGAGCGCTCCGATTTGAAAAAAGATTTTCAGTTTCGGGCTGACAGCGCGCGGCCATTTCCACTCCGCGGCCCGCTATGCCGCGGCGCACCGTTGGGCCCCGTTGCGCGCATCGCCTCTAATCAACACTCGATTTATTAATCACATTCAATTCGATGCGTATCGACTTGCAGTGATTTGAAAAGTACAACTCTTCTACTTTCTAACAACATTTGAATCATTGCGATATGTTGTATATATAAAGAGTAGTAGCGTATTAAAAAAAACGTATCTCGGCTCCTAAGTGGCGTATCATATCATATTTTTTCTTAAAATTTAGAGAAAAATCACCGCTTTCCAATACATTATAATACATTTTGATCAAATTTTAAAGTTGGATACAGTACAATTATTAATTAATTACTATTTAAACAAATACATGCTGGAGCTGCCCTAATTAAAATTTTGGAATTTCGCAAAAAGCTTTTGAAAATATAGCTCTTCAAGATTGCTCACAAATAATGGGCACAAATGTAAACAATTTTTAACGTTTTGCCAGTACCATCAAAAATAAAAATATTCAACATATTGCGACTAATTGCACAAAAACTATTATAGATAGAGGCTTCAAATTTTAACCGCTACTTAGAATCATTGAGTACAGCACTTTTACGAAATATTAATGTAAAATATTTCTTTTTATAAAAGTTATTAACTATTTTCGATTTTAAACAATTTCGCCGTTTTTATCGATTTCCGAATAAACTAAAGGAAATACAGGGGTGCTATCGCTGAGTTTTTTGTAGGAAATTTACTAGGGAACAACTTTTCTCATAAACATTTTTCGATGTAGCCAATACTTTTCAATACGCAGCGCGAAATCTCAAAAAAAGCAAAAATGCAACTTAAATTGTTAATTGTTTATTAAGCCCGCGGTACTCACTGTTATCAAACTCATTATATTATTATATGCACTCCACCGAACAATTTAAGCCCTTAACCTTTCACTTCGGAATTAATGTCACCTCAAAATCTAATTTGACTGGACTAGTGAGGAGCAAACGGTAGAAGTGTATATTCAATGGGAAAGAAATACAAGCGTGCACGCGGGCACACGGTGGCAGGCAGCGCGTGTGAGAAGCCCAGAGGACGGCTGGTGAGAACGGGTACGCAGAGATAGAGAGAGCTGCCACTTACAGGTCGAGTGTCGCACGTTGGCGAAGGCGTTTTTGGTGCTGTCGTTCCAGGCGGTTGGAGCAGCGGCGTAGCGCAGCGAATGCGAGAACTTCAGCGGGTCCTACGACTTAGGTCACGGCGAAGCGTTCGTAGCATGTCGGTTTCTCAAAAAACCCGTATTTAATCTCACGCGATCGCGCGGTTCGCGGTCGCGTGCCAGTAGCGCTCTCTCTCTCTCCCTCGACTTACTCACCTATTCGGCGGTCCTCCGTGCTGCTCGGTGCTGCTCCTGTACCAAGCTTACAGTTTCACGTACATATGCTTTGTGCTGGAGGACAGGCTGGGCATGACGGTTGGAAACCGTCATATAACATATATATATGGGACATTCAAGATATTTTTTTTAAAGAGCTAAGCAACACAAGTTCCTAACAAAAGTATTGTAAGGAACACACGTTAATCAAAATAGGCAAAAGATTGAGAAAATGCTTAAAATGCCAACTTTGACCCTCTGTAACTCGAAGAGACGGGCCGAAAAAATTCAGGACCATTCATGAGTTTGTAAGCAACATTTGAAAAATGTTTTCGAGGTGATCTAAAATCGAGTGCACGATTTGTCAGAGATTCACCCCCACATATATGGGTGGTTCTCTGTGAAATCGAGAGAGCGAAATTTAATTTTTTTTCTAATCATATTAAATCTCTTCTACTCGATGAAATACACCTCCCTAAATTTTTTTAGATTTTTTTTAGAGAGGGGGTTAAAGTTGGTAAAAACAGGGTATTTGCATTTTTTGCTGATTTTCAAAAATTCATAGCTCCTCAGGCAAGCATTTCCAACGTAAGAACATCTAATATTTTTTTTAGAAATTTATGTCTAGTTTAAAAAAAAAATACTTTGAAAGTCATGTATATGTATGTTACAACTATGTTATAATAGTCCGGGAGTCCTGTAATTTTGTCGGCCACTTTCTTCTAGACTTAGTTTTATTATCGAAATATGTTAGTCATAACCTACTGGAAGTAACCCTAAGTTTTCGACTTCGAACCTGATCGGGAACATTGTGATTATTGCAAAATAAACTTCAAAAACCTTTTTTTTCAGTTATGCGCGAATAATTCTTTTGGCACACATTTTATGCAAAAAAAGGTAGAGGTAAAAGTTCTTCAGAATTGAATTTCAGAACTGAATGCGAAATGAACTTTTTACATCGTTAATTTGTTAAACAAAAAAATTTTTTTTTCGATTTTTGATATTGTCAGTTTTTTCAAAAAAAAAGATTATTGACATCGGATAAGCTCTCCAATATGAAATTTAGTATGTACAACGTAATAATCAGTGTCTGATCTCGATATTTTAAAATGGCGTCTTATTGAAAAATTATTTACCCTAAAATTTCCAATGCATTTCCAAATTGCCCATGGAACGATAACCGGATCCAACCGCCTTTAATCAATAGCTTATGCCGTACTTAATAAAAGCTAGAAAGAACTTTTTAACAAATTAATATTCAACAATATTTTGAACAATAAATAGTTTTTGTTTTTGCCAATTTTAAAGTTAGAGAAACACGATAAAGAGAATCTTAAAGTACGTAAAAAACCATGAATTTCATATAAATTTTGTCAAGATTGGACCTTTAGGAGCTGTGTCAGATCATGCTCAAATATGAACATTATCTTAACTTTGAATATTTATTGTTCGAGCCCTGCTTCAGCACTTGCTCCGCAAGCGCCAGACGGTCACTCTTGGCTCATGAATTGATTTTTCACTTGTATAATTTACCAATGTGTATATATGCAATATTTACTTATAAATCTTACCTTGATATTTTGGTAGAGTGTCTAGCTCCTTGATTAATACTTTCAATTTTATTTGGAATACTTATATCTAATGAATGGATTGGTATATGCCTTGATTGACTTGGATTTTCTGACTGTTAATTAAGTATTTATTGATTCCAACACTTGACGTATGAATAAATGTAGTTGATCCAATGACAATGATTTCGTAACAAATAATCCGACAATGCTGTTATTAATCTATCTGGTGCCACTTTGTTCAACTTTCACTAAATATTCTAATCTGGCTAGCTGTTCTACTCCAGGCCAATGCTCAAGAGAGACTGACTCATTTTTGAAGTTCATTGTCGCCGATCGCCTCCTTCGGCCAACAATTAGCGCTGACGGCAGAGATTGCAACCTCCGCCCGCGCGTCCCTTGCCCTCTATACTAAGTATACTCGAAGCATATCGCACTGCAGCTCACGTTGCACATTCCTTAGGCCAAGTGTCGACACCAAGGAAGTACACCGTCAGCTTGCGCGCAGTACGCTTTTCGTACAATGTACTATGTTTCGAATATTCGAGAACAATCGAAATTGCTTCAGAATACTCGGAACATAACATCCTCCCCTCCTTGAAGACGTTTGTTGTCCTCAACAAACCATCGCCTATACTAACAATAAAAATATATGCTATCATCGAATTATCAAACGAAACATTAGAAATGTCAAGAATACACATTAATAAAAATGGTGTGGACGTGAAAATACTAATGTAAATTTAAAGAAAAATCTGTTATTTAACCATATTACTTAAAAAAACAACATGGAAAATAACCAAAATCTATAATGATCCGAATAGAAAAAAAACAATGATTTGATGATCACATCTATTTTTACCTACCTACAATACCTATCCGAATGTTAACATTATTAATTAATTATATTGTCATTTATATTAGTAAACTTAATATTATATTCGTCTTCTTCTTCTGCCTGCCAATCTGCCAATCTAATCGAAGACACGTCAGATACTAGCTTGGGTCCAACAGAATAGGGTCAATAAATAAATTGGGTCCAACAACTCATTTATAAAAAGTACAAAAATATGTGTTTATTAGAGGAAAAAAAAACACAAATTGGTCCAATAAATTTCCCATTAATTGTGATTTAATTTTTCGCAAACAATGGTCCATAAAAAAAAATTGAATTTTACATGATAAATAATAATAAAAAAAAACATTGGTCCATTAGAAACTGACGGTAGACTCCAGTTCCCAGCTACTGTTTGTTTCCCATTCATCCTGCTTATAGATGGGAACTGAAGCCTCATCGGATGATATAGGCAAAGCCCTTGCCTCATCCTGAGTTCCCTCCATTGATTGTAACCGAGCCTTTTCCAATTCTTGGGCATCTGTGATCTCTCTCAGAAGTTGGTCCAACAAAGGTTCGGCAAGACCAGCTGCCTCAGCTCCCAACCCTTGGTCCATCAAATTCATTTGGTCCAATGCCTGGGCCAATTTCTTTTCCTCCTCAATATCAATCAATGTAGACACTGGTACTCGCGAGCTACATTTCTCCTCGTGGTCCTTCTTGTCCATATTGCGGATCCAGCTACCACACGGTTTGTGTTTACGCATTGCCAACGGATTCTGAAGAATACACACGGCAAAGTGATCCTTCTCATTCCACACATCATACATTAGACCACAAACCTGATGAAGCTTCCTTAATGGACCAGTTTTTGGCAGGTGACGTCTCGGTTCCCATTTCGGGTTGTAACCTGCACTGCAGTGATCTATCGCATAAATCGCATGCTCCTTGCAAAAATACTGAACGAAGGCTTGACGCCTCCATTTCTCCATATTCACATTCGGGGTGTCCATGAATGTGATGTGGTCAAGTGGTCCATATTTCGCAAATTCCTTAATGAGTTCCTCATTTGATTGTTTGGGCCATAGCATAATTGAAAATCTTAGATATTGTGTGTTATCCAATGGTCCAGTGATCAATTTCGGATCAGGGAACGGTTTCTGCGAAGGAGAAAGCATTTGTCTTGACTCTCTTGGTCCAGACCTTTGCGAAGTTGGGAGCAACCCTTGAGCCGTACGACACACCGGTCCAGTTGGTCTCTCCAACTGTCTTTGGCTCACCACTGGTCCATCGCCCTGAGACCTAAAACGGCTCAAGCTCGCCATTGCTTCCATCTGTCTATCCATCTTCTCCTTGGTCATGATCGTTATCGCCGGTTGAGAGGCATTGATCTTCATCGCCTCATCAACATGGCTCAAACGATCATATTTCACACGGATGATGGACTTAGTCCTCCTTGCTACTTCAATGGTCCTGTTTGAATGTGCAATGTTGCACTCTCCAATACTCTTAAAAATGTCTTCGACATTCTTTCGCTGCCCTTCATACTGAACTTCCAACGTATCATTCACCTGGCGTTTGATTTGATGAATTTCCACATCGGTGGTCCAATCAATAACCTTGTTGCCAGTATAATCATTCAGCTGTTGGTCCATCCTTGCCGACATTTCTTCTGTCGTCTCCATACCCAACGTGATAACAAACTGCTTCATAGAGCGTGCCGCGATTGCATGCGACGCTCTATGATACGTGATCACAGCTATAGCATGGCCTTCAGTGATTGATTCAAACTCTATATTACAAGCCCCAAATGTCTTGAAAATTCTCTCCACACGTTCCCTTGGTCCAATAAAAACTACCTTTATAGCGAAGGTAGAGATTAACTCCAAGGAATGTAAGCTCAATACGTGGTTCATCTGAAAACAATTAAAACAATATATACCATTAAATTTTGTTATTAAAACTCCATAATTCTATCCGCATGCATTAACTTCTATCTTATAATCAAGAAGGGTCCAAATTATCGATAAAATATAAGGGTCAAAACTTATATTAAATCCTAGTCCATATCTATCTATTTATGGTCCTAAATCTTATTGGTCTTAAAATTTTCATAAAACATAAGTTTCAAATAAGAATTTCGCATGGGGTCCAAACCATACAAAATTCAATGGTCAAAAACAAAAAAAACAAATGGGTCAATTAAGCGAAAGAAACTTTATTATCAGAATTGATAACAATTTTCTTAAAAACACCGGATTCTTCGTCATCATCCGACTCCAACAATTCATCCTCTTCCATCGTAGAAATCATTAAATGGTCGTCATCATCACTATTTTTGCTCTGTAAACCAGAGGGTCCTGGCTCAGATGATGTCATTCTATTCACCTCCAACGCTCCTATCTTTTCACATATCACCTTATCTTTCTCATCATTGCTCCTAGATCTTTTCCTTAACGAAATGACATCTCTGAGATCTTCAACTACCTTGTCCTTTCCCAAAAATTTCACCTTTTCCATGTTCTTCTTATACTGCAACACCTTCCAACATGTATCTTCATGTAATGCAAATACATGCACATCAATTTCTTGTCCACATAAATCATGAAATTTCTTCATTCCCATAGGAAACTTATTCTTCGGGTCCTTTTTCAATGCAGCAATAGTTGATCTATATATAGAATCACACTTCTGCATAGCATGTTCAGCATCAGCATCCGCAAAATACTGCACAAAACCAAAGCACAGTCTTCCTTGCTTATTACGCACAGTCTCATAATAATTAATACTACCAAACTGCATAAAATGTTTAAAGAACATATCATCCTTTTCTGCATCTGTTCCTTCCCACGGCAATAAGCAAAACAACCTATTACCCTTTTTCACAGATTTTTCCTTCCTCACAGTATGCACCTCTGATCTCACTTTCGGTTCTTTAACAGATTCTACCACATTTGGTCTTGGTCTAAAATTCTTGTTCTTCTTGGTCAACACATTCTTTTCATAGTTCCTAGCTGCTTCATTGGTAATTTTAGACAATGAAAACTCATTACTGATGTTATCCTTATCATAAAATTCCAAATCATATGGTCCAATATTGTTATAAAATTGATCTTGCTTCTTTCTCTGCACAATATTCGCAGTCGCTTCATTGTCATATCTCACAATGAGCTTATTAACATACTTCATATCCTTGATTCTCATCACACGCTTGAAATAAACTGCTTCAGGCAATGGAATCTGCGGTATCATTTCCATCATCTGGGTCAATGACGCATATCCTTTGAAATAAAATATTACTGATCTACGATGTAACATTTCTAAATCTCTGCGATACATCTCTACGTTCCTGCAATTTACATATACAACAATAAAATACAAAAAAAACAAAAACGAACAAAAACACAAAGACAAACACATGGGTCAAATTGGTCTATTTACAACAGATGAAAACATCATATCATAAAAATTCATTTGGGTCTATATGAAAAAAAAAATTTTGGTCCAATATATAACACTAATGCTCAGCATTATGTTTAAAAACAACATCATCCTTATCAACGCTAACTTCATGTGAATCATTCACGATACCATCACTTGGGTCAATAACAATTCTATCATCTCCTACACCAACTTCCTTCATCTCACGACCTTTACCAGAATCAACCCTTCCCGACCGATTCCTCCATTTTTTCCTCACTACTCTATACTCATGGTCATAACATTTCTCATTAATCTTTTGTCTCAAACATGGAAATTTTACCCCACATTTCATCCCAACAATTAATCCAACTATTAACATAATCATTATCAATTGCAAACTCAACCCTCCATAGAACATTTTACTCGAACCATAACTCTCTCTCCTATGCTTCCTTATATGGTCCATCTCAATCATAATATCATGTAATGATTTCACTTTATCTGAAGTAAGCACTGGTCCAATGATCTCTTTCATCTCATCATCATTCATTTCATACGAATGATATTTATTAAATATTTCATATATTTCATTGAATTTCAAACTAATATCTGGTCTATACACATACAAATTTTCATCATTTCTGATCTCTTCTCCAAATGTTACAACACTATCTGTTCTCCCTTTGCATCCAGAAGCTAATCTTAAAACTCCTGTATCATTCAGCATTAAATTCACCTCTTGATTATCCATACATGTAATCCTCACTTTTTCAGACTCACACATTGAATATAACCAAGATTTATTACCACGTAAATACTTCCATTGGGTCCTAAAATTATTTTGATACTTGATATCACAATTATCAAACTCCTTTTTATGTGGATTCAATAACAAATTGACTTCACAGTCTCTCGAGGCTGAAGTATCTTGTAACGCTTCTAATGCTGGACAAATATGTGCATAATGGGTCTTTATACATATCACATCTGGGTCTTGATCAAACTTAAAATATTTCTCCTGATCACTGCTCAAAGCTAAATATTCATGAGATGATTGAATATATAATGATCCTTTAATATCCTGATTAATCACTTGTGGTATGTTAACACTATGCATTTTATATAATTGATAAGAAATTCTATCAACTAAAGGTACATATAAAATTATTATGGTCTTGCCATCCTAATGAATTGCATCTACTTTCGAAATCTTCACAATTTCCTCACTCCTGATATGCTCCACCGGAATTGGAAAATCTAAATCACCGCTAAATTTCTGTATATCTCCAACTATTTTATCTAAAACATCTGCTTTAATCAACTCCGAATGAACTCTCCCTTCCTTCAATTTCCTCAAAACATCCAGAATTTTCTCATTACTCCGAATCAAATGATCCATATGTGAATCTAACCTCCTCACATATGCTGTATTATATATTAAATACATTAACTGCTCACTCTCCTTATTTAACTTATCCATCATTCCTTTCAAAGATACCTGAAAAGCTTGTAACACCACTTGATGATTCCTAGTTACATTAAACAATTCTTCAAATTGGGTCGAAACAATATGAGAATTTTCCTCCATCAAATGTACCATTTCTGTTTGATCTAGAAACACTTGGTCTATATTTTTGTTAACACTGTCAATATCATCAGAAGTTACTAATCCAAACAAACTCTTACTCACACTACCAACTATTCCTAATGGAATCAATCTCTTCATTCTAATACTACTCGGGTCCTTAACTATAGGAAATTGAACTTGTCCAATAGTTTTAACAGTATCACGTATCTTTTCCTGAAGTTCATTCAAATTTTGTTCTTTCATTTCAATTATATCTGCATCCAATGCACTTCTGCATTTGGTTTGGTCTACAAATTGTGAACATTCCTCCATTAACTCCTTATAATGTTTCACAGATCCATGAAATGATAAAAATTCATCCACTTTAATGAAGATTTTAATCTTCCAAAAAGCACGTTCTGTACGAACATTTCCCAATTTCTCAAAATAAATTCCAGGATTCGGGGTCAATATTTCATTTTGAAATATAGGTCCGCTGTTTATGGTCTTCATTACACTCAGTAATATAAACATTCCAACTAAACATTTCATCCTGTAATTATATTATAATTAATAACCAGAAAATTCTGATTCATCAAAATTATGATCCTCCTCTGCAACCTTTAATTTATCAATATGCTTCCTAATACGCCTCCCATCAGGATACTCCAATATTACATTCTTTCTCCCAACAAACTCCACAATTTTTCAAAGGTTGACTTCTATAGGGGGATTGGGTGTCAAGCTGTTGTCGGGTGTTGTGGGTGGTGGGGGGGGGGTGGGGGGGGGGGTGTGGTGCCGTGGGTAAGAATACGGGGTGGAGGACCTCCTACTTGGTGGGCGGGGCGGCGCTGTGGGAACGTGCGGGTGTGTGGGTGGTGGAGTTCTTGGGGGCTTTTATCATTCTTTCTTTTGATTGCAATTTTTCTACAATCTTTTCTGCTGGGGCCCGCTAAAAGTTGGGTGGAGGTTCATTCTGTGTGATGTGTCGGTGGCGGGGTAATATCAGGGGGTGGGTGGTGTGAGTGGTGTGGGCGGGGTGTGGGCGGTCTGGTGTGTGTTGTTGGGTGCGATCCGACGGGAATTTCCTAATTAGTACACGAAAAACGCGCTACTCTCCCCAAAACTAAATTCAAAAGGCGTAAATTCGAAGGCCGTAGAACGGGGGGGGCTTGCGCGGCCGCCCCCCCGGCTGGGGGGGGGGGGTTAGGAGGGGTGGGGAAGGGGAGGGTGGGGGGGGAGGTGGTGGGTGGGCAGACGGTGGGTGTAAGTAAACGTAGCAAAAGACGCTAATTTATCCCAATCATCATACTTTTGAGAATAAATTCTAATAAATTCAACTAACGGTGCATGACTCCTCTCTAAAGAACCATTCGTTTGCGGTCTATAACCTGATGTTTTTAAATGATCTATTTTAAAAATTTTCAACATTCATTCTACTATATCCGACAAAAAACTAGTACCCGTATCTGATAAAATTGCTCGCGGTGCCCCAAATCTACAAATCAAATGCCTCGCTAAAGCATCTGCAATAGTGGTCGCATATAAATTTTTAATTGGAATTGCAATCAAATACTTGGTCAAATTACATTGCATGGTCAACAAATGCTGATTCCCACTCGGCGTTATTCTCAATTTGCCAACCGTATCAATTGAAACCTTATCAAACGCTTCAATTGGCGTATCCGTTATAATCATCGGCTCCTTATCTTGAACCTCTCAATCTTTTGCTCTTGACAACCACTGCACTTCCTTATATAATTTTGAATATCGTTTCTCATACCTGGCCAATAAAATCTCTCCCTTATCTTCTGATAAGTTTGATTAATCCCTTTATGTCCTCCTGTCAAACTATCATGTAACGTACTTATTATTTTCCTCCTGTTCTTTTCAGCTGGTAACTCCACTTTTCCATAACAAACCGTCACAATGATATTCGAATTATCAAAATGCCTCTTCAATAATTCACTCATCAACCCAGGCTCCAATATATCCGTT
>JACCIB010001179.1:0-50454 GCA_018906965.1 Philotrypesis tridentata
TGAGGGAGTGTTGAGGATACGTTTAAGCCAATCGTAAACCCTTTACAGCAGCTTGTATCCACAATCAACAACTACGGAACAAAAGTCATCACCATCACCTCGTAAAAAAGAAAAAAGACATTTTTAGATGATACAGTAATAAAGAAAAAGTTTGATGATACTGTTGTTAACTCTTATGATGATAGTTTTGATGAAACTTTGAATGACGAGGAAGATGGAACAAAGATAGATGACGATAATTTTGAAACAGCTGATAATAATACTGAAGAAGAAGAAGACTATGAAAAAGATAAGTATGTGCAGATGTTGAAGCTAAAAAAGGATATTGATAAAATTTACGGAGTTCGCAAGGATGGTAGACAGTGGATGTTAGGCGATTCTCCTATTATCTTTAATGATAAAAGCATCAAAGTGAAAGATGGACGTTATGCAAAGACTGATGGTTTGATGGAATTATTGATAGCTAGAGATCCTAAAAATTATACTCAAGCTGATCTGAAAACCTATCAGACTATCCTCGAAGCGACGAATGCTCATAGGAAACAATACAAGAATGATGAATCTATTCGAGTTCATAACAGTAAAAAATATACCAACATTATAGTGCCTTTATTTAACAAGAGCGGTGGAGCGTTACGTAGAAAGTCTCTACCACGATACAAAATTGCTCGTCAAAATACTCAAGTAGACTACGTATATTGGAACGATCCTAATGAGTTGGTTAATAGACTTCGCTTGCTTATAGCTGAGCAATCGGCTGGTAATCCGAGTCATATTAACGAGATTCATTCGATTATTGAAGAGCTACGTGAGGATGGCTATATATATTGAGTGCGCAGAGTGCTGACAATCATTTTAAAGATGAGTGTCGACGTGTTTGGACGTAATCTTAAGAAGAAGGAAGGTAGTCGTGGACCTCAAGGTTTTGGTTTTAAAATCACAACCGATGGTCACTATGACTTGGATAATAAGAGACTATGCAATTTGGCAGCTCCTCTTCAGCAGAATGAAGCAGTCAACTTGGAAACGCTTCAAGCTGAAGTTCAGAAGCTACAAGAACTTATATGGCGATTGGAACGAGAACTAAACAATTTAGATGATATCGTTGAAGCACACAGAGACGAGCTCGACTTGAAGTTGTCGAGTCAGCAGGCGGATATCGAGACTATAAAAGAAGCTGTAGCACAGATCATGAGCAATATTCACTCGGCAGACGTGTAACATGGAACATAAAAAGGCAGTAATCGAAGAGCTTCACAAGCCTGCTCGTCGTAACTATCCTCGTCGAAAGTTTGATATGCGAGGGATAGATGAGACGTGGCAAGCTGATTTAGTTGAAATGCGGCCATATGCTAAGGAAAACAAAGGTTACAGATATCTTCTTACAATCATCGATGTGTTTTCCAAGTTTGCGTGGGCTGTTCCTGTTAAGAAGAAGTCTGGTGAAGAAGTTACAGCAGCGATGAAATCTGTACTATGTCAAGGTCGAGTACCGAAGAATTTACAAACAGACAGAGGTCTAGAGTTTTACAATAGTCATTTTGAGAAGCTTATGAAGCGATACAAGATCAATTTATACTCAACGTATAGTAATCTTAAAGCTTCTGTATGTGAACGGTTCAATCGTACACTCAAGAACAAGATGTGGCTACAATTCAGTATTCAAGGAAATTATCAGTGGCTCAATATCTTATCTGATTTGTTGAAAAATTATAACAATAGCAAACATCGAACAATTGGAATGAATCCTAGCGAAGTCTCACTTAATAATCAATTTCAAGTTATGAAACGTTATACTAAGACAATTGTAAAAGTTAAGCCTCCTAAATTTAAAGTAGGAGATAGCGTTCGATTGAGCAAAGTGAAGCAAGTCTTTGAGAAGGGTTATACGCCAAACTGGTCAACAGAGATATTCACAGTGAGTAAAGTAGCAGCAACGAATCCTGCAACTTATCACTTGAAGGATTATGAAGATAAGCCTATTAGTGGAGGGTTTTATGAGCAGGAGCTCTCAAAAACAAAGTATCCTGACGTATATCTCGTTGAAAAAGTTTTGAAGAAACGCGGAAATCAAGTCTACGTGAAATGGCTTGGATTCGACGAGACTCACAACAGCTGGATTGATAAGTGATGGATGCTCAGGAAAAGAAAATATTTAAAGTGTCGGTGATGCTTTTACGACAAATCGCGCACGTTATTAACTTTGAAGCACACTTTTTGCATGCAACAACATGACCGCATGGAATAAACGCTACTTGAATTTCTTCGTTGTAGCATATCTTGCAGCCATTCTTGTCATCAATAGCTGCTTGACTTGTTGATACTTGATGCTTATATGGTCCGCAAACATCACGTGAAGCTGAGGTAGGATTTAATGCACTACCTACGGGAATGTTACCGCAAGGTGCTTTGCGTATGAATCGGCAATGTCCACTCCATCGTTGATGTTCCACCATAGGATCATCTCCATCTTCCCAGCGGGACAGTTCGATTTTACATGCAAAGCAACGTACTTTATCGATTTGCTTTGTATAGTAAAATCCTGCAGCTGCGAGGACATGCTGGCTACCATATAGTTCAAATGGCCAGTTTTCGAAGCTTCGCAACCTTTCTTCTTCAAATCTATAATCCATGGTTTTTTCTACGTTCACTCAATGATGAGCTACTGATGAGAATGAGCTCTTCAGACTGCTACACGTTCTTATGTATAGTTCTCCCCTCCACTTCAGAGCAGACAACTTGTCGTTTTAAAAAGTGGTGAGGGCCCCGACCTCGCCCCCACCCGTGAGATACAACCAACCAATAAACACAAAAATTATCCCTCCGTTAAAACGACAAGTTAGCTCACTTAAGCATTACCAAACTCAATACTACAACCTCCAAGATATTTTAGGTTGAGTTTGAGCTTGTTCGCAGCATCAGCCATCTGGTTGAATAAAGCATCATTCTCATGGAGAGCAGTGGATACTCGACTAGGGAGGAAGATATCAAACTCTCCACCTAGAGTCACCACCACCTTCACTCCATACTTAGTCTTTGCTTTTTTCAGCGATGAGACCAAGTAGACATGATCCTTCTCCAGCTCGGAGAGCTTTTTCATAGGCAAGAAACCTCCAGCTGCAACCTTATTCAATGCTGCGAAATCCATCTTCTGCGAGGATGATCTTCTGCGAGGAGAACACCTGGTGATCTTCGAGGAGTACTGTGCACTAGGTATAATGTTCACTCGTCGATCGACTGGTGAGAATGATCTCTACGGCTAGCCTCACCGCCTTATGTACAGCTCTCTCCCCACTCTATAGCTTGAGCCGCCGCCGCCGCTACAGTTGTAGCGGGGAGCCTCCAGCCGTTGCACTCGAGCCACCGCTGTAGCAGTTGTTGTGGTGGGGGCCCCAACCACGCCCCCACCCGTGAGGTACAACCAACTTGACTTTACCTCTCCGTTTCTTCTTCTGCTACACCGAGACTACCTATACTACTCTCCGCCTCTTCCTTGCCGGCTCGTCGTCCTCGTTGCAGGGGCAGACGGTAGCGCCCTCTGCGAGTGCCGCCTCGCAAGCCCGAAGACTATGATGTCCCCACGGCAACGTGTCGGTCTCACCGAACACAAGATGGCGCTTGTCGTCGTGGGGACTCAGGGCGACCTTCTCCTGCCGCTCGGTGGTCACCACGTGTCGCCGCGAGCGGATGGTCTGCTGCTGGCGGGTGATCACCTCGCGGCTGAAGAGGCACCGATCATAGTCTTCGGGCTCGATTCTCGCCTTGACAACGGAGCCTTTAACGCCTTTTGCCTTCTTTATTGGCTTCTCATTGTCAATTTCGACGCAATACATCTTACTGCGTAACCCTCGAAAGACAGTCATTATGCTTCCAGGACATTCATCTTTCATTACCCCAAGGACTTTCTTGTTTCGACGAGGCATGTCGAATTGATTGTCCTCGGGGTAATCGCTGGTGTCGAACCGAGCGATGTTTTCTTTCATTGCTTGGTAGACATCCATAGTCTTTATCTCATAAATGAGACTGTCGGTGTCAGTGTAAAGCAGTTTACACTGACCACCATACCTCTCACGCATATATGTGTAATGAAAATCATAAACATTGATTTTCGAGAGGTCGAGGACGGAGAGACCGACATAGATAGGTTTGCGCATAGTAATCTCCGTCCTGTCGAGCTGAATGGCCACAAGATTTTCCGCGAAGATGGAGCTGCTGCGGAAAGTTGGTTTGGCGATTAGGCTCTCTGCGCCGTACCGTCCTTCCCATTTCATGATGAGCTTGACGTCTATACGCTTCCGCTCGTTTTCCATTGTCTTTCCGTACACTGCGTTGATTAGTAGCTTGAAGAACAATTTTTCGAATTCGTTCTTCGAGTTCTTGCGCTTCTCAGTATTCAATTCGACATACGGTTTGAGCCAAGGTTTTTGCTCAAATCGCAAGACTCGATAAATTTTTCTAATGATCAACCCATGTTGCACTGCCTGCTTCAAGGCGCGGTAATGTATTACATACCGCTCTTTGTTGTGCAGGGTTGTCATCAGTTTCTGCTGCTTTGATCCCGGTGCAGCTCGATGCTCGGGGCAGAACGGTAAGTCCTGATGTTGGTTGTGGAGGTTCGCCGGGTAATCCAAGTCGACCTCCAAAATGTAGCCGTAGGGGTCGTTATCGTCGACCTGAACGATACTCTCAGCGCTGACGTTCTCTACCCACTGGAATTTTCCGTAGGGTAGATATTGCGTCATCGCCCAACCATAGAGGTTATTAACATCGTAGTACATTAGGTACTTCGACTCCTCTAGCGGGTTGTAACCCTCGCTCATGTAGCAGTTGTTCGCTTTTGCGTAGCGATTACTGCATTGGCTTACACCACCCCGGATACCCCGCTCAACGAAGAGGAGCATGTCAATATCCGTGAGGAGTTCCAGCTCTACTCCGGTGTATTTGAGCATGGCGTCCCAAGTGAGCCCCGGGGTGGTGAAGTAATGAGCAGGATCGAGCTCGTACGCTTCGAGACACGTTGAGCGGAAATTCTCGAACACGTCTGCCAACAGGAGTACGTCCGTCTTGAGGTAGAGATCGGAGTACTCGCCGAGGCTAGCAACGTTGAAGCGCTGCCAGACATTCTGTGCATGCGCATACTCCACATCCTCTATACCGCTCTCAGTCAACTGACTGTAGAAGTCGGCTTGGGAGGGGAGTTCCGTCTCCTTTAGCCGGTCAAAGCCGGAGACGTAGTCGTACGGGAATACTCCCTTACGTTGGAGGAGCTCTATCTGCTCGCTCGTATAACCATCCTGCTCGAACTCTCGCTTAGCGATGTCGAGATGATCGAGGTAGGAGGCTAGCTTCTCGAGGGAAGACGCCATGAAGCGGAAGGAGTCGAGGAAGCGGAAGCTAATGTCGCTTCCGTCCACAAACTTGGTGAAGGAGATGTAGCGCTCCTTGTTCTCGGGAATAAGGCTAATATTTCCCTTGAAGTTGGCAGCACACGCTATCTCCTTAATAATAAAGTGGGAGTCGTATCCGGTGAGGTTGTGGAAGATGACCGGGATATAATGCGAATTCTGAAAATTCAGATTACATCCCTGGTGGGCAGCTCCACGGTAGCGACCAGTCAGGTGGCAATGATCGCGCACCTTTGTCTGCATCTGCACAAACTGCTTCTTGCAGATGTGACAGGAGGTAGCCTGAGCAAAGGCTTGCTCTTCGTCAGCTGTTAGAGCTAATGGTTTCGGATTAGTATAAACCTGCTCCAGCTTGCACCGCATCGCATCGAGCTCAGCAACAAACCACTGAGCAGGGGTTTGCGCATCGTCACTCTCTACTTGCCTGTAGCTACGATAGCCAGAGTAGCCATCATTCTGACTACTTGATAGATAGTAACCAATGCTATAGGCTTGGTGTTCTTGGAAAGCGTGCTTGTCTTGCACAGGCTTCAAGAGACACTCAAAGTCGGCGTAGATGACGTAGGGGACACGTTCACCTCGCTTGAAATTCTCAAATTTAAGAATTTTATCCTTCTCGCTAGGAAGCTTAACCTTACATTTATTGACTTGAGCACAGTCAACTTCGTGCTCATTCAACAAATGTTCAGTTCGGAAATAGTGTAAGCAACGGTCACAAATATGCGACATTCGCTTACCCTTCGTCAGCTGACTGCTTACCAAGCGAGAGAGGTACTTAACCCATACATAGTGGAACTTGGGAAGAGAATTCTCTTCCTGTTCCTTCTCCTCCACCTCCTCCTCGTCTACGTAATAGTCCTGAATCAGAAGCAGGTTGACATGCTTCTCCTTCTTGTTAGAGGTCACATGACACGGTGATACCTCGTAACGATGACCTCTCTTCTTCAGAATGTAGAGATTCACCGACACACTATTCTGCTTCTCGAACTTACTGATGCTCTTAGCTTGCACTGGGAACTCGATTCCCTTGAAGCATAGCTCATCAGCAAATTGACTATACTTGCCAACTCGATCTGCATGTTTAGCTTGAGGATGCAGCGCTGACAAAATGGCCCACTTGAAGCACTCGTTGTCTTGGTTCCGCACATTAATACAAGCCTGCTTCTTCTGAATGAAATCAGGAAGGGGGATATATGAACTCCCATTCATAGGCTTGTACTTATTGATGTGTACGGTAACACTCAGAATCTGCCGAAGAGTCCAGCCAGAATCTTTCTCCTGGAACTCTTCCATTGCAGTCTGCAAGGGTTGCTGTGCTTTCTCTACGAACCATTCAGAGAGGCTCGTAGTTTGAAAGATGGCGGCATTTTTAGTGCTGAAGTATTTTACTTCGAAACACTCAGAGCCATTCTTGACTATAGCATACTCTGCTGCAAGTTCAAGCCGAACCTTGACAGCATCGTATTCGGTAAGCACTGCCTTGATCTTTTCTTCAAAGAGAGGTAGAGCATCGTTCATGAATGAAACAATGTCAAGATGGCTAAGGTTGGTAATAATACCTGATCTTATACGAGTATCAAAAGCTGAATGAAAATCATCCCATTTAACTTTGGGTTGATCAGCTGATATCGTGGCAATATTACCCCCTCTCTTTGAATATTCAAGGAGCTTGCCTTTAATGCTAAGCAAATGTGCAGAGATCGTCTGACACTTTTGCTTTTGCTCTCTAGTCAAGGCTGGACCAGTTGAAATCTTCTCGATACTCTCGAGAGCTTTAGAGGTTAGCATTAACCATCTCTCTAAATCCTCTACGTCAGCATCACCACTGTGCGCATAACGTAGAGATCCTAGTAGCCAATTGACTGTAAACTCAAGATACTCGATGGTGGCCATCTGTAAAAAAAAAATTTAAAATTAGTAATTGAAAGATGATTGCAATAATAAATATAATACTTACCTTGAGGAGTCCTGAAAAAGTCTTCTGTGAGGATGATCTTCTGCGAGGATGGTCTTCTGCGAGGATGATCTTCTGCGAGGAATCTTCTGCGAGGAGAACACCTGGTGATCTTCGAGGAGTACTGTGCACTAGGTACAATGTTCACTCGTCGATCGACTGGTGAGAATGATTTTCCAAAGACTGCTGTGGCCCTTTTATACCCGCCCTGATGGCACGGGATTGGTTGCCCTACCGCTACTTGTAGGTTTGCAGGTTTGAACATGTTTAACGTTCGCTGATTGGTCTATTGCAAGTATAGTCCTGCATAGATAGTATCGCCACCTGTTGACGCTCACAGCGGCGGCTCGACTGATGCGCAGAGAGCGTCCACTGAGGTTGCGCACTAGTCCTCGGTATGGTATGAGTGGTAGGGTAGCGCGGCGGCTCGACTGATGCGCAGAAAGCGTCCACTGAGGTTGCGCACTAGTCCTCGGTATGGTATGAGTGGTAGGGTAGCGCGGCGGCTCGACTGATGCGCAGAAAGCGTCCACTGAGGTTGCGCACTAGTCCTCGGTAGGCTAAGTGTGGTGGGGTAACGCAGCGGCTAGACAGATGCGCAGAGAGCGTTCACTGAGGTTGCGCACTAGTCCTCGGTAGGGTATGAGTGGTGGGGTAACGCAGCGGCTAGACAGATGCGCAGAGAGCGTTCACTGAGGTTGCGCACTAGTCCTCGGTAGGGTATGAGTGGTGGGGTAACGCAGCGGCTAGACAGATGCGCAGAGAGCGTTCACTGAGGTTGCGCGGTAGCGGTGCGGCGGCTCGAGTGGTGGGGGAAAGCGGTATATAAGAAGCATCATCGCTCGAGGAAGTCATTATTGTTCGAGACGGAGTACGTAGTAGACGTATGTAAGGTTCCAAGACCGCTTCCAATGATAGAGATGCCATGACTGTTTAACCTCACTTTAAGTGTGGTTGCTATTTTTAATTCATATGTATCCCCTCCACACATTCGGCCAACATATTTTACGATTGCGCTAACCTCTACTCTCGCGTCATATGCATTATACCGAAGAAGTATGGTGTAACAACGCTAGCTGGCGACATCATATACACACTGTACATCATATATACGCATAACCTCACATACACATATATAGACACACATATTCAAGGTACACATATTCATACATATGCATACATAAGCATATAACCTCAAATAATATCGTGAGAGGAGTCTGCGCTCGCATGACCGGTCTGCAGCGTAGCGTTCCATCCCCACTCTTGCGCGCATGTATACTCTTACGCGCGGCATTCCATCCCCACTCCCGCGCGCGTATACTCTCTTCTTACGCGCGGCATTCCATCTCCACTCTTGCACGCATGTATACTCTTACGCGCGGCATTCCATCCCCACTCTTGCACGCATGTATACTCTTACGCGCGGCCGGGCTATATTGGTCTGTCACCGCTAGATGGTTGCGGGCTGTAGCAACAACATGCGCTGGGCTGGCATCAACGCTGCGCTCATGCCAACCTTGTGTATATGAATATACAGTGGGCTCCTGCCGGCACTGTGTATATCTATATACAGTGGGCTCGTGCCGGCGCTGTATATCTATATACATAGTGGACTCGTGCCGGCGCTGTGTATCTATATACATAGTGGACTCGTGCCGGCACTGTGTATATACCTATATATACGGTGGGCTCGTGCCGGCACTGTGTATATACCTATATACGGTGGGCTCGTACCGGCACTGTATGTATATCTATATATACAGTGGGCTCGTGCCGGCACTGTGTATATACCTATATATACGGTGGGCTCGTGCCGCCGCCGCTGTGTATATCTATATACATAGTGGACTCGTGCCGCTGCCGCTGTGTATATCTATATACATAGTGGACTCGTGCCGCCGCCGCTGTGTATATCTATATACATAGTGGGCTCGTGCCGCCGCTGCTGTGTATATCTATATACAGTGGACTCGTACCGGCGCTGTATATCTATATACATAGTGGACTCGTGCCGCCGCCGCTGTGTATATCTATATACATAGTGGGCTCGTGCCGCTGCTGTGTGTATATCTATATATGCAGTGGGCTCGTGCCGCCACCGCTGTGTATATCTATATACAGCGGGCTCGTACCGCCGCCGCTGTGTGTATATCTATATACAGTGGGCTCGTACCGCCGCCGCTGTGTATATCTATATACAGTGGGCTCGTGCTGCCGCCGCTGTGTATATCTATATATAGTGGGCTCGTGCCGCCGCCGCTGTGTATATATATATACAGTGGGCTCGCGCCGGCACTACTGTGTATATCTATGTGGGCTCGTGCCGCCGGCGCTGTATATCTATATACAGTGGGCTCGTGCCGCCGGCGGTGTATATCTATATACAGTGGGCTCGTGCCGCCGGCGGTGTATATCTATATATACAGCGGTCTCATGCCTCGTGTATAGTGGGCTCGTACCCGCCTATATACATGGTGGGCTAGAAACCGCATGGGCTCATAGCCGCCTATATATATGGTGGGCTCGTAGCCGCATGGGCTCGTAGCCGCCTAGCCCTCAGGTGGGCTCGTACCCGCCTGGGCTCGTACCCGCCTAGCCCTCAGGTGGGCTCGTACCCGCCTGGGCTCGTACCCGCCTAGCTCATCTACTTATGCCTATTGTCCTCGAACTTTAACCTGAATAATGGACAAAAATTGATAAACATAAGACTCGGATCGAGGCTAGGTCCCAATATAAAAATATAAAGTACCCTGCGCGTCCCTATTTACTAACCCGTAAATACGGTCCTTACAATAGTATGCGTAAACATTTTTTTATTGTTCTTTTGTTGTTATTATCGATCTCTCCGAGGCAATGGTTTAGAAAGGGTTTAAAAAATTAAAACTCCTTTCTTTTAAGAAACGACGTTTCGGCGATCATTGTCGCCCTCATCAGGAAACTGTCAAAAATTTTTTTATTACAATAAACATACAGACTTTAAAATGAACAGAGTATTACATAGAAAAGGCGATATTTTTGAAACTTACATATTGGAGCACATTTGATTTGTGTACATCTCGATAATCCTTTCCCGCGGCTAGTTAACAGCGGGGGAAGAGAGAGACCGAGTGACACAGCTATTATTTATACCGCTTTGTCAGCTACTGTCTCGGAAGTGAGGAAGTAGCCGGCAATCGTCGCTTATATAGTGCGAAAAGTCTTTCGCGCGGTTTGTTTACATATGACGTCACGCATCACCTCATCCTTTCGATGTAAACAAATTTGATTTTAAATCTTAAGCTGGTATATTAAATGTGTGTACACGTTATTGAGTTTCTGGGTATCCTCTTTCTTATTGATACCATTATCTTGCAAATGTATATGCATCATTTCCGAGATCAATCTTTTATTTAAATTGTTTTCTTTGTCTTTTATTTTAAATCCTTCAAAATTAAAAGTATGATTGTACTTTTTACTATGCTCGGAAATGACACTGTCCTTAGATTTTCTATGTTCTTCAATATGTGGAATGGAAATGTTTTTTTGGTAAAAAATATAAAAAACAGTTTTTCACACAAACTGATACATGTCTAACAAAAGCGTACGGTTTACCAAAAATTCACAAGAAAGACCACCCTCTAAGACCTATTATTTCAACAATAGGCTCACCTACATATTTTTTATCAAAATATTTATTTAAAATCTTACAAAATAGTATTAAAAAACCTCGTTCATAAATAAAAAATATTTATGATTTTATAGATAAAATTAAAAATGTAAACATTCCGAATGACCACTGTATTGTCAGCTTAGACGTAAAATCGTTATATACAAATATTGATAAAACACTAGTCATGCAGAGTATTGAAAAAAGATACATACAAATAGCGAGAATGTTTGAAATTCCACTTGACGATATTTTACTTATGGATAATACATACTTCCAATTCAATGGTAAATTTTATAAACAACTTTTTGGTACACCTATGGGCTCCCCGATTTCGGGATTATTCGCTGACATTGTTATGGATGATCTCGAAACGGAGTGCATTTCAAAATTAACTTATCAACCTGTGTTCTTTTTCCGTTACGTCGACGATATCATTACTTGTATTCCGAAAGGAAAAGTAGATGAAACGTTAAAAATATTTAATTCGTATAATAGCAGACTCCAATTTACACATGAAATGGAAGTGAATCAATCCATAAGTTTTTTGGACGTATTATTGATTAATGAAACACATAAAATAAAAACTGATTGGTACACGAAACCAACTTTCTCTGGCAGATTTTTGCACTTTAATTCGCAACACCCGATAAGTCAAAAAATTGCCATGGTGTATAATCTAGTTGACAGGGCGGTGAAGTTATCGGATAAATGTTTTCATCAGAAATTGTAAAATGTCTATTATTCGATAATGATTACCCCTCTGTTTTCGTTGAAAAATACGTCAAAAAACGATTATCTGCAATCAGAATGATTAAAAAACCAGAGCAATGTGCGAAAAACAATACATATAACAATCACATTAGCATACCGTACATCGATGGTTTCTATGAGCGGGTGCGACATTCATTTAAGAAAAACAACTTTACGACCATTCCAAAAATACACAGTAATATGTGCAATATTATTGTGAAACGAAAGGATAAAAAAGAGAAACACCTAGAGAAAAATGTTGTTTATAAACTTGGATGTAACGATTGCACGGCTACATATGTGGGCCAAACAAAAAGAAATGTGTGTACACGTATTGAAGAACATAGAAAATCTAAGGACAGTGTCATTTCCGAGCATAGTAAAAAGTACAATCATACTTTTAATTTTGAAGGATTTAAAATAAAAGACAAAGAAAACAATTTAAATAAAAGATTGATCTCGGAAATGATGCATATACATTTGCAAGATAATGGTATCAATAAGAAAGAGGATACCCAGAAACTCAATAACGTGTACACACATTTAATATACCAGCTTAAGATTTAAAATCAAATTTGTTTACATCGAAAGGATGAGGTGATGCGTGACGTCATATGTAAACAAACCGCGCGAAAGACTTTTCGCACTATATATAAGCGACGATTGCCGGCTACTTCCTCACTTCCGAGACAGTAGCTGACAAAGCGGTATAAATAATAGCTGTGTCACTCGGTCTCTCTCTTCCCCCGCTGTTAAGGGGTTATGCCTGAGTTAAACCTGAAAAAAACAAATTATTAGTTATTAGGCAAAAAAAAATTATTTATAAGTAATATTAAAAAAATTCTTTTTTCTACTTAAAGTATACATATTAATTGTAATTTTACATATTTTTAAACAATTATATATCTATACTTACTATACAAACAATTCCATGTGTGAAGTATTAAATTTGATCAGATTTTTCCCTTTGCCGTATGAATTCTCAGCATCCGGGTGATGAATATAGACCAAACTGAATGGACAATCTTCTAAATGTTTTTCTCCTCAGCTTGAACGGAAGGGATTACTGAAACATAAAAATTTTAAATATTTAGAAACACATAAGGTCATAATATTCATAATTATAGTGAATTATGCATATGTTCACATGCGTAACATTCTTTAAACTTACCTTAGCCAATTTCCCTCCGTTCAAGCAGTGAAGAAGGGCTTCCTGGAGTTCTCGAAAAAATTTCAGCTTGATCGGTCCCATAGTTGTTGAGAAATCCTGCGGCAACTGACCTAAAATCACAAAAATTCAAAACTTGAGAAAACTGCATTTAAAGTTTATACATGAAACTTATTTCCATTTATCGGATAGTACTTACAGAAACTGCTTGGCATATTTTTTTGTGTTTTGGCATAAAATATCCCTGTATTAAGGGATATATTAAGACCCGGGTGCCACACATATTGATATACTAGTATCAAAAGCTGAAAGTGAAATATAAATTTTTATACGCATTCACAGTCAGTATGTTTCATATGAATATAATTGTTGGTATTGCTTACCCATGACTTTCTAGGATTGTTAATAGTTACAGCCAACTTCCACAACATCTAACCTTGCATCGAACACAGAAGTACCTTATCGTTCACATGCCATTGACAGATTATATACCTAAAAATAAACAACACACTCACAAAGAACAAGTTCTTCACAAATAATGTGTTATTTAGAGTCCAAAATACTTATCTAAATTTAAACACCACTGACACTCAGAAGTTTTCACTTGAGATCAAAATTCACAACATCAAGCTTGCACTAGACTGCAGATCAAGCAGACGAAAGAGCTGTCTGATAGCAAACTTAACTAGGTTGGTAAAACAGTGATTAGCTTTTGCATATGCTGTATGGTACCATGTTTTTAGGTGGTAATTTATAAAAATATTTTAACTAACACGTATGCTTATTATTTTATTAAAAAGATTAAATTTATGAAACAGATAAATTTATTTTATTTTTAACATTCACAATAAAAAAATCTATGCTTTTATCAGAATAAGCTTTTATTATATGCAATAATTCATAAATAAATAATTTGTGTTATTTTTAATAAAACTGTCTTTTATCAAAAGGAGTTTGTATGCACATTTAACGTTAAATTTTCTATAAAAATGTAATGGCTTTGAATAAACAAAAGCGCTATAGAATAAAATATGAAAAATACTTAATTTTGACAAATTATATATTTTTAGTATTTTGCCTATAATTTTGTAACGAATTTTTTTCGGGCAAAAGGAGTTTCAACAGTATATTCTACAGTAAATTTGCTATTAAAAAATCAAATAAAAGAAAATTTGATTTTTTTGAATTTTAACTCAGGCATAACCCCTTAACTAGCCGGGGAAAGGATTATCGAGATGTACACAAATCAAATGTGCTCCAATATGTAAGTTTCAATCGCCTTTTCCATGTAATACTCTGTTCATTTTAAAGTCTGTATGTTTATTGTAATAAAAATTTTTTTGACAGTTTCCTGATGAGGGCGACAATGATCGCCGAAACGTCGTTTCTTAAAAGAAAGGAGTTTTAATTTTTTAAACCCTTTCTAAACCATTGCCTCGGACAGATTGATAATAACAACAAAAGAATTATAACAAACTACCGAGGGATAAAATCATACTAGATAGTGTATACACACTCATCTAAAAACATTTTTTTATTGTATTTATATTTGCAATTAATGTATTAGAAAAATGTATTTTTAACACACCATGACTTAAAGTGCATACTTTATCCTCAGTGAACTGAGAAAAAAATGATGCGTTCAATCCCTACTCCCGTTCTCGCCTCTAAGTGACACGCGCATATAAACAGCGCGTGTTATCATAGAGACGAGAGCGGGATTAGGGTTTTAATGTACCACTTTCTTTTAAGTTTATGGAAGATGTGTGTCTAATTAAGGGGGTGTTAAAAAATTGTATATTGCACTAGGGAATGAAAGTGAGCTGTTTACACCTACCAATTTGTCATCCGCGCTTCACTTGGGTGACAACTTATCCGCAGGACTTCAACGGCTTAATTTATTCCCTAGGTTCATAATATACTATTATTTCTAAATTTGTATTAATTGTTGTTTCATTTTCCTTTGCAATGGATTGAAATGTTTGTAAATTTTAATGTTTGTAATTTAAATTTGCAAATTATAAACAATATTAATGAAATTAGTATGTTTATAACTCGGAATTACTAAATAATAGAGATTAAGTAAATGTAAAAAAGGAATGGCATGGCACAGAACACACGGCACGCGGTACACGGAACACAATCGCCATTTAATATAAGATAACATTATATTGTAATGAGACAACTATGCATCTCTTCGAGCAAACATGATTTATTAAAACAAGCCAACGTTTCGTGCTGGTGAAGCACCTCATCAGGGCTAAATGGCCAAACATAATGATTACAACAACAATTAAATTACGTTAACTATTACAATAAAAATTACAATAACTTCTTATAATTTACCTCTAAAATAAAATCAGTACACTTAGTACATCTTAATAATTAACACAGCCGAAATGCAGGAAAACAAGCTACTATAAACAAAATTAATCAATATCTCAAAACCTAAATAAATATTAATAAATAACCTTACTTTTTTCAATTGACCGACACACTACACACAGACCCGGTGCCGACAGATGGTCGTGCGACACCGGCGGAGGACAATCAACGACTGATTTTTCGTTGGATATTCGTTCGATATTCAATTCTACATACATATAAACTAAAAGCTATACAAACGGAAGATCCGACTCACGAACCGGCATACCCAGCTCGTATACGCTCGAAGAGGTGGCAAATCTTAATTACCAAGTAGTAAGGCCATGAGCCCGCCAGGCAAATTCAAACGTTTCCTCCATGACCGTATTGGCTATCAATAGAGTATGGCCGGAACGTCGCCTAGCAAGCCGGACTCTCGGTCCTCCCACTGGGATGTGTCGCTCCGCCTCGCCAGCCAATCATCATTGAACACATGTTGGCTGAGATAGAGAGCGCGAAGCGGTATACCACCTCTTCTCGCATGCTGCAAAGCGCGTACAACCGTCACCCGGCCTTCAAACTGACATGAAAACCTTTATGAATTATTATAAATTATTATAAATTATTTATCACAACGAGGACTCCACTTTAAATTTAAAATTATATTCTTATAACTCGCTTTGAGGTGGCACGTGTCCTCCGAGTTATATAATTCCGGCTGTGTTAATTATTAAGATGTACTAAATGTACTGATTTTATTTTCGAGGTAAATTGTAAGAAGTTATTGTAATTTTTATTGTAATAGTTAACGTAATTTAATTGTTTTTGTAATCATTCTGTTTGGCCATTTAGCCCTGACGAGGTGCTGCACCAGCACGAATCGTTGGCTTGTTTTAATAACTCATGTTTGCTCGAAGAGATGCATAGTTGTCTTATTACATTCTACATATCGAGCGATAGAAGCATCCTTTATTATAAAATTATATTACAATATTTAATATATTAATAATACATATGAAAGCAAACATTTTAAAGAACATATAAGATTATGTTATAATTCGCTTGCATTTGCAAGATTCAGGGCAAAGTTGATGCATTATTTAATAGAGAACCCTAAGTAATACATGCACAAATTTATCACAATGCTTATTCATTACATCCTAATGAAAATGATGATAGAAAGTGTTAACATTAAAAGATAGTTGAACAAATTTACTATTGAAAAATAGTTTATGAAAGATACTGAAATGAAAGGTACACTGAATGAAAGGTACAACGCCTAGCCTATATATACTTTCAATTCACTTTTTCCTAACCTTCAAATTTATTCAATCGTCAATAACTTACTCTTATCAAACGCATACGCAATCTATTAACATACATTCTAAATGATATTGATTCGGCGTTTCATGTAAAAAAAGAATCAGCTAAAAATATTGAACTGTTCATTAAATAAAGCTGTTTGAATTTTCGGAATACGTATTACTTTTTCGAAGATTTTACTTCTCCATCCCATGTATATAGTTAGCTACGCTGTATATATAGGTATATGCTATCCTTTCCGAGCGGCGGCCTGCTACTCCCCGTCGTTTTCTTCGCCGAGCCTTTTTTTCTCCTGTTTTCTGCCTGCATATATATCTATCTATATATCTTACCATATTATATAGTTGTTTTGAGCCGCGCTGGATTTTAGCCCCCCCTCACCCCCCCTTCACGAGCCCCCTCAGCTCCCCCTCAGCCCCCCCTCAATAGAACCAAGAAATGTTTCAAAAGTTTGGTTATTTTTATGCGTTTTGCCCCCCCCCCCCCTCGCCCCCCTCGCCACTCCGCGCTCCCCCTCGCCTCCCCTCAGCGCCCCCTCCTTTGGCCCCCCCTCAGACCCCCCTCAGCGCCCTCTCAATAACAAGAACTAGAACGTATAGATTATTATTGGAGAAGACAGGCGGAATCAGAATGTTATTGATGTTGGAGATAGGTAGAGATTTTGTGAATGGTGGAGATCACGATTGTATTCATAAGTGGATGGTAGAGAACATATGTAGAGAATACTAATCTTAGTTGATGGTGATGCTAGAAAGTGGATTTTATGATTGACGGCGATACATTGAGAGTGAACGTGCTGGTGACGGTGAACGCTGGACTTCATGGACATAAAAAAAAAGGTGGAGGGTAACAGGTTGATGAAAAGGTCCTGGACAGCGGTGATAGGTGAAGGCAGAAAATCATGTAGAGGTATTAGGAGCAGGCCAAAAATCAGAGGTGGAGATGATAGTTTAGGCTCACGTATGACGGATGGAGTTCATGATTGTAATAAGTAGATTGTGTAAGGGATAGGTGAAGTTTGGAGTTCATGATTGGAGACATTAGTGGAAGGTGAAGGTGAGAGGTGGAGCTGAAGGACATGATTGCAGGCAATAGGTGGGCGGTGGAGGTGCTAGGTAGATCGTGAGCTTCATGGATCGAGGTGATAAGTAGTGGGTAGAGGGTACGAGTGAAGGTGCTAAGTGTGCATGGAAGTCATGAGTGGTGACTATAAGTGTAGGCAGAAAGTTGTAGGTAGTAGTGACAGGTCAAGATTATGTGTGAAGGGTGGTGGTGGTCATGAATTTAGTAATAAGTAGATGGTGTAAAAGATAGACGAAGTGTTGAGCTCGCGATTGAAGTCATAAGTGAGAAGTATAAGTGATAGGGAAAGAACGAGGAAATAATTGCAGGGAAAAGGAGGATTGTGAACATTATGGTTAGTATCATAAGTGGAATATGTAGATTATAATTGAATCAGAAAGTACTAGGTGTAGGAGATAGATAGAGATTATGTGTGGAGGGTAGAGATCACGATTGTATTCATAAGTGGACGTTGTAAGGATAGTTGGAGAAAAAGGACATGATTGAGTGCAATAGATGGATTGATGAACGTAATTGATCAATGTTAGAAGTCATATGTGGACGATTAGAAGCGATATGTGGAGGGTGGAAGTGCTGGTGAAGGTAAATGATAGACTTTATTGGTATAGATGAAAAGCGTAGGATAATAGGTTGATGGGAAGTTCGTGGTTAGATGTGATAGATGAAGGCGGATAACCATGGATGGAGATGATAGGTGGAGACCAGAAGTCACGGATGGAGATGATAGGTAGAGGCCAGAAGTCATGTGTGACGCTGATAGTGGGAGTTGTAAGGGATAGGTGGAGTGTGGAATTCATGATTGGAGTCAGAAGTGGTAGATGAAAGAAACAGGTGGTGTAGGAGAACTTGATTGCAGGTAACAGATGGACAATGGAGGTGCTAAATAGTTGTTAAGCTTCATGGGTTGAAATTATAGGTGGTGGTTTTAGGCTACGAGTCAAGATGTTAGATGGTACGTGGAATTCATGTGTGGAGTTGATAGATTGTAGGCAGAAAGTGTGAACAATGAGGTCCTCATTGGAGACGATAGATGGAGGGTAGTAATGATAGGTTGAGAACATTTGTAGAGAACAATAGTTTTAGTTGAATTTTAGGTCATAGATAGAGAGTAGATTTTATGAGTTGAGGCGATACGTAGAGGGTGAAGGTGGAGGATAACAGGTTGATAAGAAGGTCCTAGGTAGTGGTGATAGGCAAAGGCGGAAAGTCAAGGGTAAAGGTGATAGGTTAAGATTATGTGTGAAGGGTGTTGCTCATGACTGCAGCAATAAGTGGATAATGTAGGAGATAGATTGAGTGTGGAGGTCGCGATTGGCGGTTCAGGTGCTAGGTAGACGGTCGTAGGTGCTAGGTAGATCATCGTAGACAGATGGTTGTTTAGTAGGTCAAGGTGGTAAGTAAAGTTTATACCTGGTGTGAAGTTGAATTGTGGAGCTCATTATTGGAGTCATAAGTAAAGGATCTAGGTGATGGGTCAAGGGTGTAGATGATCGATGGTAGATAAGAGTTCAATGGTGAAAATGGTAGGTAGTTAGTAGATTTCATGGTTAGAGATCATCGTGGACAGGTGGTTGGTTAGCGTCATAGGTCATGTTGGCAGATGAAGTTTGTGCCTGGTCTGAAGCTGAAATATGGAGCTCATTATTGGAGTCATAAGTGAAGCATGTAGGTCATAGATGTAGATGAGCGGTGAATAGTGAAATTTGCGATTGAAGATAGTTGGTGAAGGTGGTATTCATGATTTGTAGCGATAAGTGGTAGCTGAAGAAGATAGGTAGAGGTAGCAGACGGAGGGTGGAGCTGATGGGTGAGCTATATTTATAATAACATATTTCAGTATCATGTATATACCATGAATGTTACGGCAGTAGACACATTTAAGAATTATTATTGTTCCAACAATCAATAAAATATGCATAAATTTAAAAATTGGGATTTCAAAAATAAAGTTTAAAATCAATTCTTTAAATTGTTGCTGTAAATTATATCTGAACATTACCAAATACAAAGTTAAAAACTGAAGCAATGGGGATTGGCGAGCGGAGCGAGCAGGGGGTACCCCCCGAGTATATATATATATATATATATACTAGGGGGTTGAAGCCAACCCCCATAGCTACAATTTCTAATTTTTCGCAGACCTTCAACTTCATCATTTTAAATCATAACGTTTTTTTTTTCTTCCCCCGCCTGAGACTCGCTGGTGGATGCCAGTGGATATTGGTGATTTTCATTTACGAGTACTTTGTGACTCGGGAGCTGCACGTACTGCTTTGGGACCGATTGGATTACAGATAGCTACAGCGCTGAAAAAAGCTATTGTTCCTTATACCGGACCTGGTGCGAAACTCGCTGATGGACAGCTTGTGCCGATATACGGTTACGTTCAAATGCCGTTCACAGTGTTAGATCAGTCGCGAATTTTAAATGTTATGGTTTTAAGTGCACTCGATTCCGAATGTATACTCGGAACAGATTTTATGCGAGCATTTAACGTGATTCTGTTACCTAGAGAGAATAGATTACAAATAGAAGGTGTCACCGAATCAGTTCCTCTAGAGATTTCTGCTCTCTCAGAAGGAGTAGCAAGCGCTCTCGCAGCCATCTGTTTGGCCGATGTTACCTCAGGTCAGCGAAAACGCCTACAAGAGCTGTTAGACAGTTGGCTTCCAGCTGGGGAAGTACCGTTGGGGTGTACACATCTGATCCAGCACAGTATTGATATGGGGTCTGCGAGACCAATTAAACAACGTTATTATCCAGTGTCAAAGAAGATTGAGGAAGAGATGCATGCTCAAGTATTAAAAATGTTGGACGCGGGAATTATACGCCGTTCTAACAGCAGCTGGTCAAGCCCCGTATTCATGGTCCGCAAATCGGATGGTACCTACCGATTCTGTGTTGACTATCGGAAGCTTAATGCTGTTACAACCGCGAGCGCGTATCCGTTGCCATACATGGATACTATTTTGAGTAAGCTTCAGAAGGTGAGATATATTTATACCATTGACCTCAGTGCAGCATACCACCAGATACCAATGAAGGAAGAAGATATTCCTTTAACGGCATTCACAGTATCTGGATTGGGTTTGTTTGAATTCGCCCGTCTACCTTATGGTGTAGTAGGCGGGCCTGCAACTTTTCAAACGCTGAGTGACCGGCTCATTGGACCTGAATTAGAGCCGTACGCCTTTTCCTATTTGGATGACATTATCATCACGACCGAGACTTTCGACGAGCATCTGCACTGGTTAGATGTAGTTCTGAAGCGAATTGCGGATGCTGGGTTGACGATTAACCGAGGTAAGAGTAATTTTTGCTGTGACGAAGTTAAATACTTAGGCGTCATTGTGAATCGTGAGGGATTTCGTCCAGATCCTCGGAAAGTTGCACCGATTCTGGAGTATCCGGTTCCGAATACTCTAACCAAATTGAAGTGATTCATGGGAATGGTTTCCTGGTGCCGGAAGTTTTTGGATCGGTTGAGCGATGTCGCGGAGCCGCTGAATCTAGTGCTACGTGGCAATGCAAAATTCACTTGGAGTGTAAAGCAACAGAACGCGTTTGAGCAAGTGAAAACTATACTTGCGACAGCGCCTGTGTTACACAGACCATCGTTTGATCATCAATTTATTATCAGAACTGATGCGAGCGACAGGGGCATTGGTGCGGTACTCATGCAAGAGATAGATGGAAAAGATTATGTCTTATCTTATGCGAATCGCACATTAACCTCTGCGTAATTATTCAGTCACCGAGAGGGAATGTCTTGCCGTTCTCTGGGCAATTAAGAAGTTTCGTGCATATGACGAGGGTTATCATTTTAAGGTAGTTACAGACCACTCAAGTTTAAAATGGCTTTGTAATCTACGTAACCCTAACGGTCGATTAGCTTGATGGGCATTGGAGTTGTAGTCATATGACTTTGAGATTGAATATCGGCCTGGCAAGGAGAATTATGTCCCAGATGCGTTATCGCGGATATTTGAAGAAGATGATTTGGAGGAACAACAAATCGCATCTTTAAAAGACGTTCAAGAAACTATTACCGATCAGTGGTATGTACAGATGTATCAGCAAACTTTAGAAAAACCTCACGAATGTCCAGATTCGAAGATTGTTGCTGGTAAATTGTATCATTACAAGCCTGATCCAATTTTAGAAGACGTTCTAGATGATATGGATGCTTGGAAGCTGGTCATGTCCAGAGATAAAATATTGCAAGTACTTAGCGAATCGCATTGTGAGCCCACGTCCGGACATTTGGGTCGTCGCAAGACGTATGAGCGGGTCGCAAGATATTTTTACTGGAAGAGAATGTATAAAGATGTACAGAAATTTGTTAAGTCATGCACTGTCTGTCAACAGTGTAAAGTGGAACAGCTGTTACCTGCTGGTACCATGAAAAATAAGAAACTGGTTGGTCCATGGGAAGTTTTAGCTGGTGATATGATGGGTCCATTTCCTAGATCTAAGAATGGATATACCTATTTGCTGATCCTGTTAGATGTTTTTACTCGGTGGATTGAAGTGATACCTTTACGTAAAGCTGATGGTATTAGTATTAAAAATGCTTTGAAGAAGCATGTATTTTTTAGGTTTGGTACTCCGGAAATATTTCTGTCAGATAATGGTACGGAATTTCGTAACAAGGTTATGAAAAAGTGTTTGACAGAAAGCAGCGTTGTGCATCAGACGATATCGCCATATCACGCACAGGCGAATCTGGTTGAGCGTGTAAATCGACCGTTCAAAACGGTCATCACTGCATTTATTGAGGAGGAGCACAAGCTCTGGGATAACTATTTGCGCGAGTTAACTTTTGCATACAATACATCTGTGCAAGAGTCTACAGGAGTTAGTCCAGCTTTCCTAAACATGGGAAGAAACCCTGCGCCGCCGTTTAGTACCAAGCGAAAAGAAGAAAAAGCTGCTAGAGAGAATGCTCAAAAGCTTGCAGTGAAGAACTGGGAAGAATGGATATGTCAATTATTTGATTTGCAGTTGGTTGTGGAGAAGAATATCGAACATGCATCGCAAAAGCAGGCACGATATTACAACGCGAAACGTAGACGAGTTATGTGTAACATCGGTGACTTGGTTTGGAAGCGTAATCGTATTTTATCGTCTGCTATTCAAGGTATTAATGCTAAACTTGCACCGAAATTTACTGGTCCGTTCAAGATTACTGCTAGAATTGGACGTGATATTTATTCAATGATTAATGAGCAAGGAGAATGCTTTGAGAAGATACATGTTGTCGATATCAAACCATATGTTCAAGGAGAAGATCCTGTGTTTGCTGAAGATCAAGGTGAAGGTGAAAACTCTGTTGATGCTTCTGATGAAGAAGACGGTGATTCTGTAGAAGAAGACGTTTCAACCACCAAGGAAGCGACCGTTAGCGAGAAGAATGAATGTGAGGGGTGAAATATTGCGCTAGGTGAAAACGTGGATGTTCCACGTAAGCGAGGTGGGCCGCGTAAAACCCGAATCGTCATTTCTCGTGATACGAGGACTCCTGGGGGGGGGGGAGGAGGCGACTCTCGCAGAGTCTGACGCGTCAGAAGCTGAAAACGGAAATTCACCGGTGGTTAATGCGAAACGCGGTCGACCGAAGGGTTCTAGTAAACAGCGAGAACCGCAAGTTGAATTGTCTCCGAGACGTACGCGATCAAATAGGGTGAAGGTTCAGGATAGAGTAGGGTATTAGGTAGAAGAACCCCTGAATTTCGCTGACAACAATCATCTACTACAGGACCATGAGCGACAACGGAGACCAGCTGGTGAGAGTGCGTCGACAGCTGAGGACGACTGTGCTGGCTCCAATTTCAGCGAAGGCCATTCCGCTGCTGGGCCCGGGGATGCGGCTTTTTGTCCGGCGTCCTGAGTCGCCGGAGGACTGTGAGTTCATCTGCTTGGTGGAGGGGCAGTTGCGGATGCCGCGCAAGGACGCTGTCGTGGAGGACTCGGTGGGGGCTCCGGTGGTCGATTCCTCTTTCTTAACTGTTAAGCACATCCTGTTCCTGTTTCTTAACTGTTATTGTTCTTTCTTGACTGTTGAGCAGGAATGGGAACAGCTGAGAGGTGAGCTCGATGAGGTGCGGGATCTTCGCAAGAAGTACCATCTCCTCATCGACTCAACCTCGAAGAAGCTGGACTCGTTCCTGGCTCGAGCGGGAGAGAAAGGTGGGGAGTTGGCCGGAGGCTATCCGAGGATGGTCTATGACGAGCATCTAGCGGAGGCAGCCCGGGACCGCTTCATGGAAGCCAGAAAGGTGGAGAGGCAGGCGTTGGCCCGTGCGTCGGAGAAGCAGCGAGAGGAGTATGGCGCTTTTATCGGTGGTGACCAGAGCCAAGGCCGTCGCGAGAAGCTCCGGCAAGCCAACCTGGAGGTGGCCCGGTTGGGGAAAACCCTCTCCAAATATTATTTTAATTGTGGATTGTTGGGGGTGATGCGGGGTCACGAATGCCCGAATAAGGAGCGGCACGCTGAGTTTCAGCCGAGGCGTTAGCGTTTCCGAGGTACGCTGATATAATGCGTTCCGCTGTGTTGTGACCTTCCGATCTGGTGGTCAAAAATATACTTTTGTAAAAACGAAAGCTAATGGTGTTAATTTATTTAGCCCTTATCAAAAGTTTTATTTGTTTTTTTCCTTGCAATGAAGTTTGTTTTTTTTTGCATGAGTTTGATTTGAAATGCTTTATTCAAAGTTTTATTTTATTTTGTTTTTATTTTGCAAAGAAATGCTTTATTATTTTATTCTTTTGGTCGTTTTTGCATGCTGTTCAGAGCATTGGAAAGCTGGTACGCTGTAAAAGCTACCCAGCGTCTGGAAGGGCGGCATGTGACGAGTATCGTCACGCCGCATGCATATTTTATTTTAATACATATGTTTTAATATATTTGCATGTGAGTTGAGTTTTCAGATGTTCCCGCGCACCAGAGCTGTTCGAGAGCTGATGCATTCACGAACGCGCCATCTGGTGAGAGCGCGCGAGAGAAAGAAGCTTGTGGCGTCACGTTAGGCTAGGCGAGAGATTCGATTTAGATATTGAGCACGCAGGCTGTGTCCTAAGCGAAAGAGAGCGTCCATTTACAATTAACAATCGATTTATATTATTTATTGTCGTACGAATTGCGTCTACGCGGGTGCGGATAAAGTGCATTGTACGGTTGCGGTTGTGTAACATTGGATAGGCAGCTGGATCATAACGAGACCGCATTTTAATCGATTTTCGTGCGAGTGTACTTTGCTGATTTGTAAGTACCAGCTTTTCTCTCTCACTCTCACCAGTGCGTTTACCATCATTAGCTCTCTCCCGACCGTGAGTTTGTATGCTAAGTAAGCACCATTGTACATATTTATTGTATACACTATTATATCTTTTGAGTTCAATATATGCAATAGCCTTTTACCGAACTATACACGTGTTTCATTTAATAGTTTTTCGTATTTGCCCTGTTCTCCTTTTTCTAAAACCCACGGAGAATTAAAGTAAAAGAATCTACATTTAACGCGGACAATCCCCGTTACAAAATATATGTGTGTATGTGTTGTATGTGGTATATGTATGTGTAAGTATTTGTTAATTCTTGAACAATATGAAGCGTATGCAAATAAAAGAGTATTCTTTGAAAATATAAAAAATAAAATACAAAATTAAAAAAAAACAAAATTTAGTGGATTAGGCCTACAGGGGAAACCACTTTAAAAAAACGCGACATTTTTATTTACCTTTTTGGGTGATGTGGAAAAAATAGAAATAATTTTATCTACATTTATTACCTATACATATCACTTCCACCATCTTCCTAGAAACAATATCTAACCTAAAAATACACAACACCACCACAACCTAAAAACTATATCTATAACAATCTATGATTACCTCTACCTATCACTTAAACCCTTAAGTCTACAGTTAATTTAACGTCATCACCTTGATATAAATGAGACTTGATATAAGCGAGGAAACAATTAAACAGATTGTTTCCTGTGCTTTTTTTTTAAACCCCTCCCCCCAATCGTCCCCTATAGGAGCCAGACCAACCGCCACCCTCTCAGCATCAATTATTCAGACGCTGAACATTGGAGACGACACTAACGGAGCCGACGCACCGCTCCAACACTGCAGCCAGCGGAAGGAGTCAACGCCTAGGAAGTCATCGCCCGCCTCTGCTGAGGACAACCACCGCTCACAGACTCGCAGAGGAGCAGTTACCAGCATCCCGCCAACTGGACTCCGGACGTTCCAGACATCTGATACTAGACGGAATTTTTTGTTACCAAACGCATCTAGTTTCTTTGTGCTGACGAATAATTTGAATTTGATGGTACGGTTATATTTTGCGCGCGTAGCTATTCCAGCTCTTTGAGCATCTGCTTTTTGATAGCTGACAGAAACCGGAATCTGCTGGTTCGAATGGTTTTATTAAACTTCAGCTTGATACTATATTTTATTAGGTAAGTAGCTGGAAGCGGCTCGCCATCGAGACCGAAACTCCCGCGTAATCATCAATGATTTTGCTTATATACTCTATTTCTTCTTCGTTGCACCCCTTGAGGTCCGCGAGTTTCAAGATCCTCGCGACCCTTACGAGGCGCATTTCGTAGTCTTGGAGCAGCGAATTATTCAGTCGATTTTGTACTCGCTTTGCTTACAGTCATTCATTACCAGACGGACCATGGCTGCCCCTTTCGCGTCATTGTCACCGGGCGTTCCTCCGCCGCGCGTTCCCCATCGGCCCGGTTAGATTCATCGCACGTCGAGACTTCGCACTCGAACAGTTCCATTTCCGGGTACGGTATCGATATGTTCTCTTCGTTCGTATTTATACATTCAGCGTATACGCGGCCGTCGCGATTTTCTGCCACAAAATTACCAAATAGAATATCTAGATGAAACTCCGTGATTGGGACCCATCATCACATTGATGTTGGAATTGATTCCATCTCACGTAACGTGATTATTTTGCCGCCAAGTGTTAGGCTTTGATCCTCAGCGTCGACGCTCCCTTTCGAAGCATCTATTATTTCCGAACATATGACCCCTTCCGTCTGAGACGGTGTCAGTCCGCCGAATACTAATCCGCGAGGAAGCGCTACACTATAAGAGACCCGAAGAGAGACAATGCAAGAGCGCGCACATTTGAAATTTGTGTAATACATGTGTTTGAGAATGTGATTTGGATTGCGAAGTAAATTTGATTAGGATTTATATACGCGATAAATATTTCGATCTTAATTCACTAACGCAAATTTAAAAAATAATTAGCAAAAACTTGGCTAAATAATTCAACATACCTTTATGAAGTCAAGACGAATAAAAAGTTTGAGTAATTGTAAGCATATCAGTATCCGTTTCCAAGTTTTATGTAAAATTATCATAAATAAAAATTATTTCTCATTACAATTGGACTCGTTGGGAAATATGGAGAATCTGATGTGACCAAATGCAGAGCGGCTTACATTTTTCTAGGAGATCCTAGATTTGTTTAATAATGACTCTATCGCTCGATGATGGAATAGTGTAGAATAAAAATATTGATGCGTCTCTTCGAGCCAAGTTGTTTATTTTAAAAATGCCAAACGTTTCGGGATATTTTTATCCCCTCTTCAGTGGCTAATTCGCAAAACAACTTTCGTCTTTTCACATTATTAGGAACGGAAAGGAAAAATCGCATATGGCGGGCCTAGGACTCGAGAATTTTTTTAACAGAACGATTCACCGGTGCCAAGGTGGTAATGCGGCACCGGTCGAGGCAGGACATCAACTCAGTTCTGTTAAAAAAATTCTCGAGTCCTAGGCCCGCCATATGCGATTTTTCCTTTCCGTTCCTAATAATGTGAAAACACGAAAGTTGTTTTGCGAATTAGCCACTGAAGAGGGGATAAAAATATCCCGAAACGTTTGGCATTTTTAAAATAAACAACTTGGCTCGAAGAGGCGCATCAATATTTTTATTCTACAAAGATCCTAGATTTATTTAGCCTTAATTTCTGACACAGTGCGAAGGAACGATGCATCAAATTGAGTGGCAGTTACGATTAGTAATTTAAAGGAGCTTGATATCAAGGTGCATCTAGCTCATTCAGTTTTTATTAACAAATTATGTTTTCGAGGGCATATCGCAATAAGAAGAGCGAAACTTGTGCAATAGATTTCAATGGGGCTCCACATAAAACTGCAAATAACTTATGGTATTAAACTAAAGCAGGCTAAACTAAACTAAACTAGGCAGGTACTGGGCCCTTGCATTTTCATAAATAAAATTATTTCTCGTTTCGTTTGGGCGCGTTGGGGAATATCGAGAATCTAATGCGGCCAGATGCAAATCGGTGAAACTAGTCTACCTTCGGAGATATACTTTTCTTTGCTCACTATTTTCTTAGACTGTTCAAAGGAGTGAGACATAGAATCCAGCGGCAGTTGCGAGTCCAACTTTATCGTAGCTTGAAATGGAGCTTTAGCGGGTTCTACACATTCTGTTTTAAGGGGTTATGACAGTGTTAAAATTTTGAAAATACCCATTTTTTTTATTCACTTTTTTCACAGTTAATAGTCCGTAGAATATGGTCCTGAAAGCCGTTTTTTGCTAAAAAAATTTGCCTTGAAAATATCGACAAAAAACTGATAAATCTGTTTCAAGTAAATTTTTGAAAAATCGTTATTTTTAAATATTTTAATTAGGCCAAACTTGTGAAAAGGATTGTTCTACCACACTTTTTACAGAGTTATTTCATGAGAAATCTTACTGAAAATACGACTTAAAAACCGTTTTACAAACCGTTTTTTTCTCAAGAGTTATGAATTTATTTCCGTAAAATAAATAAAATCTGTAAAATTAATTTTTCTATGTGTGATTTTATGTTACTAAACTCAATGTGTTAAAGTAAAGGCATTCAACAAATTTGAATTTGCCACTCGAATAGGTTGTGCCTCACAGCGTCTGGTCGAGAATGAAGATTTCTGTTTGATCGGTATAGTAGAATTTTCTGTAAAGCAGCAGAAAGCAGCCAAACAGCTGTTTTTCATCCAAGACACTAAATCAGTGCAGTTAGTCTGCTAGCTACTGTAGCAATGCTTATAACCTTAGTGGTGTAGCAAAAGTGCAAGAGCTTCTGCAGAGTACAAATATTATTCAGGTAAGTATTGGAAACTAATTTGTAATAACAGTGTTCATAATGAGCTTTTTCTTTGTTGGTTTATTTTTTGCTTTTAGGTATACGGGTGCAAGCCAGCAAAATGGGAGCTTATATTGACTGCCTGAAGTATTATTTTGCATACTTTTTAAGAACTTGAAGTGTATTTAATAATGGTAAGTATTGTATGTAACTGTAATTCATAAACATAACTTGATTATGAATAGCTATCAATAATTTTTATTTTATTTTCAGCTTCTAAATGCTATTATCACACAGCATGGCAAGCGAGTACCATCAAATATACTTTATTGTATGTATATTTGAGTACCAAAAGCAAATCAAGGTATGCCGGATATTTTCTGTAATTATAGCTGAGTTCATTTGAATGATTTACATTATAAACTTTAAATGCCTTTTACTCAAATTTAGTTTTTTCATGCTTTTTGTGTACTTGCCGCAGCTTTCTGAAGGAACCGTACTAACAATCATGAGTGGAGCAGAATTGGCAATATATGTTTAATTAATTATATTAATTTTGTGTTTTTCAGGAATCTGTTCCACTTAGTCTGAGACCAGACTCATAATGAAGATTGGGCACTTTGATTCAACAGCATTGATGGTACGGTTCCATCAGAAACATGCGGCAAGAAAATAAAAGTGATGAAAATCATGATTTTTGGTAAGCAAATACCTTTAATTGTTTTTAAATGTTACACTCGCTTTATGCATATTATTTATGCATAAAAGTGATGTATAATACTTGTATTTGAAAGCAAAAATATAGTTTTTAGAGCACCTATATATCTATTAATTTTTTACAACACTAACAATTTTTCTTTTTTTTCAGGTTTTAACACTGTCATAACCCCTTAATGTAACGAAATACTTTTTTACACATAAGCACTGAATTGGAGTTTTATATTAAACCGCTGGAAGTATGGAAATTTAATTTCATAAAATATTTTTTATGCGGTATAAGGACAATTCACAATTCGGCAGACGAGGTAAATTCTTTAGGCCGAACTAAATCACTCTCAGGAACTTGTTCAATATTTTTAATTTGATAAATAAATATACTTTGTCATTGCATTTGTCCACTTTTTAGAATATGGGGAGTGGGAAGCGAATAGATGAAAATCGTAGCTGCTTCACCTATCCTCTCAAAACCTGGTCTTTTGTGCATTCAATTCTTAGGCAGTGCGAAGGAACGATGCATGAAATCGAGCTGCAGCTATGATTCGTATTTTAACGGAGCTTAAAATCATACGGCTTTCAACCCATTCCGTTTATGTTTTTTTATTTTATAAGGGGATCTCGCAATAAGAAATGCGAAAGTTGTGCGTTGCATTTAATCAAAACTTCTCTTAAAACTACAAGTAGTTTACTAACTTTATTTAACTAAATATACACAAGAGGCGCGGTAGCGCCACGATGGCAATTATAAGGTACGACAGTCCGTACGCCGCCGTCGGGCGCTAGCCAGACGACCCTTATACAGGGTGTCCCATTTTAACTTAGACAGCTGAATAGCATGACAAATTGCAATCTAATCAAAAAATGTTTCAGACAAAAGTTGTTGGGCAGGGGCTGACCCTTCTGTGACCTTGAATATGACCTTGAATGTCATTTTCAAGGTCATTTAAAGGTCAACATTTGTTTTTTGAATATAACCCACTATTTTTGACCTCGGATTTGAAAAGAGCCAGAAATTTTACGTCCAGAAGAGCTTTTGCGTAAACTCTACAAGTCATTTCAAGGTCAAATTTCTGTTTGGGGCATTAAGCTGGTAAATCCATGTTTTTAAAACCATGCCTCAGACAGAAGGTATTCAAGTATTGGGTATTCAAGTGCTGACGCTTCCATGACCTAGAACATGTTCTGTGTTTTCAACTTCAGATTCTAAAAGAACGCGAAGTGTCACGCCCAGATAAGCTTTCGCTATAGGAGACGATGTGAACTTTTTCTGAGATTGACCATAACCCCGAATGTTAAAATTTCACAGATCGACTTTAAATGAATCAGCAGTCTTGTGTTTATGTAAAAAATCATAGTAGATTATTTTATATTGATATTACAAAATGACACCGAAGTATTTTTTATTTATTTATCGACTTTTGAATACGTGAACTTTTTATTTAAACTCTGACCCCACAGCATTTTTTTATTCGTCTAGGGTCGCTTTACATCCTTAAGATGCTTACACCTTTTGTTGTTGTATCCCTCCAATATTGTATCCATTTAGTGCCTAATTCACTAGATTTTATGTATTTTTTTGCAAATTTGTAATTGAGCAAAAATTAATCTGATAAAATTCTTATCATTACAAGGGCAAATTATACGCCTAATCATGTAGTCGATATTCTTATAACTTTCGGTGAATGTGGTAGAAATTACAGACTTACTTTCCAAACTTATGCGGAGCGGTTTCCAAATCGCTGCCATCCTGTAATGGCCAAATAATTGGACCACATTTTTTTGAACGTACCAATAAGGGTCAAATGTATTTAGAATTTTTGGAAAACGATTTGTCAGGATACCTAGAGAATATTCCTCTTGCAATAAGACTAAACTTATGGTATCAACAAGATGGTGCTCCGGCTCATTATGCTCGTATTGTACGGACATTTTTGAATCAACAATTTCCAAATCGATGGATAGGACCTGGTGGACCAGTTTTGTGGCCTCCTAGATCACCAGATCTGAACCCGCTAGATTTTTTTTATGGGGATACGTAAAAGATGTTGTGTATAATGAAGCTCCAACGACAAGACTGAGTATGATCGATAGAATAAGAAGAGCTTGTGGAGCGATAACCCTCTAAATGCTTAGAAATGTACAACATAATTTTCGTCGTCGATTACTGCTGTGCTTAGAAAATAATGGTACACACTTTGAACATCTACTTCATGCGGAGAGATCTGATAACAATGTGATATTGCCTTAAGTGACTGGGTCACTACACGATCTTGCCTTCACTGGCTGGCTCACTACATGATCTTGCCTTAACTGGCTGGGTTACTACAGGATCTTGCCTTCACTGGCTGGGTTACTGCACGATCTTGCCTTAACTAGGTGAATCACTGCACGATCTTGCCTTCACTGGCTGGGCCACTGCACGATCTTGACTTCACTGGGTGGGTCACTGCACGATCTTGCCTTCACTGGCTGGGGTACTGCACGATCTTGACTTAACTGGCTAGGTCACTGCACGATCTTACCTTAACTGGCTGGGTCACTACACGATCTCGCCTTCACTGGCTAGGTCACTGCACGATCTTGCCTTAACTGGCTGGGTTACTACACGATCTTGCCTTCACTGGCTGGGTTACAACATGATCTTAATTGGCTTCCTCTTTGCAGAGCAACACAAACACAAATCGGCCCTTTTTAAATTTCATGAAAATATGCACTTGTAAGCATCGCGGAAAGGGTTCTCCTTATCAATAAGTGTTTGACTCTGTGTTGACTTCTACTTAGGGGCATGGTTTGCATTTCTTCAGTAGATGTATTACGGTCTCCTTTAGTTGTCCACAATAAAAGTACATATTATATCATTGAACATGGTCACTGATGTAGTCTTTGTTAGCTTTATGCCTCAAACAAAAATTAAATCTTGAAATTAATTGTATAGTTTACTTTGAACCCTAACGCAAAAGCTCATCTGGACGTAAAATTTCGCTCTTTTTTCGAATCCGAGGTCAAAAATAGTGGGTTATATTCAAAAAACAAAAGTTGACCTTCAAATGACCTTGAAAACGAAGTTCAAGGGCATATTCAAGGTCATAGAAGGGCCAGCCCCTCAATGCCGAACAACTTTTGTCTGAAACATTTTTTGATTAGATTGCAATTTGTCATCTTATTCTGCTGTCTATGTTAAAATGGAACACCCTGTATACTTCTCATAAGCTCTGTTGGAGACTTGTTATACGGTTATATTGGTATTAACAGCTTTCTTTCGTATGTATGAGTACTTATATGAAAGCTTTCGTCAAAACTTACAAAATCACATCAGGGTCATATTTTGCATAATTGCGTCTATCAAAAGTTATTGTGAAGTGAAAGTTCGGGCTGGTTAATTCTTCTCGAGAGAGAACACTGAACAATTAAGGGGTTATGACAGTGTTAAAATTTTGAAAATAATAATTTTTTTTTTATTCACTTTTTTCACAGTTAATAGTCCGTAGAATATGGTCCTGAAAGCCGTTTTTTGCTAAAAAAATTTGCCTTGAAAATATCGACAAAAAACTGATAAATCTGTTTCAAGTAAATTTTTGAAAAATCGTTATTTTTAAATATTTTAATTAGGCCAAATTTGTGAAAAGGATTGTTCTACCACACTTTTTACAGAGTTATTTCATGAGAAATCTTACTGAAAATACGACTTAAAAACCGTTTTACAAACCGTTTTTTTCTCATGAGTTATGAATTTATTTCCGTAAAATAAATAAAATCCGTAAAATAAATAAAATCCGTAAAATTAATTTTTCTATGTGTGATTTTATGTTAGTAAACTCAATGTGTTAAAGTAAAGGCATTCAACAAATTTGAATTTGCCACTCGAACAGGTTGTACCTCACAGCGTCCGGTCGAGAATGAAGATTACTGTTTGATCGGTATAGTAGAATTCATGTAAAAATTAAAGATTAATTTTACAACTCTTGATAACCTTAATGTAAAAAAAAACTCTTAATAACACTTATGCAGACAAAACCAAACTTTTATTAACATTCATACAGACAAAATAAAAATTCTTAGAGCTTACTCTAAAATTCAACTTTAATTTTCAAACTTCGACAACTCTTATGTAGTCGAAATTATAAGTGCTGTATTCTATACAGTTATTTAATTATGGAAATTAAAGATCTTGATAACACTTATATCGACAAAATACTAGTAGCTTTACTGCATACTCTTAAGACGTGTTGATATTATAATCGTCAGATCAACAAATAATATATCTTCTTTCCTCTTGTGAATAAGTGATCGAACACAAATACTGGAAGAATATGTGATACTTATAGATCAAGTTGGAAAACAAATAATTATGTTAGGATGAATGTCTTCTTTTACCTATTCAATGAGTTAAGCACAATCACTCAAATCATGATGCTTATACATCAAGCTAAAAAATTCGAAACTCGCATGTATGAAAATATGAACGTGTAACCATCTTCGCGTTAAGGGTCTGTTGGACAGATTACCATTTCGTTAGTGTCACGTCTCCTTCGATTATCTATACCTTCGATTTGACATAAATTCTCATTTTAATTTTAAGAAAAGAAAGTTATGATATCAATAAATAAATTGGCAAGTTTTTGGTTATAAAAAGTAATTGTTTTCAAATAAATAAATAACCGATTAAATTGAGGAAGGATTATAAATATATGTGTTCATATAAACACTCAATCAAATTGCAGCATGTGAAAAGGTGGATAGCCTGTGAAAAGATACAGTTGGGTACAATTAAAACTTTGAATAATTGCGACTGCTGCCACGTTCTGTACATGTAATAGAATGGTATGATGTTCTTACATGACATTATCACATGACAAATGTGCCCATAATATGCAGTAATATCATGTTTGTCTAAAATTATTATGTAATTTAACAAAATTGTTTCGCATCATGAAAACTTTTTCATTTATTTATGGAAGCTACGAGCGGATGTACAATCTACTCTACTTAGTAATTCAGTAAATGTATTGCTATCCTTATTTCATTAAAAATCTATGTCCAGGACGATTATATACAATTATATATGAGATTTCAATTCTGTTGATTTACATACATTTAAAAAAACAGGAACAAATTCTATCATGTAGAACGCAATTTTTTGACGAAAAAACTTGCCGCCCCATCCTATCATAGATAACGATGTATACCATCTTTAAATTATTCAAGGTTAACCAAATTAACTTGTTAATGAAACACCTTTAAAAAATCTCTCAATCGATTTTTCATTCTATATGTATTTATTACTGTCCTTGACCAATTTTTGAAGAATTCAAACTTAATCTTGCAATCATTCTAAGCTCAATTTTTGGTTATTTGTATGTATGTTTTACAAACCTCTGTTAGTATTATCGGAAGATGGCAGAAAGTTGATTAAAAATAATTCTTACTATTATTACATATTAAAAAAGTGTTATAAAATAAATTGCTATGACTCTAGTTGGAACATAAATCAAGTTTAAAAATTTTAAATTAATATTTATGTAGTTTACAGCTTTTAGTTTCAAATCTTTACTTAATTAAAATCTTTACTTAATTAAAAAATTCCATTGTTTATTATTATTTGAGGCCATTGGTCTCACAGTTTAATATAATGATTTGAGTATTACGCATTATAGGATAATAGGACGATAAATTAACTATATTAAAAATTTTATGATATTGTTAATTACACTGACATTTAGTGGTCAATCGATTATCTATGATAGGACGGGGCGGCAAGTTTTTCCGTCAAAAAATTGCGTTCTACATGATAGAATTTGTTCCTGTTTTTTTAAATGTATGTAAATCAACAGAATTTAAATCTCATATATAATTGTATATAATCGTCCTGGACATAGATTTTTAATGAAATAAGGATAGCAATACATTTACTGAATTACTAAGTAGAGTAGATTGTACATCCGCTCGTAGCTTCCATAAATAAATGAAAAAATTTTCATGATGCGAAACAATTTTGTTAAATTACATAATAATTTTAGACAAACATGATATTACTGCATATTATGGGCACATTTGTCATGTGATAATGTCATGTAAGAACATCATACCATTCTATTACATGTACAGAACGTGGCAGCAGTCGCAATTATTCAAAGTTTTAATTGTACCCAACTGTATCTTTTCACAGGCTATCCACCTTTTCACATGCTGCAATTTGATTGAGTGTTTATATGAACACATATATTTATAATCCTTCCTCAATTTAATCGGTTATTTATTTATTTGAAAACAATTACTTTTTATAACACAAAACTTGCCAATTTATTTATTGATATCATAACTTTCTTTTCTTAAAATTAAAATGAGAATTTATGTCAAATCGAAGGTATAGATAATCGAAGGAGACGTGACACTAAAGAAATGGTAATCTGTCCAACAGACCCTTAACGCGAAGATGGTTACACGTTCATATTTTCATACATGCGAGTTTCGGATTTTTTAGCTTGATGTATAAGCATCATGATTTGAGTGATTGTGATTAACTCATTGAATAGGTAAAAGAAGACATTCATCCTAACATAATTATTTGTTTTCCAACTTGATCTATAAGTATCACATATTCTTCCAGTATTTGTGTTCGATCACTTATTCACAAGAGGAAAGAAGATATATTATTTGTTGATCTGACGATTATAATATCAACACGTCTTAAGAGTATGCAGTAAAGCTACTAGTATTTTGTCTATATAAGTGTTATCAAGATCTTTAATTTCCATAATTAAATAACTGTATAGAATACAGCACTTATAATTTCGACTACATAAGAGTTGTCGAAGTTTGAAAATTAAAGTTGAATTTTAGAGTAAGCTCTAAGAATTTTTATTTTGTCTGTATGAATGTTAATAAAAGTTTGGTTTTGTCTGCATAAGTGTTATTAAGAGTTTTTTTTTACATTAAGGTTATCAAGAGTTGTAAAATTAATCTTTAATTTTTACATGAAGAAACGACCTTATACTTGCCAGCCTTTTACCTTGAAAAGGTTTGTTTGGGGGGGGGGGGAGAGATTTCACTACTTTTAAAAGGTATATAATATGTAAATTACAAAGAATAGCTAACATCAACTAAATAAGTAATAAATTTAAAATATTAATGTACATTTGCTCATGGATTATTGTAATAATAATAATAATTATTTTTTAGACACTATCTGTAGAGTAAATAGTTTTTTAGATCATTAGTATTCACTAAGAAATCTATCTTTTCCACACCACCCTCGAGGTAAATAGAATAGCACGTTTTTTTTCCTTTATTGACACTAAATTTTATGTTAAGTTCCATAATGATTTGTTTCGCAAATATACATCAAAGAAATCTGTACGTCTAAGATTATTGCTAATTAATTAACTGATAACTGCTTTCTTGAAAGCATTTGTACTTTACGTATACTATTGTCATGCAGAACATGAGTGATATAGCATTTTAATATTTATACAAGTTTACATCGTATCCTTCACAATTGTTTAATCTATATTATAGAATAATGAAAATAATATTTAGAATAAAAAGAAGTATATGTAAGTTAATTTCCAATATCCCTATGTTTCTTTATGATAGACATATTATCATTTTTAATGCAACCCACCTAATTTGGTAAACGTTTAGAAAACTGTAATCGAATTCAAACTTTATGAAAACCTGTAAAAAATAGTGTCAGTAAAGTTGTGGTATCCCCTGTATGACTTTCACATAACTACTTACACGGTTGACATCATAAATTTAGTGTCTAAATTTTCAGGTAGGTCTCCCTGAAAATCATCTAGACCATATTTGAGCTGTTCAATATTGAATACTGTAAAAACTTTCGTCGATACTAAAAAATGAAAATTTGACTGGCTTGTCATGTCAAAAGAATTCTTTCCTTGTAAAATCTGATAGTTGTATGCCTTCATAAGTTCTCGTTACCGTATACTAAACAAGAAAATGCTTTTCCCTTGAGAAAAGCTCGTTACATCTGGAATCTGAGTGTACTTGCTCTCTCCAAATTGCGGACAAATTCTAAACCACTTGTCTTCTGAACTTATAGAATAATTATAAATAGGAAAACATCCACTGCAAATCTGTAAAAACTTTCAATGATAAATAAATGATGCAAACACAACACTTTCACTAGCTTGTCACATAACAAGAAAATTCTGTATAATCTGATAGTTGTATTCCTTCCAGTAAAACCTGAAAAAGTCTCGTTACATCTGGAATCTGAGTGTACTTGCTCTCTCAAAATTGGGTGAAAATTCTAAATCACTTGTCTTCTGTACTTGTGCAATAATTATAAATCTTGAAATAATCCTTTGCACATCACTAGTTTCTCACACGAATATAACATGACAGTTGCGTAACTTCTTAATAAAAATAGAAAAACATGTACTACAAACACTAAAAACTTTCTTCGATACTAAAAAATGAAAATTTCACCAGCTTGTCATGTCACAAGAATTCTTTGCTTGTAAAATTGTGCCTTCGCAAGTTCTCTTTATACCGTATACTAATTAAACATGCTTTTTCATTGAGAAAAGTCTCGTTACATCTCGAACCACTTGTCGTCTGAACTTATTGAATAATAACAAAACTTTCAATAATACTTAAAAAGCACAACACTTTCACTAGCTTGTCACATAACAAGAAAATTATTTATAATCTTATAGTTGAATAATGCCTTCCAGTGAAACTTGAAAAATAAAAGAGAACATTTTAACAAAGAATCAGTTCACAAATCCATTATTTGCATTGTATATTTATATAAATCAAAATAAAACTAAATACTTATCTAATTAAAAAGCACAACACTTTCACTAGCTTGTCACATAACAAGAAAATTATTTATAATCTTATAGTTGAATAATGCCTTTCAGTGAAACTCCAGTGAAACTCCTTCCAGTCAAAAGAATTCTTCCAAAATCATTTTGGAGTTGACAAAGAAAACAGTTTACGATTTTTAATTCTGAAACTATTAGATCTACAGAAATTGTTCAAGAGACCTTTTACTATATTCTTTTAGAGTAGAATCAGCTAGTATTTTTATTATTTATGTAAACTCATTAACAAAAATTTTTGCTTTTGTCGGCCTGTTCTTCAAAATTTAAAATTGTTATTCGTAGGGTTAGATAAATAAAAAAAATACTGTCTTATTCTACTCCAAAAGAAAATAACAAAAGGTCTCTTGTAAATTTTCTTTAAACCTAATAGTTTCTGAAATAAAAATCATTTTGGAGTTGACAAAAAAAACAGTTTACGATTTTTAATTCAGAAACTATTAGATCTACAGAAATTGTTCAAGAGACCTTTTGTTACTTTCTTTTGGAGTAGAATCAGCTAGTATTTTTATTATTTATGTAAACTCATTAACAAAAATTTTTGCTTTTGTTGGCCTGTTCGTCAAAATTTAAAATTGTTATTCGTAGAGTTCGATAAATAAAAAAATACTAGTGTAACGTCCCGGGTAGCGTACAGATTACGATCACTTGGACTAGAAATATATTTACTTAATAACCGGAGTAACGTGACCTTTTATTCAGCACGGACCGTGTCAATCGCCCCGTCATGGGAAAAGGTAGCAAAGCGGCGAACAGCGGGGCAGGGAGATCAAGCGTACAGCTACGGGGTCTAGCTCCTAGGCAAGGTTAAAGTCCTACTTGTTGCTTACAGCATGCTCGGGTCCAATAGAGTATGATCACTTACCTTGTGTCGAGTCAGCGAGACTGCTTGGTGGCTGGCCTGATTTCGTGCGTCAGTCAGATCCCCTCGATTGATGTCAGTTCTCCCCTCGGTGATTGCGCTCGTCGCGTCGGGGTTTGCGCGGGAGAAATGAATTATTACTCGGTTTGAATTTACTTCAAAGGCAAACGTGTTTATTCGGTACAATTACAGTAGAAAACGTTATACTAGTTCTAAGGGCTAGTTTTACAATTGCGTAGACTTTACTTATATACGAAAGCACGAGTTCGAGTTAGAATCGAAACTCGAGGAAATTATTCTAAGTTTGAATTTACAGAATCGAGAGTTACTCGGACAGAGTGTCCGCTTAGATTGATGATCGGAGACAGCCCCTGAGACATGGTACCTCTGGGCTTTTATAGGAAGTCGGGAGTGTTCAGATGAGGGCAAGGGGTGTGGTGGAGGAAGGGAGGATCTTAGTTCTTCTTATTTTCTTGCGGTATTTCTATGTTTAGACATACATATATATATATATATTCCACATGAGTGTAGACGTTGTCCAAGCCTAAGGTGGGGGGGTTTAATTCCCTCTTTTACGACCTTAAGTGATTTTTCACCATGCTCCTTGTTGGCTTGTATCATCCCCCTGTGTAGACTCGGTCGTAAACTTTTTCATATGTCTAGCAGTCTGGGAGATATTGATTTTGCATGGTCTCCCCTGGTGGGCGACTTGGTAAGTTTGTCAGCCTCTTACTCGCTGTCGCTCCTTGGGTCCGGCAGTAGGTCGGGTCGATACATCGTCTGTCGGTAACGTATCATGACGTTACACTCCCCCTGCTGACTGTAGATCAGCGCCGGGCGCTGAATAAACTTGAACTTGGTGCAAAATATGAAAATGATTGGATAGTAGGGTCAATTGGGGAACATTGGAATTTTCGAGCTTGATTATCGCGGTAAACAGAATTTGTAAAAGATTACATATATTACTTCCCTCGAGCTTCAATTTCTCACTCTGTTATAACGTCATCCTCTTGGGGTGGATGCTTCTTCCCCCTGCTCTTCTGGCTGAAATCCTCGTGCACTCGTAATTGCTGCATGCAGGGGCTTGTTTTATTGCCTTTTCTTCCTTAGAGTTGTCGTGATTTTCGTCAGTCTGTTCTCGACCGTCGTGCTGAAAACTAACCATGGTCTCGGATATTGAGTGTGCTATTATTGCGTTGGGTTGTTCGTTTGCCACTTTGGTGATGGCGGCTTGCTCATTATACTTATTCAAAAGACGTTGTTGTTTGAGTCCTCTTCGCGGAAGTGAGCCCGAGTGTTCAGTGACTTCTTCATCTTTAGAGGTGAACGACCCTACCATATCCTCTTCGTCGGATGAACTCGAGCCGCTTCTTCTTCCGGTAAGTTCCTTGCGCTCTTTTTCCTTGTGTGTCCTGCTACTAATGCTCTTGTTTGGATCTGTATAGGTCTTCCCTCTTCGTACTCATATTGAATCCCTCCGGTCAGACCGCCACGGTTCACTTCCTTGTCACTTCGAGGGCTGGGACTTCCCTTCTCCCCTTTGTGGTATCTGTGGTGCCGGGATGGACTGTCCTCCATCTCTCTTTCTGGTATTTATAGTTGCTCTTCTGGATGCTTGGAAATTCTCCTCAACTTCTTTATTGTTTTTTTTTGTTTCCTGTTCCAGGAATGAAGACCTCGCATTTACCCCGTTGATCAGCCTGCTTTTATTCCAGAAGAGTACGATGATGATGACGACTGAATAACAAACTTTAATAATTGTCCTGTGATGTATTTATTGTGTTTGCCTTCAAAGATTTGTTCACATTAAGGGTAACTACTGAAGCTTACAAGTTATATTTGTTAACATTGACAGTTATTTACCTGATAACTTAATTCAAAAAAAAATTATTTACTTGTGAGTGTTTGAGTAAGTTATGTGTTACCATTAGTGCAAATAGTCAATTTTACTGTAGTTACTCTCATCTGAAAATATTCTACTTGTTTCCTGGCATATGAATTTATATATATTGGACATTAATTAAACCTTATTCTATGATAACTATCATTTTGTGTCATCGTTACTTATTTTATAATATATCGACATATTTGATGAGCTATCCCTGCGGATAATACATATACTGATTAGTGGTAAATATTCTTATTTTAAATTTCTTCCTTATAGAAGTTCTTGTTTTTTTTATCGATTTGATTTTTTCCAATTATTTAACTCATTTAATGTTAGTTGTAACAACGACATGTTTATAGTAATTTATTACACTCACGCCTACATGTTTCAGCATTCTCGGACTGCCTACAATTATAAGTCTATTTGTTTATCTTCGTATAGTCGAGATAATATGGGTATAATTACTCTTACTGATGGTTACATAACGTTACATTGATAATATTGATTGATTATATAATTGCTTAGTTAAATGACCATTCGTATTTTCTACTACACACAATTTTTATAATTTTTTTACTTTTACATATTTTTATAGATTTTTGTGTTTTTTTTTTATACGTATTTATGTGACTAGTATTATATTGTTACGAGTGCTCGTACTTATGTTCATTTGCGCCGTCGCGCTTTCGTAGTAACTCTTACTTGGGTTCATAGGAGTTATTACAATAGTAGCGAACAATATGATATGATAGTTCCTATGCTCGTAGTTACAATTTCACAGTTGATTAAATTTGCGATAAACTACTGAAGCTCATAATTTGTTTAACATTCACTAAGCTTATTAAATTATGATTATAAGATAGCTATGTGGGTTCATAATAATGATGCTTATACTTTTTTAAACATTGAATATAATGGTTATATTATTATATAATACTGATGCTTATACTTTTTAAACATTGAATACAGTGGTTACATGATTATATAGTACTGATGCTTATACTTTTTAAACTTTGAATACAGTGGCTATAGGATTATATAATACTGATGCTTATACTTTTTAAACATTGAATATAGTTACTATATGATTCTATAATACTGATGCTTATACTTTTTAAACATTGAATATAGTTACTATATGATTCTATAATACTGATGCTTATACTTTTTAAACATTGAATACAGTGGTTACATGATTATATAGTACTGATGCTTATACTTTTTAAACTTTGAATACAGTGGCTATAGGATTATATAATACTGATGCTTATACTTTTTAAACATTGAATATAGTTACTATATGATTCTATAATACTGATGCTTATACTTTTTAATCATTGAATATATTTATTAATTCTCGGCTATAAGGTTGCTATGTGATTGCATAGCTGCTTAGCTTTTTCTTTGCTAAGTATTATTTCGCCTCATGTTCTCACAAATCCAATTATATTGACAGAGTTACACTAGAGAAATAGTTTTCTATATGCGTCTAATACTCGTTACATTTGGTACATATAGATATCTTTCTGCATTCATTCTTATCGTCATGGTACGTTACAAAATTCTCGCGTAGCTCAATGTTAATGAGGGTTTCTTAAAGTCACCTCTTATCATATTACCGGTTATACCATCGTTGCCATCAGTGATTTAGGTTAACCGATCTTTCCGTCACTTTGAAACGGAGTTTGCTTCCAACGGCTTAGTGCGTTAAATTGTATACAATACTTAGATTACTGCTTTTTAATTATCAATGGACAATCCTCGTACAAAACGACTACTTATACAAATCCGGCTTCTTGGGAGTACAAGAGCACAATAGTGTGTCGGTGCTTACTACAGCTCCTGACTTAAGGCGACAACAACAAAAAAAAAAACCTTAAAGTTTGCTCGTAATTTGCTCTCGTAGTTGCGGTGAGAATTACATGAAGTCTCGATTCTCTCCTCAACTGCGCCATGGTATGCATTGTTGATTATAAGCTATGTTATGTAATGAAAACCGTTACATAAAAGGTACAACTCGCATTTTTACTAACTACACAGGTTATAAAGGTGTATACATGGCACATATATTTGTTTTTTTGTTTTTTTTTGTTTTTTTTTTGTTACTTTCCTGCAATCCTGTATTACTTCAGACCAAGTCATTATCATTAAGCTATTTTAAAGGTTATATGCATACACATAACTTTAAACTACGGTCACTGCTAAATAAAGATCCAGTTATATAGGATCAAGTATGAATACCTTTTATATATATATAGTGATATAATATATATGAATATATGTAATTTATGTAAATTTAGATAGTCAATACTACTAATGCCCCGTGTAATACTAATTCTTTCGAGCACGAAAGATTATCACGTTTATGCATATATATATACGGTTCAGTGAATATTTTCGTTCATCGTCTAAGTACGACAAGACAGAAACTTGACCGAAAATTTTCCTACACTCTCAGAACGACAAAAAAAAATTGTTATGCGACCATAGTCGAGTGCGTTTATTCGATGTGTTGACTTGTATTAATTTCATATGTGCTGCGAACGTGATATGTCTCTACCTTGGCTTATTCGGGTGTAAGGCTGCTTCTACCTTCTTTTGCTGTATTCGAACTCAAATAGTTCTCTTTCTTACTCTCTCTGCAAGTAGTCGCGTGTTGTTTGTTTTTACTCATTGGAGAAAAAGCTTTTCTCCCTTTCTCTCTACCTGCCGACTCCTAAACTTACCTGTCATACTTACACCGTACTGATATTTCCCTTTTTCCTGTACTTCTGTCTACAGGACTCCCCCCTTTGTTTCTGCCAATTAATGAAGATATGGCTTGCCGGGCAGTCCTCGTTTTCTCCCTCTACAATGGTGGGTAGTGAGCACCACCTAGTCGCTTCCGGGGGCTCTCGCGGTGTGTCGTACACCGTTTCCCCGCTGTTGTCCTCGGACGTGTCTGTAAAAATCAATGTTTTGATGGGCCGCATTACCGTATATGCTGGCTCCTGGCTGGTCACTTCAGCGTACATCAAATTTTCTGGCACCGAGCCTCCCACTTCCACCGGTAACTCAGGGAGTTCCCTCCGTGGTCCTTGAAATTCGCATCGCATTTCGGGATCGAGCCATACACTCGTGTGTCTGCTAGTCGGTGCCTTTTCGTCGTCTTGGTCCGTTTTGAGCCATCGTCTGACAAGGGGGTACACCACTAACGCTGCTATGGTTAATGTTATTCCTATTAACATACCTGCCATCACCGAGGTGGTGATGTTCCCGTGAATTTCGACTACCCGTAGTTTGGGCTCCATGGAAGGTTGGAGCATTCTGTCATTCTGCTCATCCGATTTTCCTGAGTATGTGTCGTTGTCTAATGTTTCTTGCACGGTTGGCAGGTCTATCTCTAGTTGAGCTCTCGGCCAGAATTCTTCCCTGACTCTATAAGCACCGCCGAGGTAAATTTCTTCACCTATCCTTACCTGACATCCTTCTGGAATCAGAATCTCTCCGGTATCGATGAGAAGTATGTTTTTGATCCTGTTATTACATATCTTCAAGATTCGTAACGGAGTTGATACAGAGTACAGCCATTTAGCTGGGTTTGAAGTTTTTACTAGATACCAATCCTTACCTGTACGATAGCGTAGTTCACATTGATCTAATGCCTGGTAGGACTCTGGTATCCTTTTTAGGCCGACCTCGCAGTCTTCTTTAGTTAGTATAGCTTTAGTGCTTTGACATACTCGTGTCCCTTGCACCTTTAAGCACCGGTCCCATTCCTCTGCACTCAGGAAGAAATGCCTGTTTAAGTCGTAGGTTGTTACGAGAAACTTACCTTTTGGTACGATCTCTACCGCTACGTCACTCGAGGTATTAGTCAGGACGAACACCGGTATCGTTACGATTTCGTATACTTGGTATTTTGGCCTTGAGACCAACGGTACACTTACTTGCAAGATCATTTCCTCTCCCACTAGTTCGCGCTTCAGTGACCCGAATTTAAGGAGTGTATCTTCATCCAATTGATGTAGTGGTATCGGAGGGTGTCGGTGATACTGTATCAGCTGACCTTTCATAGCTTCCTGGAGCGTGCGCGTATCGAATGCGCGCTTAGTCCCTCTCGCAACTCCTACGGCTATTTCCGCTAGCCGTATATTTTCATTAAGTAAGTTTATACCTTCCAGGTATGTCAATTCCTGTTCCTCGTTTGATACCTGCCTTGATAATTGATCCATGGCCACTCTAAAAGCTTCAAAACGTACATCTAGTTGGCTTGCCGTAATGATTTTTGTATCTTCCTCGAGGTTCTTTTCGGTGGTACGGGTTAGTCCCCTCACTTTGTCGATAAGCTCGAGTGTGTGATTAGTTTCCACTCGGTCATCTATTCCACTCAGTATTTGCGTTGAGTCATTGAAATCAGCATATAATTGATTTAACTGAGTGATTTGTCCCGTCAAGATCGTTTCGCGTCCTTCGGGTTCTAATTCGGTGGTGTTGCGGCTCCTGAGCTCTCCCCATAGTTGGAGGAAAACATCGATGTACCTGAATGCTACTCCTACCTGAACTCCTGTGATAAACGTCCAATTTCCCATGGTTAGCGCGACGTCGTCCTCTCTGGAATACATTATTCCAGCTCCACGTTCCCTAGGGTTGACTATAACGTCTCCCGTTAGGACTCCTATTACAAAAAGACTTAGGATACTGAATGCTAACATTTTGACCGAGTATCACGTTGTAATTGTTCGTCAATCAAGGCCTCCAGCTCGCTGGCTGGAATAATTTGTTCTACTGCCTTGACGGTCGTTAGCGGTCCAGGTTCGAGCTCGACTTCGAGAGGTTCTACCTGTATGTCCTCCTCGTCCGTTGATAGTGTTTCAATCGTCCCTTCTTCGTCCTCCGGCTTAATAACCCCGAACTTCTGAGCGTCTCGCTCACTTTGTTCACGAATGGCTTTTGTAATTACTTCGTGATTGATTTGTCTAATTTTCTTACTTGTGAGCCATTCGTCTTGCTTTGCTATGGACTTGTCGAGTTCTATAATTTGTTTTACCTTCCTGGTGACTACCGTCTTCCTCCTTCCATTCTTGATATTCTGATCGATGCGGCACTTGTAAAAATTGATTATGCATTGACACTTTTGGCACCTGATCAAGCCTATTTGGGGTGTCACCTCTAATGGTGCCCTTGCAATGCAAAGTGCTGTGAGATCCCTTTCAAACTTGGGTGCCCTCTTATGACATAATAAACATCTATTTGATTCCTTATAAATATAATGTTCTCTTTCGTAATCACTGATTGCATTCATCGTGATTACTCAGATATGAATATTAACTCTGTTTCTTCGTCCTTGCTCTCTGGACAGTATTTGAACATGATTTGACAAATTTTTGCAGCCTTTTGCGCTTCTGATGTTCATGACTTGGTAACCACACTGCTTACAGGACAAAGGAATTAATACTTTGAAGAGGATGTGTACATTTTTGACTGGGTCCAACCTTTTTTTTTTTTTAGATCAATGATTATTTGAATATAGCACGATGGGCAGTGTACATCCGCAAACCTTCCCGTGCACAGCGTATAATTTCGTTCGATCAGAGTCACACTTCGATAGTTTTCAGTTTCTATTCCGTAAGACAGTTCATACCGTTTTTATTTCCGTCATACTCATCATTTCTTGCTTGATCAAGTCGATATCTTTCAACCTTCGCGTTATACGTTCCGCGTGGTTTTTCGCCTGGCTGAAACTATTGTAGATTTTGGCACTGCTCATATACCTTCTGACCTCTGGCCTTAAGCCGTTGATAAAAGCTTCCGTGGCTAACCTTTCCTTGGTTTCGACAGTATCTGTTAATTCATATAGCTCGATTCTAGCCAGGTTACCTTTGTTGATGTAGGCAGCTAGTAGCCATTCTACTCTGTTGCCGTATTCCTCGTCACTTTCACTCTTCTCTTGACTTACCTCTATGAGTTCGTTTTTTACATGTATTAACTGAGAGACTAGTATGAGTTTGGTACGATCGTCTAATGCTAACATTTTCATGCCTTGCTTATGTAATATCTTATAAACACTTACCTGCGACTGCCTCGTTCTTACCCCTCCGATTCATTTTTACCAATGCCTGTGTCCTTATTTGTCAATATTGGATATAACCGATTCTCTATTACCCGGTATCTTAATGGCTGTTCCCCTTGGTTGGTTACAGTCGCTTCGGAAGCGACGGTACCTCTAGTTGGGGGTTGTGGGGGTTGTATGGGCGGTGGTGCCCATAGCTCCGCCTTAAACTCCTCCTGCTCTTTCTGACCCTCTGGTTTCTTCGTTTCTGCTTCTGCTTGCTTCTCCTGCCTGGTTCCCAGGTGAATCAACAGGTGCGTGACTGAATTCCAAACAGATGCTAAAATAAATACAGACCACCCATATATTGAGTGTAAGGCATATCCATGCACTACCGTATCTATACAAAACTTAATTAGCCTGGCAATCATAAAAATCCCTATTACTCCCGCCGATACTGAGCCAAATGAAAGGAATCGTCCCCACATTCTAGCCCAGGTAGACTCCGCCAGTTTTGACAGTGCCTCCTCATCGAATAACCTCGTCATGGTGAGTCCGTTTAAATTAGCATTTCTTCCCGACACGCTCATTGCTAGAGAGTTTAGCACTGCTGGCCTCTCTACTGGGAACATTAAGTGGCGCCTTAATGCTTGAATTTGCTCGTTGGTGTATACGCCGCTATCTGCCAATTTATTTGGGTCAGTGTATTTCCAGGTAGGCTGGATGTTAGGTTTCAAGACATTCGGGGTTCCGCCTCGTGTTACTCCCCCAGGGATTATGTTGAACCATTCGTTCTCAAACAGATACATAGCCGGTACAAGAGTATTACATGCAATTTCTGTGCCGAAACTTTTGAGTATATGCGTTTTCGGTGTCAAGAAGTAATGTACTCCTTCCAGTGCTACCGGTAGTTCCTGAAAACAACCCTTCGTCTCTCTCCTTGACACCTCCACCTGAACGCATTCCATCAAATGTACCACTTCACCTGCTACTATACCTAGAAAACCGCCTCTTTTTGTAATTTGGTAGGCAAATAAGTCGGGTGCTATTGCTGCAATACTTAAGGCATTCGCTAACACTTTTCTCTCTAGTTCGCATTTCTGCATAAGCACGTCGCGGTATAACCTGTTCAATTGGGTCTTAATATGTTTCTCGACATAAATAAATTTTGAATTCACGTATGCAAAAATGTCCAGATTACTGACCGTCGGTTGTTTGACCTTAACGATACTTTCGGTAGTTTCACCATCGACAAAAAATAATTTTGGATGCTCCGTTCGTATTAATTCGTATCCGCAGAGAGTTATTTTTCCGATTGATGTAAACGCGAATGTTACCTCGCTCGACTCCATAATATACATCGGTTTATTTTCGTTTCCGTGCTCTATGATTCTATTAACTCTTCCAGCAAATAATTGCGCGTAATTTGCGAAACCGCATGGATCGGATGGAATCGGTTCCCAAAAGGCGTTGCCTAACTCCGCGTCCACACAGGAGGTTTGCGATAGAGAACATCTTGTCCCAGAACGCATTATTATTTCATTTGCATTGATGTTGACCGTAGCTTCGTATTCATACAAGGTTATAGTTACGTATCCTGATACAATTACATCCGTGTAGACTCCGTAAGTATCGTTAAAATCTCCCGCTTTATCACAGCTTCCATCCTTATCGATGGTTCCGACAAACGTCATAGGAAGCATTGTGGTATCATTTGGCCGTATTCCCGCGACTTCGTTTTGATAGATTCGGAATTTTCCCTGCTCGTGCATCTCGTTGCATTCTCTTTTCGATACAGGGAACAAGTACTTTGCTTCGCCTTTATTGATTTCTTTAGTATGGGAGAAGGCTCCGCAATATCTCACAGTTCTTTTTACATTGACTTTGCAAAATCTCACCCTTTGTGTTGAGAAGTCGTTTAACTGTAATAGTCTTAGATATAATTGGGTAGCATTTACTTGTGGAATGTCCATTTCGCATTCACCTATATTTAGTAATGAGTACGTGGTTAAGTTTGCGACCTTATGAGCACAGTCGTATGCGATAATCGCATTGACCCCTTGCGCCAGCATTCCTACTACTGCAATCACGGATAGTAAGTCGTTCTTCATCTGTAAACAATTTGAATAAATGCATTATCTCAGAAGGATATTGATTTTTTTTTTTGACTCCGCCCTGTGTGCGTATAGTGTGCAATCAGGCTCGTGCGCGCAACTATTGATTTTACTATCCCCTCTGCTATTGCGCCGAATCGTGCTGACAGCGTGTACTGTTGCGCCTGTGTTTTTTTGTTTCCGACAAGATGGCGTATCGTTTGAACGGTTTGATTTTAACACAATCTCATCGGAGTGCTGTGCAAGAAAAAGGAATAACTAATATTTTCTACAGGATAAATTGTTTAATTTTATAGGTGATTATTCAGCATGTTGGAGGTTTTCCCTATCGAGGGTTCAATGTGAGACATTCTCAAGCGGTTAGCGTGTACTACCTTTTCTTTCGCTGCGTTCAATCTAATTTTCACATTACCATTTTCGCTCACGTCTAGTACCAAGTACGGCCCACTGTATTGATCATCGAACTTATTTGCTTTCGGGCCTTTAAGTAGCCAAACGTAGTTACCGATTTTGAGGGTCTTGATATTTACCCGTTTGTCATAATATCGTTTCGCTCTTTCTTTCGCTTTAATAGAATTTTCTCGAGCAGCTGCTTGTAACTTATGTAACCGTGTTATTAAATCCCGCATATAACCGTTAAACGTCGGTAATAAATCCTCACTCTGAATTTCGTCCTCCGTTGGCGTTCGCGCAATCCGTCCGAAGACCAATTCAAACGGAGTGTGCCACGTTGCTTCACTTACACTCGTGTTAAAATTGAAAACTGCTAAGTCGGTTATAATATCCCAATCGCTCTTATTCTTTTGTACGAAAAATTTTACAAATTCCATCAGACTGGAGTGAGCACGCTCTAGGCTCCCGTTGCTTTGGGGGTGAAAAGCCGTGGTCTGTATTTGTTTAATTCTGAAACGCTTCGCGACCCGTTTCATTAATTTACTCAAGAAATTTGTGCCTTGATCGGTTAGGATGGCTCTAGGCGCCCCGAATACGCATATAACTTTTCGTATTAGTGCATCTGCAACCGTACTCGCTAACATGTTCGGTATCGGTTCCGCGACTGCAAACTTCGTTAAATTATCTTGAAATGTTATCAATATTCGTTTCCTCGCTCAGTAACTGGGAGAGGACCCACGATGTCCATGGCTAACTTGTCCATGCTCATTACCGG
>JACCIB010000118.1:0-375114 GCA_018906965.1 Philotrypesis tridentata
GGGGGGCCAGGGGCACTGGTATTAAGTGTCCAAAAATTCCACACGAAAATATAGTTCTATGAATTTCAACTTTACACTGAATAATTGGAATAGAATGAAAATCTAACATTTGTATAAGTTCAATAATAGTACTTGACGAATTTACTTGATGGTCTTGAAAGTCGCAATTTCCAGAGTCCAATAGAGAGTATTTGTTATGTTGGGCGCCGACGAACCACAATCGTAGCCTATGATAGCTTCATTAACTTTTAAGAATATTTGAAAAATGATAATAAAGATAAACACCATCCTGAATTCTGAAATCAAATTGATTATATTAATTTTTCTTTTTAAACAATATTAATTTGTTTGCATGAACTACTATTTGCTTTCCTTCTTTATTTATAGTAATATTGCCATTCTTCGATACATCCATAATTTCAAAAGGTCCTAGATTATGATTTTTTTCCAATTTTCCAGGTTTTGGTTCTTTAATCAACCATACCTCATCTCCTATTTCAAAATCTACTGGTTTAATAAACCTGTCATAGTACGTTTTGGACTTTTCTTTTGAAATTATCAAATTTTCACGAGCTAAATTAGCAATGTCTTTCATATTTGTAATTAAATTGGATAAATAATTATTATAAGTCGGCAATTGTTCTGAAACTTTCAAAGGTTCAGATGAAGGTAAATTTGGCGGATAAGCAAATACTAATTCATATGGCATAAATTTATGTGCACTATGAATACTTGTATTGTATTGAAACTGTGCTAATTCTAATAAATCATCCCATGAAATATTTTTAGAAGAAAAATTCTTTAAATATTCACACAATGGGTGATGAGCTCTTTCTAAAGAACCATTAGATTGTAGTGAGAAAGCAGTTGTTTCAATCTTTGAAAATTTAAATCTTTTTGCTACAGCTTTCATCAATTTACTCGTAAAATTTGTTCCTCTATCAGTTAAGACTACTTTTGGTGAACTAAAAATACATATGAATTTTTTTATAAATGCATCAGCTACCGTTTCAGCCGTTTGATCGGGTAACGGTACTGCAATTAAATATTTAGAAAGTTCATCTTGTATAGTTAAAATGTATTTATTACTATTTTTAGTCACATTCAAAGGCCCTACTATATCCATAGCTACCTTGTCAAACGTTTTGAAAGGGGTGTCAGTAATTACCATAGGTTGTCGTGTTTTTACCCTTTTCAATTTATTTCTCTGACAATCATTACAATTTTTGATTCTATCTTCTATGTCTTGTTTTAAATTTTCCCAAAAAGACTTAGCCCTTATACGATTAAAAGTTCTGGTTACACCTGCATGACCACCTAATAAACTATCATGATTTTCCTGAAAAATCTTATCTCTATCTTTTAAATCTACGTATTGCATATAATTTAGACAAATCACTATTTTTACTCTAGAATTTTCAAATACTTGCACCAAAATTTCTTCTATATCTTCCCAATTTAAATTATGTATTTTTATATCTCTTGAAATACTGAAATGATCAATTTTCTCTGATAATAAAATACTCTTTAATTGCTTAAAAATCTGCAATATTTTTTCTTTAATCATGCAAACTGATTGAGCTATGTCAATACATAAAACAAAAATTTTAAGTGCTTTAAAGGTTACTATTTCTACCTCGTTTAATCGTATATTAAAAGAAATATTGTTTTCCTGAATAAAATTATTAGTATTTATATCTAAACCTTTACCTTTATCATCTATAAAATGTATAATATTGTCTTTTCTATATTGAATTAGTTTCTTAGTATATACAATATTTTTATCCACAGACTTATCCCCTAATTCACTATTATTTCTATCTAAACTATTATTTTTCGCTGCAATTATTTTATTTTTATTTCCTCTTTTTTTTGAATTTTCTCTTTTTGCTTAATCCTAGCTTCATTTAACTTTTCTATTTTCTGATCATTTGACAAAATATCTGTAAACTCTTTAGAATTTAATTATTTCGCTTTTTGAGCTCTAGTAACTGCATTAATCTGAATGTTATCTATTGGATTTCTCGACAAAGCATCAGCATTTACATTATTTTTTCCCGGTTTATAAATAATTTCATAATCATAGTCTAATAGTTTCAAACGCCATCGTTGTACTCTCGAATTTTTATCAGCAGTTTTAAATGATAATAATGGCTTATGATCAGTTACAATATAAAATTTATTTCCATATATATAATTCCTAAAAGTCTTTACAGCGAACATTATTGCCAAAGCTTCTCTTTCATATGTATGGTAATTTTTCTCTGCTACTTTTAAAACTCTAGAAGCAAAAGCTACTGGTCTATCTTCCCCAATTTCCCCTTGAGAAAGTACACAACCGACTGCAAATTTTGACGCATCAGCCGTAATAATAAAAGGTTTTCCCATGTCTGGAAATTGTAAAATTGGTGCAGAACTTAATGCATGCTTTAAATTTTCAAAAGCTTTTTGCCTTTCATTAGTCCAAACAAATGTTTCTGTTTTTTGTAAAAGCATTGATAATGGCTTTGCTATATCCGCGAAATTTTCTATAAATCTCCTATAATAACCAGCTAAACCTAAGAATTCTCTAATATTTTTCCGAGTTTTTGGAATTGGAAATTTATTTACAGCTTCAATTTTTTTCTGATCAGTCTTAATCCCCTATTCACTAATTATATGACCTAAAAACTCAACTTCTTTTTGAAAAAATTTACATTTACTTGTTTCTAATTTAAGACCAGCATCTCTAAGTTTTTCTGCAACTAAATTAAATCTCTCATTATGTTCTTCAATTGAATTAGCAACTATAATAATATCATCAATATACACAAAACAAATTCCTTTCTCTATTAATTCTCCTAAAACTCTCGTAAGAATTCTTTTACTTTAATTATTAAAATTAATACTATTATTTATTTCAATTTCTGAGGTGAACTGTAAATTTTTATTATAATTATTAAAAATTTCAAAGACAGAGCTTGAGCAGAATCCCATAGGAGCACCCGAGATTTGCTTATAAAATTTGCCATTAAATATTAGATAAGTACAATCTAGTAAAGTTGTAATACCGTCTAAAAATTCGTCCTTGCAAATACTGGCTCGAAGAGATGCATTCCTGTCTCAATTATTAACATATACGCTTATTAGTTACACGTAGTTGTGCTTGAGTTTGATGATAATATTTATGACCTTTTTTCAAAACTGCTTCATTATTCTCTATGCGAAAAGTTTTTCCAATAAATAATTTCTTATTTCTAATAGCAAGCTCTGGATGTATATACGCATGGCAGTAAATGGGCATTTTATTTCAAGTACTCTATCCGTATCTATAAATCCATCCGGAGATGCTGCTATTCCATGTGGCATTGCAATAACAAATTGAGTTGTAGGTTCTGAACCATACATTTACCATTGTAACATTCAACATCATAATACCACAACATGATTAATTACATAATAATTAATTAAGTTGGATTAATATATATTATTAAAAACGTTGTAATAATATATAGGATCCACAACTCCTGTTCTTTAATTCGTAAGCGTGAGGTTATAAGAGCATTTACGATATCAAACGGATAACAGAATCTGCGCAGATTATGCAATGATATCATAATAGATTCTATTTGAAAATTCTGGGCAGATGTTAGTTTTAGGTAGGGAAGGTCTACTTTGCTATTAGTAAATGTAGAATTTACATTTCTACTTCAGAAATAAGTGTTTCGCTTAGAAAATACTTATAAAACTTTCCAAGCATTATAAAATATCAAATATAATGCAATCCAAAAAAATTTGTTAATATTTCGGACATAAAATTTGATGCATAATCCTTCGGTATGTATGTTTTATTATGTTCTTCAATATATAACAAAGAAGACTTTCTGCTTTACAAATAGTTACGAAACTTCTCAAATACTATAAAATATATAGCAAAGTGCCAGGAATAAAGATAAGATTGAGATCTACATTTGTCATTAGTGACATTGTGTCATTATAAAATAAAATTTAAAATATTGTGCAATCCATTAAAATTGATTAATCGTTTGCTCATCAAATTTGATGCATGATCCCTCGGTGTGTATTTTACTATATTTCTCAAGATATGACATGATTTACATATAGAACAAAGAATACTTTCTGCTTTTCAACATTTACCAAACTTCTCAAATACTATAAAACATATAGCAAGGGGCCAGGAATAAAGTATAAAATTGAGATCTAGATTTGGGATTAGTGATATTATGTCATTTTAAAAATAAAATATTAAATTTTGTACAAACTGAGTAAATATTGTAATTGACCTCTATACTTTAAAAAAAATTAGACTTTCTGCTATACAAAAAATTACCAAACCTCTCAAATATTATAAAACATATTCCAAGAAATTAGGAATAAAGCATAAGATCTACAATTGGCTTTAGTGAGATCGTGTAATTTTAAAAATAAAATTTCAAATTGTTTGCAATTAATAAACTCGATATAATGAAGAAACCCCTCCATATGTTTTTTGACGTCTCTGCTTTGAAGCAAAGTATACCTTCCGAGTTCCACAAACTTATCAAACTTTTCAATTATTACAAACCATATACTAAGGAGTCATGTACGATAAGTTAAATCTGGGCGTAGTTTTAGTATGCAGATAATGACATTTTTCAAAGCAAAATTTTACATTTAGTGTTCTAGCAGTATTAAAATTACGATTTTTTATTAGAAGTTAAATACTTAATTGACTCTCCAAAACTTGAATTCTATTTTTTGTAGCTTCTTGTGCTAGCGCAGCACGTTTAAAAAAGTGCCTTTGTTAAGGGGTTGGGTTATGACAGGGTTAATGGTCGAAAAAAATTTTTTGTTTGGAAAGATCTAAAAATTTCATTATTTATGCAATCATAATGGATTTTCTTTTATTTTAAAGTGACAAAACTGGTTAATCCTAAGGACATATTGTATGCGTCTCTCATCAATTAAAATCGTATATGTATCTAAGAATTAAAGAACTAGCGGAAACGCTCACCAATGAGAAAAAAAAACTAACTGTAGGAGAAACCTCCTTAATCATTAGACCCTTAGTGTCTAAAGCAAGAAGAGTTTTAATTTCAAATGTACAAGCATATATACCGTTAAGCATCATAATACAGGAATTACAAAAAGTGGATATAACTTCGCTGTCACAAATTATATCAGTCAAGACGGGAATGTAACATCAATCTTTAAGCCACCTGCTTAGCTTTACAAAACCGATGTTTATAAAACTGGAAGACACACCGAAGTTACCAAGCAATATGAAAATAACACACGAAAACGTAAATTACTGGATATATCTTTCAGCCGATAAATTAACGTGCTTTAAGTGCCAAGAAAAAGAGCATCTCGCTAAATATTGCCATAACGCAGAAGAACAAAGTATTGAGAATATAATTGAAAATCAAGACCACATAGGGGATTGTGGGCACCACTTTGATTTTGGCTCATAACTTTTCTCCAAGTGCATATTTTTTGTCCATATGGGTTCTATGGAAAAGCTAGAGGCCTTAACTAGCTATCAACGAAGGGATAAAATTGATTCCGTTAAGCAGAACAATTTTTTTGTTAATTTTTTGAAGTAGTAATTTTTGGTAAAAATTTTTTTTTGGTTCGGTTGTGGACACCCTTGCAAAATCTGCTGAAAGTGAGAAAATATAATGAAACATCACCAAGAATATAGAAAAAATGACAGTTTATTTATTTTAGAACATAACTCTTTTAGAACAATAATATAGAACAACATTTTAGAACAATTATTTTGTAATTTAGAACTATTTAACATTTATTTAAAGTCCACATCGTTTTGAGATTTCGGAGACTCCTTTGGCTTGGCGCGTCTAGTCGATGGTTTGGCTGGAGTTGGCTTGGCGCGCTTAGCCGATGGTTTGGCTGGAGTCGGATTGGTGCGCTTAGCCGATGGTTTGGCTGGAGTCGGATTGGCATGCTTAGCTGGTGCTTTAGATGACGTTGGATTAGTGCGCTTGACTGGAAATAGTTTGGCGCGCTTAGCTGCTCTCGCTTCTTTTCCCACTTGTTTAGCATTCCGCTCAGCTACTTTCCTCTTCAAACTGGAAAGAACGTCCGGAGAAGTCAATATCTAGCTCTCCATTGGTTTGCGGTCGCGATTCAATGGCTTCTTCGGTGTCACACCGCGCAATGGACCGACGTCATTCAAAATTGACAAATTGCTCACTGACGTTGCACAAGAACTCAAAGTAGATGGCTCTGGAACTTGTTCGACGGCTTCAACATAATCAGCTTCACTGAAAATGTCTGGATCGAATGGCATAATACCTGTTGCACGGAAACCAGACTTGATTGTCGCTGGTTTCAACGCCAGATCAAGTGCTTTGCAGATCAAACTGGCCAGATGACGTATTTCTAAGCCCTTGTTGGCATTGTTCTTTTGCCAAGCCGAACACTGAGACTTGAAAAAAGTCTTCACCGGTCCAAACACAGAAACATCCAAAGGCTGAAGCCGGTGACATTCTCGACGGCAAAGTCTAGCGCTTCTATCGACAGATGGCTGGAGTGATTATCCAAAAGCAGCAAAACAGTTGAAGCTGGCATTGGCTTGGCAAATGTGACAAAATGTCGCATATAGCGAACGAATGCCGGCTGATCCATCCATCCAGAGCCATTTGCCAAAGCATCTGTACCCGAAGAAACATTATCAAGGTAGCAGCTTTGCATGGTTTTCCTTGGATACAAGAAAAACGGCGACAAACTATTTCCATTAGCGTCGATTGTCAATGCCATGGTAATCATGGTGCCTCGTTCAGCGGCCTCCACCTTACCAACACGCCTTGTGCCCTACAAGGTGATCACTCGGCCAATTTTCGTTGGGACGGTAGATAATCCCGATTCATCCATATTGTAGACATGCGTAGCCGGAAAATGATGCTCATCGTAAATCGTGCCGAGTTGGTCGAAAAACTTTTGTACCTTAGTTTTGCAGAAAGCCTTTACGCGATTCAATGATGTTTGCTCCGGGGTACGTAAAGTCAATTGAGGGTGTCGGCACTTGAATTTTTTATACCATTCCATTCCCGCTTTTTCATCCTTGTTCCAATTGCTGGGGAAATCAACGACAAGCTTTACAGCAAACTGATATGCCAACTCACGCGCCTCATTTATGCTAAGTCCGTAGTAGTGAGCAGAACATTTCAAAATGTAGTTAACCAAGTCGTTCTCCTGGGCTATGGAGAATACCTGATTCGATGGCACGCGCTTGTTACATGCTCGAAGAAAATCAAATAAAGCATCATCTTCGATGGTCTCGATGTCTTCAAAATATTCTTTTACTTTCTTCACGTAGCGTTGAAGAGTGGTTCGGGAAATCGCATACTTTGCCGCAGTCGATTTTATGGGCAGCTTATCCACGACACAACGTTTAATGGCATCAAGCAGCTCATTGAAATTTATATCGAACGATTTTTTCGATTTATCTTTGGACGACATGGCTACGAAAATCGAAAAATACATGAAAACACCATTAATATTTTAATATAAAAGAAATGCATGGGAATTGTTAATTAAGTCTTTACGTTCAATCAATGGCGATATTTTACCATTTTTCCAAAAAAAGGGGTACCCACAACCGAACTAAGTTCGGTGCCCACAACCGAACTTGCCAGATATCTTAAAAAGAGGCGAAAAGAAATTTTTGGTTTCAACGTATTAGTTGCAATTGATATTGCATCACAGAGTAGGAGTGAATTCCTACTGAATAAATATGCATTACACTTACCTTCATTGATTTATTTCGACTTATAATGCTATTAAAAAGTTTCAATAAATTTTTGTGACTTTATTTCAAGCACAGAAATTAATTAATTTACTCACAGCACGTAGCAGACGTGTTTTTCGCATCAATATTTGTCATAAAAAACACGCTGCCATAATACATAAATGATATTACTTCCCATCTGCTTTTTTTTTCTTTTTAATCTTTTCGGGTGTTCACAACCGAACCATGCCCACAACCGAACCTCTTACCCTACAAATAGAAAATACAAATCCGGTTATAGACATAACTGCATGTTATAAAAGTCCGGGTAATACACTGTCACAAATTGAATGGAATAAAATAGTTGGTTGCTCTAATTTCAACAAAAATACGGTATCAGTCGGGGACTTTAATTCCCACAATAAAAAGTGGAATTGTACACACACAGATTCAAATGGCGATAGGCTTGATGAAAGTATCGAAATACACAACATGTTTCTACACAATACAAATACGTAGTATTGAAGTTCAAAATAAAAAAAATCTAATATAGATCTGATTTTAACCACGATACATTTAGCTGACAAAATAAATGTTAATGTATATGACGAAACATTCGGATCAGATCATTTTCCTATTCTGATAGATATCGATGCAGAATATAACAACTACAAACGTACGACCTTTAAAATGACCTTTCTGAAAACTGATTGGGAACGCCTGGTAGATCAAAATTTCAAAAATTTCTTATCACTAGAGAACAATAATCTAAAACCTGCGGAGAAATACGAATTTTTCGTCAATACAATATCTGGAGCAGTAAAAAAATGCACTCCTCGTAAAAAAAATGTAAAAAAAAGATGTAAAGAACCCCGTTCCTTGGTGGGATTCCGAGTTTAATAAAATGAAACGTATCAGAAGAGCCGCTTTTAAAAAGTGGGAATTTTCAAATAATTCAAATGAATTGATAGAATATAAATAACAAGTGGCCTTAGCTAAAAAACTGTTTAAAACATGAAAAAGAGAGCACTATAGAAACTTTGCCTCATCTATAAATTTTCGAATAAATAGTAATTATGTATGGCGTAAGTGTAAAGTTTTAACAAACAGCCAAATCAAAATCAAAACTCTAAATAAGACTGATAAACAAGAACAAGTAGAAAATGTGAAACGTACCTTGAAAAAATATCCCCACCCTGGGCCCCGACAGATCCCAACTGGTTATCTCCCAGCAAAAGCAATGAAGTATTAGATCTTTTTTTTCCTTTTCCGAATTTAATAAAGCTCTCAAATCTGCAAAAACAAATGCTTCATTGGGCTGTGCAGGAACCGTAGGGTGCTGTGTACACGTAATGTCTGTCTTATGGTATTTAGGTTATGGTCATCATTTATCTGTGATGAAAGAACCGGCCAAATTTTTAAACAATTATTATTTTATGAATGACCATGTGCCTCTAAGTAGTGAAAGTGAGGAGGAGTTTTAAAAGTAAAATATGAAAAAAGAAAATAAAAGATAATAACAAACAACATAAAATAACTAAATGCAGTATTTTAATCATATTTTCGATGAATAACAATAATATTAATATCAATAGTACTAATCATTATCGCTTTTAATATTTGAGCTATTTCATATTTAATTGAATGAAAAAACGGAGTAATCTCGTTTTTCTGAATATCAGGAATACTTAAAAAAACTAAAAAAAAAACAAAAAACGAAAAAAAGAAAAAAAAAACATGGAACTAGGCTTCGCCACATCCTCGTCGTGGTTCCGGGTTCAGCAGAGAGCGAAGCATCGCTTAATATGTAGGCTATAAATTATATATAAATGAAATTAAATTAGGTAATGATTTTTTCACAAAAATCCTTTTTATCTTTATTTAAACTTATTGAGGGTCCGGCCCTGAATTAAAAAATCTTTCTATCTGAAGGGTACTTCAAGATTTTTTGAATGGCATAACTCTTTCCAAAAAAAATTGTGCGAAATAGTTAAAAAGCAAAAAAAAAGATAGGGGATGAAAGAATTTTCAGTGATTAATACCATATAATCTACGGTAGGGGTGCAATTCTGAATCCGTAAAGGTGTAGTTCTGAAGCTAATACAATCGCGCTTAATGTTCACCCTTAATACCCAAGAAATATTGTTCCAAGCCTTCAAAAAATGCAGGACTTGATTAAGGGCGGTTTTTACTGAAATCCTTTCTCCTTTTATTTCACTGGATTAAGGGTGCAGCCCTGAATTAAGAAATCTTTCTATCTGTAGAGTTCTTGAAGATCTTTCGAATGGCATAACTCTTTCCAAAAACAAATTGTGCGAAATTGATTATAAAATGAAAAAACCGTAGGGGATGAAAGATTTTTCAATGATTAATTCGATATAATGTACGGTAGGGGTGCAATTCTCAATCCATAGGAGTGTAGTTTTGAAGGTAATAAAATCGGGCTTCATATTCACCCTCAATACTCAAGAAATATTGTTCAAAGCCTTCAAAAAATACAAATTTATACAAATTTATAATTACTTACCATTTTCAGAAATAGCAATATCGGTTTCGTACACTTGGCGCTGGGCAAGGAGATCTGCTTCTCTTAAGCGGTCTGTCTTATAATTGTAGTGATTCCACAGCTTATCAGATGCCAATATCGAGTGCTGTCCTACTTGCTGAAATGGTGTATAGTAGGTATGAAGATTCTCATTATTTAAAAATATGAGCTATTTCATTTGAAAGAATTTCAAATCTTTCTGCAGTAATCCTATACAACGAAATAATACAAACATACAAAACAAACGGACGTTAAAATCATACAAGAAAAGTTATTTATACTTACATAAATTTTTCTAAGCATTGGCCTTCAGGGATGTTACGAAAAGCCGCACTTAATTCTCGTTGAATCATTAAACGTAATAGCTTTAAACGTATATTTCTTGGAAAGGGACGATTCTGAGCGAGATACTTTTTATGGCTTTTCAAAACTTCTTTACCCTCTACAGTTTCTTTTATATATGCTTCTAGACCCTGAAATTTAAATGTATTTGTATCAACAATGTTGTTAATGACAAAATATACAAATATAATGTAACGAATAATTAAATATCCATTCACTGTGGTAATGACTATGGATTATTTACTTCGCCTGAATTTGGATTGATTAAGCCACCAGCAGCATCAACTTATCCGTCTTCTTTACATCCGTTAAGTTCATGCAAGGGTTCTGGATTTGTCCTATCAATTGCATCCAACAGTAGCACAGGAGTTTGTTGACAGCTTGCAGAAGGCTGTGGCTAAGAAATGAAATAATGTAGTGCAGAAGAAAAATAACGATCGCCCATTTCGCAAAATTGCACTTCAACGCATGTTTACCTGAACATCCTCAGGTGTCGACATTGCAAAGTTGAAGATTGCATCTACGTACTGAAATCCGTACTAATACACAATACGTACTAAAATGACGCCGAGAGTAAGATTGGGATTACACTACTTATATTTCTCCATATTAATGTAACTAACAAACTACGTATTAATGTATAACTTAAATATATAACTCAGTTTTCTAACTAGTTTACAATAAAATAGTTCATTTATTATGACTTACTGAACTTATAGAAGATCTCTTCGAATTTCTTGTGTCTACATAAATTCCCAATGTTACGAGTTCCCATAATAAATTTGTATATAGTGTATACTTAATCGTGATATAATATAGTAATAAATTTTGCTATAGCTTAATTTTTATAATAAAGACGAGTAAATTATTAAATTTTATATACTAAATATTTCTATAACATAGCATATTTTTGATATAGATTAATTTTTATAATATAAGATAGCAATTTTTGGTAAACAGTATTGCCAAAATCATGAACTTCTCTAGTAAAATTCCTCACAAGGTGAGTCTGTCATGGTTTTCTTAGCGAACATAGTAATTTTTACTGCAGTCTATCTTAGAAATTACGATATATTTTTCTACGTGAAACGTGCAAAGTTAATCTAGCAAAAATAATACTTACCCAAACATGGCACTTCTTTTACAGCTAGGTTTTTTTCCACTGAGCACATATTGTTTTTTTTCTCCGTGGTTTCACTCCGATGAAAACGTGTATCTTGTTTGTTACAATCTTTCGAGTTCATGTCAAAAAGTAGAAAGAATAAAGTACGATTTTCAAAATAAAAGTAACAATAAGTTTATATACTTTTCGACAAGAAAAAACATGGCACGTTATCACTATGAAATCGATCTTTCAAACGAATCGTAATGTAAGTTACTTCAACTATATAAATAAAAATAAAGCTATTTTTGTATGCACTTTAGGATGATACAAAAGGTCAATAAAGTCGATAAAACTTTTGTAATCGCAATAAAGAGTAATTGTGATACTACGCTCAAAAACTGTTCTGACCCATAAAATAGGAGGAAAAAAAGTGATTGTTACTATATCTAAAACAATATTAGCCCTATAGCTGCGCATGCGCGTGAGAGTACACGTATGCATGAAACGTAAACAATGTTGTTATGCATATAGATAAGCAGTACAGTGTTGCAGGTCACGTGTGTACCTATATGATCGCTAAGATTGCTTTCGTTTCTGCGACCGGCAACTGCTTTGTTCTCCGTGCGTAAGCTCCGTCTTTGTTCGTTACTTTGTAAGTATCATCAATATACATTATTTGCAAAAAAACTATTTTGCTTTCTCAAAGAGAAAGCTTTGTAATAACTGTATTTGTTTAATGTATTATAGAAACTAAAAAAAAGAGTTGCTTGGTGGCTATGGAACAGTATTGTAAGTTCTCATGAATTTAATTTATTTTTATTTGTTGATAAGCAGCATTTTTTGTAGGAAAAGCGTTTCAAAGCGCCGAATAGAAGTTCCACTGCGAAAAAGGACGACCTCACTGATGATGAAGTCGACGACGACGAAGAAGATTGTAGCACCTACAACGACGATCATGAATTTAATCGGCAAAAGTGGGACCAAACCTCCAGGGTACACAAGAAGGATCACCGTCCCCGAGGAATGGTCCCCGAAGGTAACCGCAGAGGTAATCGCGGAAGTCGAGTGGTGGAGGTCGTGGAGGCCAACGAGCTCACGTAAGCCAAAGAGGCCGAGGCAACCGTGGTGGCTACCGTGGAGGGCAGTGAGGCATCTGCTACCAAGGGCAGCGTAGCGCGTACCACGGAAGGTTGTATCATCGGGGAGAGCAGCGTGGCGGCGCGAGCTGTAATGGAAATGTTTCATTTCGCGGAGAGTAACGCGGTTGAGGGATCCATGAAGCTCCCAATTTAGTTTTTAATTTTGACAACTAATTTTGTATTTTTTTTTTGTATTTTTAAATATTTTGCACTTTTTTATAATTTTATTATTAATTTTGTATTATAATTTTGTATTTTTTGTAATTTTATTACATTTAACTATTAATAGAAATCATAACGTTGTTATAATCATTGTAGTCTAGTGGTACTTTTATCAAGATATTTTTATTTGTGCATACAAAAATTTTTACAAAAGCACATGATACAAATTAAATAATCATTTCTCTCACTAGCCAAGAAAGCCATTACCTTGGCTACTTCATCTGGATTTTTGGTACCCCAAGAGGATAAGTAGCTTTACTGAGTTTATAGAATTCTGAACATTTTTCAAAACTAGAATCCTCGCTCTAGCCAAGAAACAATTGCTTTAGCTACTTCATCTAGATTTCTATTACATCCAAGAGCATGAGTAGACTTGCTGTGTTCATAAGCTTTTCCTCACTCATACCAGTACTTCTATGTATGCTTATCATAACATCTGGATTTACAACATTCACACGGACCTGACAGAGAAAATTTCAATTCTCTATTCATAAATTTGCATAACTATGAATGTTTGAAAAATCATACGTGTTTCAAAGTGTTAATTATATTGTATTAAATCTTATTTTGCTCGAATCAAATAAAGGTATAAGCTCGATTAAGTAATTATTAAATAAAGAGTTTGCCTTTTATTTCCCTTCTACGAATCAGTAAAATCATAAAACAAAGCCAGTTCCAAAGTAACACAACAAGTCAATTGATCAATAGCTGCTTTGCTTATTAGTCCAGTCAAATTAGATTTTGAGGTGACATTAATTCCGAAGTGAAAGGTTAAGGGCTTAAATTGTTCGGGGGAGTGCATATAATAATATAATGTGTTTGATAACAGTGAGTACCGCGGGCTTAATAAACAATTAACAATTTAAGTTGCATTTTTGCATTTTTTTTAGATTTCGCGCTGCGTATTGAAAAGTATTGGCTATATCGAAAAATGTTTAAGACAAAAGTTGTTCCTTAGTAAATTCCCTACAAAAAACTCAGCGATAGCACCCCTCTATCTCCTTTAGTTTATACGGAAATCGATAAAAACGGCGAAATTGTTTAAAATCGAAAATAGTTAATAACTTTTATAAAAACAAATATTTTACATTAATATTTCGTGAAAGTGCTGTACTCAATGATTCTAAGTAGCGGTTAAAATTTGAAGCCTCTATCTATAATAGTTTTTGTGCAATTAGTCGCAATATGTTGAATATTTTTATTTTTCATGGTACTGGCAAAACGTTAAAAATCGTTTACATTTGTGCCCACTATTTGTGAGCAATCTTAAAGAGTTATATTATCAAAAACTTTTTGCGGAATTCCAAAATTTTAATTAGGGCAGCTCCAGCATGCATTTGTTTAAATAGTAATTAATTAATAATTGTACTGTATCCAACTTTAAAATTTGATCAAAATATATTATAATGCATTGAAAAGCGGTGATTTTTCTCTAAATTTTAAGAAAAAAAAAATATGATACGCCACTTAGGGGCCGAGATACGTTTTCTTTTTTAATACGCTACTACTCCTTATATATACAACATATCGTAATGATTCAAATGTTGTTAGAAAGTAGAAGAGTTGTACTTTTCAAATCACTGCAAGTCGATACGCATCGAATTGAATGTGACTGACAAATCGAGTGTTGATTAAAGGCGATACGCGCAACGGGGCCCGACGGCGCGCCGCGGCGTAGCCGGCCGCAGAGTGGGGATGGCCCCGCGCTCTCAGCCCGAAACTGAAAATCTTTTTTCAAATCGGAGCGCTCGGAAAAAAGACGGTAAATTAGTCAAATATGATCCGATTGTGCTCTTTTTTTTCTTAATTCGGGATAGCGCAGGTAAAAAATGCGATTGGTCGAATCAGATATTTTGTTAACATTATTCATCGTATTATTATTGAAAGTACATTATTCACTTTAAAAAAAGCAGATTCCATTCATTTAATGGAGCCCGTTGCTTTGAATCTGCTTTCTGTCACAGTGCTCATTGTTCACAATATTGAATCGAGACTTGATATTCATAGTAACTGAGTCTGTATCGGGACAGCCCTGTTTGATCTTCACAGGCTTACTTGTGATTTGCTTCAAATTTTGGCTCCATGCTTTCACTCACCGTTATGCTTAAGGAAGTGCTAAGTAATTGAAGAGTAAGCGAATTCAAATAGATTTAGATTATTATTAACATTATAATTGTACAGATGAAAGATATGATTATTTATCTCATAATATACAAAAAGGGGAAATGGCGTTGTGCGACTATTAGCCGAGCGCTATGCTCATTGCAATTCCCTCGAAAGGGGTTTACTCGCTGCTAAAACGACGAATGACACTCTCCATGCTATTGTGCTAGCTTATATACTCGTTCGGCGCCTATGCTGCTGTGTATAAGCCGCTGCGCCATCTATAGCTTCTGATTTGTAGTTGTGTTGGATATAGGTGTCGCTGCTATAGCTTCCGCTCCTGCGTTTACAGCGCTTGGTGTTCTTATGGTGACTTGCTATAGCACAGCTCTTATTGGATGGTAATGTAGGTTTTTATGGGTTTTGCACCGACGGTGGTTCATTTATCGTTGCCGGCCGTTTCAATACAATGAACGAAAAATCGGTAAAAATCATTCTAGTGAATATATTGAAATAACGCATTTCGACTATTTCTCTATAAGTAGACAATGAATCCTAGTTCTTGAGATTTTCCGAAAATTCCGAATTTCTTAACATTTATGCAAATATTTTTATATTTTGTTTTTCTAACGCGATCAAAAATATTCTACCAGATCAGCTGTACCTCGATATAAAATTTGAATTTCGCGTTTTTATTTGAAGTTACTCGCGTTACTTATATCCTTATTCACGTCATCAAAAAAAAAAAAAAAAAACAAAAAAAAAATGCTTAAATAGATACCTAAGTAAAATATCGGTCTACATCAGCTCAATATATCAGTGAATATAATTTATAAAGGCCCCATTCGGTTTGAAAACATGATACCTGGGCCGTTCCTTTGAAAATAATTCATCTCAAAAAGTGCACGTCAGACAGTTAAATTTTTACTTTCATTAAATTGATGCTATAAAAATTCCAGAAAATATGCACGGATTGGGGTGTAGATTTGGGTAACAAATAAATTAGCATTGTTCAAAAGATTATAAAGTGTAGGTGAACGATTATTCGCTTAGATTTGATTCTTCGATTTTAAATACTATCTCCAAAACACCCGTAGTAACTTATTTTCAAATTTTACAATAAACAAAGCTTTATTAAAATTGAAAACTATAAAAAATTATGAATTATGGTTACCAAAAAGGCTTATTAAATTTATTCAAGAAGAACAGAGATTTTGTATATTTGTTAATACATGGATATCGTATCCAAACTGACCGATTGTGACCTTATCTTGTTAGTTTTCATTGTTTGCTTACTATATATTTCACACCATCAAAAATCAAATTGGTAACTATTCAATATTATATAGGCTACCTCAGAACATAGTTTCTGTTGAATCAGTTAGTGAAAAAAATTAATATTATTAAATAGAGCAATTGAAAGTGACATTCATCTTACTCTTTCACTTCGTGACGTAGTTTTCATTGTTTATAAAGATGACACAAAATTATACATATAAACACGAAACTTAGTAAATATACATAATTATAACAGTTACACACTGCGTTTTCCTGTATTAAACAAAAGTAAGTGTTCGTTACTTGTAATCGAATACAATTTTTGGATTATGTAATATACTTCATTTGATTTGCATGGCTTTGACATCCTGTTAACGTTCTTTATCAATACACGTGATGCTTACAAATCCATATATATAAAGGTCAAGACCGGAAGTTGTGAAGTCGGAAGTGAAGTCAATGTAGACGTCATGGGATTGTCTTGTTTCGTCGTGCGCATGCGTTGTTGATAGTCGCATAGACATCTGCGTTCAACTATGTCAAATTTTCATGTGATTCAAAGTTTATATCTATAATCTAATTCAGGTTTCGCATTTTATTTTGCATTGAAAAATTAAGTATAAGAATATTATAATTTGATATGAAAGGTGCGGTGCAAAAAAGGATGAATACCGAAGTTTTTCAGGTTGCTCATGTATGACCTAATATAATAGCAGAAAAGAATTGCGTGCGAGCGAGTTAGCGAGCGCAGGTCTATTTGTAACAAATCGAGAAAAAGACTTTTAGTAAATTCATCTCTAAAGTCTGAAGTCTATATATTTCATTTCAGTCTGTTACTATTAAAATTTTTATCAATTTTATTATATTTTAAAAAAGCAAAAATGTTATGCACAGCAGATTCGACAATTGATTTATGATGAGGTCTTCATATGTACAAGTAGTTCCCGTTGTTCCCGTAGTTGCGTGCGTTTAGATAAGTTTTTTTAGATATAAAGATAAACTGTACTTTCATTAAAAGTTTTGAATATTTCTAAAATTATTTATTTTGATTATTGAATTCATTTTTTTTCTAGAATAGTTAAAATAACTTTGCAATTAAGTTCTTTAAAGCATAATAATTATCCTAAATATTTTCAAAATAAAAATCGATTAATCAGTAATATTTTCGAGTACTATTAAATTATTAACAAATTATGTCAAAAATTAGAGTGCACGAAGCGTTTTGCTTATGGTCTAGCGTATTAATAAAAGAAGTGTAAAATTTACTTTCGAATTTTCATCTTATTCGCAGCCGAGCCGAGATTATTGTACGATTTAGAGTATTTATGCAAGTATTTTTGGTGAACTTATTTGTCGCGATTCGTACTTATATATATAGCAGTTCTTGCAAGAAAATAACTTTTTTCAACAAAGAATTTTTAATGTTTTATAAAATCAAACTCATTATTAATTAAATTGTATACTCGTTGAGATGACGCATCCTTGCACATAACCTTCTGCTTTATTCATTGGCAAGCAGTCTTTCCAAGAATTGCTAACAGGATCATAGACTTCGACAGATGATAATTCTTGTCTATCTTTACCGTAACCTCCAATGACCCAAATGTTTCCATTGTATTCGACTGCTATGTGTCTGCTTCTGGCCGTGTTCATACTTGCCATCTTTATCCATCTGAAAATTCACAAATATCAAAGTTTATCTTCTTATGGCTTTATAACTCGTCACTATAATTTTAATGGATTTTATAGCCAATTAAAAATTAAAATTTCGCTTCACAAAAATAGCAAACGAAATAGAGTTGTTCTCTGTCATCGTCTACAATTTAAAAAATAAAAAGTTTTCAGTTAAACCAAATTTATTTGCTTTTTATACTGCACTTGGAAAAAAAATAATAAAGAAAGGAGTGTTATACGGTATTAATTAACTACGGTTCAATATCCGACAGTTTTTGTGGCGAAAAATATGAATAATCGCAAAATTAAATCGTACTTTTGTGTTTTCAAATCATACGCTTTCACCAGTGAAACTATATTATTATCAATACATCCTCCACATAAGAAAATTTTGTCATTTAATCCGACTGTAGCAAAAGATCCAGAGATGTCCATAAAATCAAGATTACAGACGAATGTCCATTCATCGGCTTGAGGATCATATTTTTCCATCTTAAAGAAAGATTTGTAGTCAATTAAGGCAAGTAATTACGTTAACTCTTAAGTCATAATATTAAAAACTTACAGAGATTTTTGACTCGTGGCATGCTATTGCATAAAGGTTTTCTTGTAAAACAACAAATTGATAACAGAAACTTTTTTCTCTCATTTGGCTGACAGCCTGCCATGAGCTAGTTTTGGGAGAAAAGCGCCAAATGTCATTTTTAAAGCCGTGACCACCGCATACATACAAATCATCATTTATTGAGGCCAGACTAACACTACTGAAAATTTAATTTGATTTCATGATATATACGAAATAAGGTGTATAAATTCAGAAATATAGAGTTGATGTATAAAAACCTTGAATCAAATGGTATATTCATTTCAGTATTGATCCAGACCGTATCTTCAATATTACGAACATACATGACCTGTGGATAACTCATTGAAAGTGTATATAATTTATCTTTGTGTACAACAACTTTTCCATGAGTTTTATCATTAGCAATGCCAATTGCTGCTGTTGATGCATTCCATTCTCCTTCAAATCAAAATAATAATTAGACTTTTTAAAAATAAGGTTTTACCATGTAAAAAGTAGAAAAAAGAATTAGTTTTTTTTCAAGTGTGATTGTAAAAGTTTTCAGAAATGAAAACGATAAGAAAAATCTAATTAATTAAATAGATATTAAATATAGCAAACAAATTATAAATTTGATTTTACATTTTTAATCTCGTTATATATGACTTAAAATGTATACATTTCTCTTCTATTTACTTTCCAAAATGATTCATTCATAAACTTACTGCAAAAAATTATTTCAGCAATAATCGTTTTCAACATGGAAATATTTTGCATTTACTACTTGAAACCATACTTATAAGCATATAGAACTGTGCATAAAACGTAGAAAAAACAATGTTTCCTCCCTTTCACTATCCAATGCATTGTGTAATAACATCATAATTTTTAGAAAGAACAATTTTTTGGTTGCAAACCTGTTGTAAAATCGTAAATTTCAGTTTCACCATGCCAATCAATTACATAAATATAGGATTTAGTATTTTTCGAAGCATCCGTTTTCAATTGATTGAGAACTGATAATACTTCAGTTACAAATTCACTGCAAAATATATTTGGCGTAATTAGTGTCACAACAAGAATTTGCAAATATCTTCCTTAGAAAACACAACTGACCTATGCTTAGGGCCGACAATATTTTTTAATTCATCTTTGAATAAGTAATGAGCCATGGACAGTGCCTTAAGATCATAAAGATTGACACAGTGCAGCAATTGTAGCAAATAAAATTTTCTGCTCCCGGCGTTTGAAGTCCATCTGACTATTGCTTCAAATGTTACCTCTGGAGATATTTTTGAAGCGGTTTTAGACATTATGCTCTTTAATAATTCAAAATCAAGATTGATATAATTATCTGTTAGTGAAACATCCCGAAGATTTTCTCTAATGAAAGTTTTTGAACGTTTCAATAAAGAACTACATCCAGGTAGTAAATTTGCTAGATAGAATATTTGACAAACGTTTTCTATGTCAATAATGGATTCGAGGTATTCGGCGCATTTGTCTTTAACATCATTCAACTCCAAAAAATCGGCATCTTTTAATAAACTTATTGCAGTTTCTTTGGTAAAAGTTATTTTACCAGTGTAAGAAAATTTAACGATGGCATGAATGTTTCTAAACAAATTAAATAATATAGAAATATTTCAATGACTCAATATTTAATTCATTTTTCATTCAAATTTGTTTACATACATTTCGCTGACATTTTTTATAGATATTACGTCTTTCTTGCGTTCTTTAAAATCGGCTACGAACATTTTGTAGAAATAGTTTGATGTACCTGCAAGAACCACTCTATGTGCTCGAATTTTTTCCTTGCCCACCTAATCATAAAATACTTATATTAGAATTTACGTATACGTCTTAATAACAGGTTAAAAGAAATTGGAAGCAAGAAACTGTGCTGACAGCAAAGCTACATATTATGCAAAGGAATATACGATTAAACACGAAGTTGCGATATGATGATTCATTAAATTCCATACAGAAATTTAAAGAATAATGGTATTAAAAAAGTGAACCAATTGTTAAATTCTTTAAGGTAAAAATTATATGCAAAGTATAATATATGTTACATCTGCATATAAAATTATCATCTTTATGAGATACACTTTGATATAATAATGTGAAGTAATATAGTATTTGAATTAGATTAATAGATTTAATCGAATAATAATTTTTATAGTTTAATATAAGACATTTACTTACTCTAATTGTAACATCGGCTAATTCATCTCTCTCTTGAAGGGTATGCAAGGGCGCAAAGTGCTTTGGTCGTTCGTATTCGGTATCTAAATTCATCTTATAATTACAATGAATTTTTCGCTCAATATTTACGAAAAACTGCTGACAATTGCATCTTAAAAGTTGAAAAGAAATCTGATACACTTAAAAAACTGATGACCAAAACGTTTAATACTCAGCTGTAAGTTGCTATACATACTTGTATCAATAAAGAAAGTCCTTCCTCAATTTTATGGTAGAGTTATAAATAAATATCAATAGCTGAACTCAGTTTTTTGTATATGCACAAATAAACACGAGGATTTAATGGTAAGCAAACAATATGTAGGAAAAAATCTGCTAATAAATGAAAATGCTATCCGAATAATGTCACGGTCCCGCCTCTCACTGTGGAACAGTGAAATAGGACACGGCTGTAGCGCCACGAATTCCAACTGCGCAGAAGCGAAAACAAGCGAGCCTTTATACCGACGCTTGAACGAAAAGGCGCGCTTATACAAACTCGTAAATTCTTACTTTTGAGGAAACGCGACAGCTTTTAAATAATATACTCGCGCGACATAAGATACCCCAAGAGCTCCGAAGGAAAGCTTGTGAGCCGCGCGACGCGTTAGTTCACACCCTTTTTACACGTGAACTGTAAAAAGCAATAGACTCATGCATTTATAAAGTCATAAATTCGTCACTATTGACAGGAGAAGTCCTTTAGCCGACAGAATTCAAGCAACTCTATACGCGCGCGTGACCTAGACTTTGAAATAACCCTTACGCGCGTACGCGACCTGCTCATATTCCTCGCGCACAGTCCCTTTGGACTTTTCTAAAATGCTCGAGAATAAAGAAACTCGCCGGGACCTAGCATCGTAACCCTTCGAAATACTGCTTTATTATGTACTATTGGTCTTTGACGTCTTACGCTGACTAGACCAATCGCGGATATGGACAATTTAGTTAGACCAATCGTGAAAAGGAACTAAGAATATAGGGACTCGGGAAAACGCGCGAGGAGAGAAAGATCGTAAGTCAACTCTTTCGTAGGGAAACCACCGCATAACTACAACTATAACTGGTCACTCGATACAATAAATCAATGCGCGGACCAATAGCGAAAACGGCTGAGAAGGTAAGGCGTTGCTTTCTCAGGCCCTCGAACTTTTCCGACGAATTAGGAAAAAGCTCCGCGACTTGCGTCACTCCAATTTCTAGAATTCGGTCTCGCGGACGAGGTCAGGAAGCCCAGCATATAAATGGGCTGCGCTCCAACGAGCAGCAGACCATTCGGTATTGACCCTTTAACTCTGTCAGACCACTCGGTACCAACTCTTTAACTCAGTCAGACCTCGCGCATTCAATCTATCCTTAGTGATACTTATACTTTTTCACAAGTTAGGGACTTCGAATAGTTTCGCGATAACGAGTTACACGCTGTTAAAGCTCCCATCTTCTACTTTTTTCTAAATCGTCTAAAGTTTAGGTTTCTCGTCCGATACGTTATATATATATATATATATATATATAATTTGAGCATTTAAACTTTCGTGAGAAAGTTATTTAGCTTACATAAGTACGATATATACATTTACAACTTAAATACATATTTAAATTTGCAGATTACAGTTTTTTAAATAATCGTAGATTGCTTTACAAATGCGAGTATTTGGATTTTTCAATAGCGTAGCGCAGGACATTGGTAGGCTGAGTTCGAATTCAATCAATTTCCTAATGAACGGTTGGCGCTCTTTATCATACAAAGTGCAACTCCATAAAATATGATCAATGTTTTGTTCCTCGTCGCCGCATTCGCACTGAGAGGTATCCTTGATGCCTATTCTCGCCAGGGAAAACGCAAGATTATAATGGCCAGCTCTGCATCTATTGATAGTAGTTATAGCCTCACGAGGTACATTTATTTTATGGTACCAAGGTTTGGAGCAATCTTTGTAATAATTTTGGAAGTATTATTTACCTTTATCCTTGTGATTTGGCTAAATCTAATGAATTTTTAATAGCTGCTTTTTTGCTGCTTCTTTAAAATCTGTGAATGGTATCTTAAAAATATCAGTGGATGCAGAGTTAGCTGCTTCCTTGGCGAGTTGATCTGCTCTTTCATTCCCCTCTATTCCTACGTGAGCTGGTATCCAAATAAAGGTTATTCTACAATATTCCGATGCTTTCTTTTGAAATTTATAGATTTTTTCTCGAATTTCGATCAGGTAAGGATTAGTTTTAACGTTGTTTTTGAAATTCTTGAGCGAAAGGAGAGCACTAAGCGAATCGGAGAAAATAACACATCCTTGATTAGGATACTCGAGCGCGAGATCTATGGCATCGTTAATAGCGAGACATTCGGCGGTGAATATGGAGGCAGTTTTGTCGATGCTTCTTACAATAGATTTTTTTTTGTTTTCATGAAAGCAAGCACTCCCCACAGATACTGAATCAACTGATTTGCTGCCGTCTGTAAAAATGATATTTGCAACTTCTTTTTCGTTCATTTTCTTTATTATTTTTTTGAGTAAAGAGTTAGGATCTTTGTTATTTTTAAGTTTTAGTCCTATTTCAGTATTTATGTTTACATTAATAGTTTGTATTGCATATTTTCTTGTATATAGCGGAAAATTAATTTCGGAGTAGATTTTATTTCTGAGATGGTAAGTATTTTCTATACTAGTTTGGAGGATTCTATTACTAAATTTTCGATTACTTATATTTTTATTTGTTACTAATCTGTTGAAGTTAGTAATAGCCTCGTTAAGAGGAAGTGTTCTATTAGAGTATATTTTGTGTAAATAAATTTGACATAAGTATTTCGAACGCTCTATTAAAAGAGGTAGTTTTGATTCAGCTAGGAGGATATTTGTGGGAGTGCTTGCTCTGTATCCTAAGACTAATCTAATTGCTCTGTATTGTATTCGTTCGAGTTTTACCTGCGCTTCAGCCTGAGTGGGAAAGTAAACAAAACACCCATAATCAAGGATGGACCTTACAAAACTTTTATAAAATAAAGTCAGGATATTTGGGTGAGCGCCCCACCAAGTACCTCTGAGAAATTTGACGATATTAAGAGCTCTTGAGACCCTATTTATAATTAAGTTTATCTGTTGCTTGAAAGATAATTTATAGTCAAACATAATACCCAAAAATCGGGCAGTTTCACTAGATTTTATGGGTGTGTTGTTTACCGTTATTTCGGTTTCGCCTGGCTTGATGTTACGACGGTTGAAATGAATGAAAACAGTTTTATGCGCAGCGAGTTCCAATCCGAAGATGTTTAAGTTTTGGTTAACTTTTTCTATTGCTTTTTCAAGTAGGCGCTTGCTGGTGCTGGTGGATCCTCTTTTACAGTACAAGGCGATATCATCAGCAAATTGAGAAATAGAAACAGATTTAGGCAGATTTGCGCAGACATTTGCGACATATATGTTATATAAAAGAGGACTCAAAACGCCGCCTTGAGGAACTCCCTTGTGAACAGTATTAAACTTGTCTCCATTCATTTCCGTAAATATGTATCGTTCAAGTGTTAGAAATTTAACGAATTTGACCAATTTAAGAGGACACCCAATTGTTGCCAATTGTTGCAAGAGAATATTTATATTCACGTTGTCAAATGCGCCTTGTACATCCAGAAATGCAGCTAGGAGATTCTTTTTATTACTAAAAGCCTCGTCTACATTTAATGTTAAATTGGTCAAATTATCTAAAGTGGATTGGCCTTTCCGAAACCCAGTTTGGCTCTTAGGGAGAATATTTTCAGATTCTACCCACCATTGCAGCTTATTCTTTAAAATAGTTTCAAAAAGTTTGCAACAGCAAGAGGAAAGACTGATCGGCCTGACATTTTTACCGTCTGCTTTTTTTATGAAATGAACATATGATTTAAGCCACTCGTTTGGATATGAGCTAGTTTCAAATATTTCGTTGAATATATCGAGCATGATAAGCTTATATTTCAGTGGCAGTCTTTGAAGTACTTCATAGTCTATACCGTCTAAACCGCAAGAGGAGTGATTATTTTTCGATTCGAGAGCAGCGTTAAATTCATAAAGGTTAAAAGGAGAATCGAGAAAATGGGCTGATTTTATTTAAGGCTAACTCAATTTTTTCGCGTTCTTGGTGGTTTTCGGATACGTGTTGTGGCTTAATTTTAATCCATGCATTTTTTAATGTCCGCGCTGTTTGCCATACATAATTAGGATCCGTTTTAGCATTGAGTTTTTCTGCAAAACATATCAGATTTTCTTTTCTTTTCTTTTTAAATTCTTTTTTGGCTAAGGCGCGTAACTTTTTGTATTCAATGCAGTCTTCTTGGGTTTTTGAGAAGTTCCATTTTTTATAAGCACTTGACGTTGTCTTTTAATTTTATCGCATTCCGCGTCCCACCACTTGACCGGGTTTCTATGGATTTTTTTGCTAACTATTCTTTTTTTGGGAGTGCTAGATACAAGAGAGTTGGAGACTATGTTTGTAAATACTGAATATTTCACATCGGCCGTGCTCTTGTCAAATTCGAGTGAGAAGAATTGAGAAAAATTTTTTTCAAGTTCATTGTGGAATTTGTCCCAATTCGTTCTTTTTGATTTTAGATTAAAAGTTTTTTTATAAAAAAGATGTTTTTGAATGGATACATCAATTGAAATTGGGTGGTGATCAGAGCCCAGGGTATCATCCATTACTTTTGTATTTATTTTGTGCGCAAGGTTTGATGAAGAAAATATGAGATCTAAGTTGGAATAAGTGCAACTGTAGGAAGAAACGTGGGTTATCGTATCAGAATTGTGTAGAAACATGTTTGAATTGCTTAGACTTTCGTAAAGTCTTTCCCCATTCAAATCAGTTTTATTGCAATTCCAAATAGTGTTATGGGCGTTGAAATCCCCCATAAAAATAGTGAATTTACTTTTGTCGATTTTTTCAAATATTTCATCCCATACAGTTTGATTGAGAGTATTACCCGGAGCTCTGTAACAGACTAAGAGATCGATGCGAGGTTTGATATTTGTAAGTTTAATACCTGCTAATTCGACTGATTGCTCGGAGCACGTAAGTTCTTCTATTTCTTTGTAAGCAATATTGTTTCGTACTAGGAAGAGGATTCCTCCTCCTTGCGCATGTTTTCGATCTTTGCGATAGGTTTTGAAGCCAGGGAAGTGAAGATGCTTTTTTTCTGTTAACCACGATTCGACGCAGGCGAGGCTATCCACTTGTTCAAGTACTGAGTAGAGATCTTCCTTCCGTTGGTTTACACTTCTGCAGTTCCAAAATACTATTTTTAAGTCTTGGTTTATTAAATCTCCCATCTTTATTTATTTTTTATTTATTTAGTATAATGAATAATTGACAGAATTCAGTTTATATTTGTTCAATATCAGACTGGCTCGGTGTGTCGTTGGGCGTGGTAGAGTAGGCATTGTCGTTATTTTGGATTTTTTTCAGCAACGTCGTGCATCTTTTTTTAATATTTCTATCTTTGACTTCAGCGTAGATATCTTCTTTCAGAAATTTAGAAAATGCTTCCATATCGTTACTGTACAAAGATATAATATCCAATGGGTTTTGAGCTTGTTTTATTTCTACTAATAGGTTTTTAAATTCTTCGTAGTTCAGCAATGTAGTTCCTTTGTTCAGATTTTCTTTAATCGAGGTCAGCTGTGTTTCCAGGTGGTCTAAGGCTTGACTCTTCTTTTGGTTGTCTTTGTCAGTAGTTAAGTCTTCAGGTAGAGCTTTTTTACCCTTTTTGGTCGTATTCTTGGCTGAAGAGAGTAGGAGGCTTGGGCTTGAAAATATATTTCCTTCTTCTGAGTCTGCGGAGCTTAGTACAGAATGGCCACGTTTAGGGGTATTTCTGGTCTCTCTTGTATGAGTCGCGTTGGTACTTAGATTATTTACGTTGTCAGTGTTTGCGTCGTGTTGAATAGACAGACTGGGCGTTTGTACGATGGGCGGAAAATTTTCCTCTTGAACTATTTGTTGTGGTTGCGTGAGAGCCTGTGTATTGAAGCTTGGGCAGTGTTTAGCCAAATGACCTTCTTGATTACAGGTGAAACATTTGAGGAATTCAGGACCGGCAAATATATAATAGTCTGTTTTATTGAAGTTTATTTTAAATAATTCTGGAATTTTTATTACGTCGTCTGGATTTACGTACACGTGTCTTCTAAAACTACCAACGTGTCCGTAGCCTTCTTTGTTTATAGAAGCTTTTAAAGTGGATACTGGAGACTGGCGTTTAACAGCTAGTTGTTCTAGAATATTTTCTAGTATATAATTTGGAATATCAGGAGACACGTTTGAAAAGATTATTCGTTTACTTTTAGTTATTAATGGTCTGATAGTTACATTTTTGTCTTGGATTTTCAAGGAACTGTATTTGTTCGTCAATGAAGAGGCGATTTCTTTGTTGACCAAATAGATACAAACTCGATTATTTGATATACGTGAGGCGTAAATGACATTGGAGGGTTGAACTAGATCTCCCACTGCGCAGGCATAGTCTGTTAAATTTAATCCTTCCACACAGTCTAATAAGATGCCTTGGTCCTTTTTCAGTAAATTTTGAGTTGCGTTAGCGTATGTTGGTTGGTTTGGAATAACGAAAGTAGGTAGATTTTTTGCAGTTGGTTGAAGTTTGTCAAGGTTTTCCATTTTTATTCAGTTGCGTTGAACACCCGTACGCGCGCACACAGTACGCGTTACGCGAATAGTTGGGCCAAGCCCGGGACCGATTTTGATATTCGTGCAAAAGCGGAGCGTTTGTAAACACGTCTGCTCTCTGGAACCTCTCGATCGGAACTGATATCTATATATATATATATGTATATGCTTCTCAAAATCACTAAAAAACAACCAACTTGAGAAGCATATACATAGATGATCGTTCAAAAAAATGTAAATTTTAATAAATTAATATGAAAGTGGAAGAAAAGAGCTTTCATTTGAGCTATTAAACTTCAAAAACAATTAATTGAATATATATATGGATGATTCTCTGACAAATCGAGCGCGCCATTTTTTGATAGTTATTTAAAAATTGAGTAAAAATGTTGGTATATAAATACAAATTTAAGATAGGCAAGTGCGAAAAGTGGTTGACTGAAGGTTGAGCTTGATTAAATTTGCAATGCACCTGTATCACAAGAGATTGGTTGTTGCAGTAAATTCATTGTGTATGGTATTATTTAGGTAGGAAGTATCTCTGTTTTTGCTTTCTTCTTGAGCTTTATTTTGCCTTTTGTTTTTAAATTATGTTGAATCATCAGTGTGTTCTTCTTTTGAGAATTTCACCTGTAACTCTTAAAAAAAACATTAGTATATGGGACACCCCCCCCCCCCCCAGGAAATACGTACTTTCAAATTAAGATCATGAATACCAATTGAGCTAATGCAGAGCAATTAGTGATTACCATAATAATGAAGTAATTTAAGGTTATCTAAAACAAAGATTAGTTATTGTATTTTGATATATAATTAAAGAGGTACAAGAAAAAAAAATTGACTTTAGAAAAAAATATATATATGCGTGATGAATGTGATTATTATTTAATGTATGCATTATACGCATAAATAAAATTAGTTCTACCCTTGTCATTGTTTTGAGACGAATCAATTGCACTCTGTTTTATTGTAATCAGACTATAAGTTTCAGACTTATCTATTTTGTAATTAGTGTTATTTAAATAATCGGACCAAGTTTATATGTGTTAAAAATACAATATATTGGTTATACAAATGTGCAAGAATTTTCTTTTTTAGTCTGTAATTTCCAGATGTATCTAATGAGCAATGAGTATTATTTAAATAATTGAATTAAGTTTATTTGACCTGAAACTATTTTGTATTACTCATATATAAGTGTGAAGTTTTTCTTTTTGGTTTGTAATATTTAGAGATATCTATTTTGCAATTAGCATTATTTAAATAATCGCAGTGAACTTATTTAACATGAAACTACTATGACATATTTATATACGTGTGTGAAATTTCCCTTTTTTTGTTTATAATATTTAGAGAAATGTTTTGCAATTAGCATTGTTTAAATAACCAAATTGATTTTGCGTGTTGTTACCACTATGTATTGGCTATATATTTGTGCAACAATTTCTTTTTTTTGGATCGCAACTTCGGAAGAAAATTATATTTACATCTTTATTTATTTTTAAAAAATTGGGATTTTTCAATTTATTTTTCTATGATGCCTTGTATATCTATGTGTGTCTACAGCATAGTGGAGGCGCTGAGCGCGTGCCATGCATTCCAACAGGGATGCACGGGCTACATTAAGCTACACTCGCATCGTTTTACTTTCGCATTAATGCAAGTCAAGCGCATTTATAATGTACCGTCCTATGGTCGCGGTTACGCGAAACGAGTAATAATAAGATAAATAAAAATAGTCTACTATTGTTTTTACGGCAATATTAAAGAAATTACGTAATATTAATAAGTAAGAATAAACTATTATATTGTTATTATTATATGATATCGAAGGTGGTTTCTCCTTAGGTGGTCCAGCTTTAATTGATAGATATGTCACCTGCGGTACTATGATTTTTATAAAATTACCAAAAATAATGTTGGGTGCCAAATCTTGAGTAGGAACCCATCCGATCTTGAGTTTTGTGTCTGTAATTCTTGCATAAATTATTTGCCGAGATCTAGCTTTTAATTCAAGTTTCTTGAAAAAGAAGAAGTGATTTCTTAACTGTAATGTAGTGTTGCGAAAATCAAGTTTGCCATTAAATTGGGTAATGGTATCGCACCCAATAAGTCCAGTGACGTCGATCGGAAAATTGTTTGGTACTACATGAATCTCGAAATCTAAATCCTTGACAACCATAGTTATTCTGCCTATAGTTGTACAAACTCCAGGTATCATACCTTTTATATCAATGATTTCGTTATAATTAATGATTCAGTTACACATATTAATGAATTCTTCCTTAATTATGGAGATTTCTGCTCCAGTGTCAATAAAGAAATCTGCTTTTTTACTGACTATATTCTCGATGAATAAAGAAATTGTGGGTGGTGAGCGTTCCGCTTTGGCTAGTCTTATGTTAGCTTCATTGTGTTTTGCAGTGTTATTAACTGCTGTTACGTACGCTAGCTCGCGAACGTTGAGCAATACGACCCCTAACCATCTAGACGATAAGAGGGCCTCACACAGTGACCGGATGTGCTTCGTGGGCCGATCGGTAACGAATAGTTGTCAACCGCTCTTATCAATATCAATCGACGACGTCACAGCCATTGTCTTCACGTCGATACAAAGGCAGGTGCAGGGCGCCGCGCCAGTCAGTCTGGAACCTTCAGATCACGGCCACGATTACGTACGACTTCGGGGCGAGGGCACATCGGGACACTTATACGTGACAATCAAATCACCGCGAACATAGTAACATTCGCACACATCTCTCTTTGGGGGCTGAATAAAAGTTTTAACCACTCTACACATAAACTCTTTGTGTTGCTTATTCACCGAACACCCTTCTCCACAAACACGGGCTTGAACCGTGATCGGCGCGAACACCACCCTCACCTAACTATTCTCACCATATCATCTTCCCTCCCCCGTAACTGTTGGCATCCCTTGTGTTTTTCGCGTCAAGGTGTGCTTCTGTGGAAAAGCACAATAAAGCGGTAGTATCAATCAAATCCCAATTATCCACCCTCAACCAATTTCACAAATACAAAAAAATCTGACCCAACCTTTACATATTCCGGTCACCTCTAACTATCAAATAAATTCAGGCGGCAATATGTCAAATCACAATATCACTAATGGATTCAATCAAAACTGTGTAACCCCAGCAGCACAGTTACAACAAGAATTCATGAAATTTTTAAGTACTCACGGTCAAAATGACGATGAAATGTTTGAAAACACGAATCACTTAACTAGCACCACAACCAAAAATGCCACCAACTCAGGCTCAACCTTAAGAATGTCTAATTTAACGCCATCAACATATTTTTCTCATAGACACACTTTTGACATACACAATCAAGAACCACATACGAATGCCAAAATCATCTGGGATTTTACAAATTCTCAGCCACATATATATACACCAGAATTTTCTCCAGAATCTCAATCTTTTAACCCAGTAAATTTTTCGTCGCTTAATGATTTATCCGCATATAACAACGGATTCTCTTATGATGGTCCGAACAAGATTATTTTGGACCCCAATAGAAGATACACTTCGCAAGAGGTTCAAAATTTAATCCAAACACTTAATAATAATGACACTAATTTTTCAAGCAATCAGCCATTTTCGAGTCAGGCACCGAATGTTAATCAAATAAACTCATTTTCATCTCCCAAAGACCCTTGTCGCATTAAAGGAGTATCACTCTTCCAAGCCCTCAACTTAATACCAAATTTTGACGGCTCTCCTGACAAGCTGAATGCATTTTGTAGCAATGTAAGCGAAATATTGAAAGCTGTTTAGCCGACGTAAAGTCGAAATTTAGCGACATTGGCTTAGCCGGTAAAAGATCTTATAGTCTAAAAAGAATATCCCAAGGGACTCGGAAATCTGTTAACGATTTTAGCATGCGCGTACAAAAATTACTCGGACAACTATTATCTATTTACAATTCGGCTCCTAACATGAACAGGTATGTCCGCGGATCAAATATTTTCACTGTCAACGAAGAAGCACGTGAATACTTTATGTATGGTTTGAGATACCCATACTCTCTGCAAGTCCAAATGGAGCGCTCCAGGACCTTTGCTGATGCGATAAAAATCGCGACAGAATTCGAAAGAAGATTAAGCATACAATCATCCGACTTTTATCCTCGCAATGATAATAAATGGGTCGGCATAAATCTCGTAAGAGCGGACTCCCCTCCCGTTGCAGATATTGAAACCTTAAATGAAGCGGCGGGCTAGAGTAAAATATTAAATTCATTCACTTGCAGATTTTGCAACGAGTGTGGACATCTCGCTACTACTTGCGAAAAACGCAAGATGGAGAAAGGTCAGTGCCTCCTTTGCGGTAGGGTGGGCCATAAAATGAATGATTGTCGCTTCATAAATTCAAAGCAAAAAAAAGACAATGATAAAGCCATCCCAAATCCCTCAAACCATGATAATGACAATCATTCAAATAATAGAAATTTCAATATTGGTAATAATAATTATAATGGTGGTTACAATGATAATAATTTTAATAATCACAATGATAATAATTATTCAAATAATAGGGACAATGGTAATTATTCCAACAATAAAGGTAATTATAATCGTAACAATTTTGGCAACAATAATTTCAGGAATAATAGAAATTTCAACAATTCTGGCAATAGACAGAACTATAACCATGATATGGGACCTCAGGATTCGAGACCCAACGAAAATTATTTTAATCGTAATTTAGATGCAAGACTAAACAACGCGTCTAATGGCGACAAACCAAGGTGATAACCAACCGGCAGGTGACAGACGATCAAATAACTCCTGCGGAAATGATTTAAACTAGACACCTGCTCGACTCAATCCTCAAGTATCGAGCAGTAATCAAACTGATATAATTTTCATTATCAAAACAATTGTCTGTTATATAATCATAGAAATGGTGAAAATTATTATTATCATACGATTCGATACTTTAACAAAAAGGAGAATAATGAAAGTTAACTAATTCAGCAAGCTAACAAAAATTAAACGTATCAGTCTCTAGGAAAATTCCAAAAAAATAATAATAAATAAAAATCATTAAAAAAATCTTTGAGTTGAATCCAATCACTGTTGAGTCTCAAAATTAAGCATAAATAAAGCACAAGACAAAAACGCTTAACCCCTATTGTTATTACCTAAAAACATTGTAACATTAGGTTGATGCATAATTATATACTTTACAACATATCTGATTACAATCGAAACAGGAAAACAAAGTTCAATTAAAGAGATTTCTCAAGAACAATTTGAAAATCAAAAATAGAGTCTGATGTGTTAATTCCACTTTTCAAAATTTCATCAAAAATAATCGTGAATTAAAGAAATATCCAAAATTTTGTTTCAGGATCGATGACATATACGCAAAATTAATAACCATAAAAATAAGACGAATTCAATTAAAAATGTTAAATTAGAAATAAGAAATTATATTATTATTAAGAATCAAATGTTTTATCAATATAATTACTAAATATTTATGTAATACAAAGAGGGAACACATATGTATAAACAATTAATCATGACACGAACAACACTACTGACACACATTTACACGTAACGTCATCGGGGCGATGTCGACGCGACCATTGGGCGTGTTACGTACGCTAGCTCGCGAACGTTGAGCAATGCGACCCCTAACCATCTAGACGATAAGAGGGCCTCACACCGTGACCGGATGTGCATCGCGGGCCGGTCAGCAACGGGCAGTTGCTAACCGCTCTTATCACCAACGCGACAATACGTCACAATAAATAGGCAGGTGCAAAGGGCTCGCACATCGAATCCGGGGCCTTCCTCCTTCAGGTCACGGTCAAGTACGACTTCGGGGCGAGTAGACACGCGAACTAATTACCGCGAACACAGCTACATCTACACATTTCTCTCTTTGGTCGTTAAAATAAAAGTATCAATCGTTACGCACTCGAATAAATAGCGTTGCTTCATTCACGCAGATACCCTTTTCCACGATCACGGGCTTGGATCGTGATCGGTGCGAACACCTTACCCTCACCTGGCTATTCACACCATCCATCCGCCCTCTCCCGTAACAGTTGGCATCTCTTGTGTTGTCACGTTAAGATGTGCTCCGTTGTAAACACACAGTGCCGCGATCGTGAGTGAATTCAAGAAACCTGGAGAAAAAAAAGCAAACAGCAGGACAACTACGACATTAAATAAGGAGGAAGGACGTCAAACCATTGTAAGCCAAAACAAGAAGAACGGACGTCAAACTATTATAATACTGCAAATTTACAGTACTGCACTACAATAATATACCCGTGGGTCCCCATCAGTAGTTTATATTGCTTGCTCATTTACACACAGATATAAAGGTATCTAAAAATATATTCAACTCAAATAAAGATAAGAGGTCACCATCGCGAAACACAGTGCCATCGCGATACAGTAGTATGAGCGAATTGGATATGATTCGCGATCGCGGTATTGAACATTCTCAGAACCCGTTAATTAACAAAATTATGACAACGTCACAGTCAGAGGGCGTAATCGAAGGTACTCGTTCCGAGCCCGTACACCTATACCGATCAGCAGTGCAGAATTCGAAGACTTTTCTCGAAAATATATTAACGCGATGAAATCTCATTTTTCTCTCAATCCGCAATCCATTGAATTGCAGAAAATTTCTAGCACATCCGCAGTGACTATTAATGTTAAGCAGGAACCGGTTTTCTCTGTAAAAATCGTATCTTCTGAAGTGTTTAAAAGCTCGGCTCAAACTCCAATCATACATCCACAACCAATCTCACAAATACAGAAAAATCTGATCTAACGCTTATACATTCCGGTCACTTTTAACTCTCAAATAAATTCAGGCCCCAACATGCCGAATAGCAATACCACTAGTAGTTTGAATCAAAGCTGTGTAACCCCGGCAGCGCAGTTGCAACAAGAGTTTATGAAATTTTTAAGCACCCACAATGAAAATAATAATGAAATACTTGAAAACACTAATCATTTAACCACCACCCCAACGAAAAGTCACACAAACTCGAGCTCAACCATAAAAATATCCAATTTAACGTCGTCAACAAAGTCATCTCGTAGACACACCTTTGACACATCTGACCAAGAGCCACACACTTCTCAGGAAGTTCTAATAATAATGGTAGTAATTTTTCAAACAATCCCACAAAATTTGATGCAAAAAATTATCCCTATCAACCATTTTCTATGCAGGCACCAAATGCTAGTCAATTGAACTAGTTTTCCTTTCCCGCAATGATTCCTATCGCATTAAAGGTGTATCGCTCCCCCAAGTCCTCAATTTGATACCAAGTTTCGATAACTCACCCGACAAATTAAATGCATTTTGTAGCAACATAAATGACACGCTAGAAATGTATGGTCCTGACAAGCAAGCGTTTTCTATTCATGTCCATTGCGAGCAAATTAACTCGTAAGGCTGCTGAATTTATTCAACACATCTGAAAGATTTCAGAAGTATTGAAAGGTTTCTAGCGGAAGTTAAGTCTAGATTCAGCGACATTGGTCTAGCTGATGAAATATCTTACCGTTTAAAAAGAATATCCCAAGGGTCTCGGGAGCCCGTCAACGATTACAGTATGCGTGTGCTAAAGTTGCTCTGGCAATTATTATCTATTTATAATTCGGCTCCCAATATGAACAAATATGTCCGTGAATCGAATATCTTCACTGCTTACGAAGAAACGTGTGAGTACTTCATGTATGGTTTAAGATATCCGTATTCTCTCCAAGTTCAGATGGAGAATCCTAGGACTTCTGCTGATGCAATAAAAATCGCGACAGAGCTCGAAAGAAGGTTGAGTATACAATCGTCAGAATTCCGCTATAATCCCCATAATGATCATAAATGGGCCGGAATAACTCTTGCAAGGGCATACTCCCCTTCTGTTGCGGATCTTGCGTAACCGCGACCATAGGGCGCGTTGTCACGCTTAGCCAATTGAATTGTCAAAAATTATTGCACAAACATATTGCCAATACATAGTGGTTCCACAACTTGCAAAATCAATTTGATTATTTAAACAATGATGATTGCAAAACACATCTCAGAATATTGCAAATCAAAAAAAGAGAAATCTCACACACGTCTATAAATAAATGATAGTAGTTCCACATCAAATAAGTTCACTTATTCACTTATTTAAATAATACTAGTTGCAAAATAGATGAATCTTACAATATATAATTTATAACACATAAATGCGACATCAATTATACACATAGAGTCCTAATCGGACACGACAGTATAACATGAACGCGAGTAAGTATAGCTTAGAGCAGCCCCTTGCAACCCAGGAATGCGTTGCCGCAGCGGCAGTTCGGCACGCAGCTATACTATACTATATACTATATATATTCCTCTTTATTTATATATTAAAATACAATAAAATCTACTCTTTATTTATATAATAAAATACAATCTTCGGTTTAGATAACTTTAAATTACTTCATAATTATGGCAATCACTAACTGCTCTGTATTAGCTCATTCAGTATCCATGATCTTAATTTGAAAGTACGCATTCCTTGGAGAGTCCCGTATACTAATGTTTTTTTAAGAGTTACAGGCGAAATTCGCAAAATAAGGACACACTGATGATTCAATATAATTTAAAATCTAAAGGCAAAATAAAGCTCAAGAAGAATGCAAAAACACAGATACTTCCTACCTAAATAATATCATACACAATCAATTTACTGCAACAAGCAATCTCTTCGAATACAGGTGCATTCCAAATTTAATCAAGCTCAACCTTCAGTCAACTGCCTGCTCTTCAACCACTTTTTGCACCTTAAATTCATATTTATATACCAAAATTTTTATTCAATTTTTAAATAACTATCATAGTTATATAATATTTTTACCTAATTTTTAGAGAATTATCTTCATCAAAATATTTGTAAGAAGCTTTAACCATGAATTTCTGCCATGATTTATAAAGCAAAGAAAAGAAAACAGTAAAAAAAAGTGCTGCAGTGGTGTGTACCGACAGAGAGTGTGTGGCATGCACACACGGCAGATGTGAATAATATATATACATGCTGAATATAGCGTTCATATGCGTGAAAGTTGCTTCGCGGGATGAAGTAGTTCCGAGATCAATATATCCACCATATCTACCAATACACAAATCAGTTGATTTGTGCATTGGAAATGGAAGAGTGAGGCACGGATGTAAGAAAATAATTATGAAAGAATATAGCGTCGCTTCCAACGAAGACTAACCACTGTTCAGAAAGGTCAATTTTCAATGTTTAGAGTGTTATAAGAAATTGAAGCTACGGCAACGTATGGTAAATTTTGCATGTGAATGAAAGTACAAATTTATCTAAGTTTAGATAAGTTTATATTATTCGCGGACGTGCAATGGTTAGAGTATTACAATAAATTGAAGCTACTGCAACGTATGGTAAATTTTGCATGTCGATGAAAGTACAAATTTATCTAAGTTTCGATAAGTTTATATTATTCGCGGACGTTCAATGGTTAGAGTATTACAATAAATTGAAGCTACTGCAACGTATGGTAAATTTTGCATGTCGATGAAAGTACAAATTTATCTAAGTTTCGATAAGTTTATATTATTCACAGACATTAATGTAGCATTGAATTTAGGCGTATATTGAAGTTGCTAATCTTTATTGGAAGCGACGACATGGTTTTACAATATTTTTTACGCATTAAATAAAGCCGCGTTTGTTTACGCATAACATTATATTCAAAAGCGAGCTTTGCGAACGACGCCATGCACATGATTAACTTTGCTCTAACATTTGCACCAATTACTCACCGATACCAAACTGATTGTTGATGCATCGTTTGGATCCGTGATAAATTCACTGTGCCCCACACCCCAACAAAAACACATAAACATCAGAAAGAAAAGCAGCAAACACCTTACAGCTTCTTAGTTATGATGTGTATCTATATATATCTGTATATATAGTTAATAGTTAATATATAGATAATATAAGTACACTCGCAAAGTATACGTATATTGTACATAATATATATATGTAAAGGGAGTGGACACACACACACACATACACGCACACACACACACATACGCATACCCGCATGCTTGCACACACATACACACTCATAGGGAAAGCCCGAAACGCTGTATAAGCTGCAACACGTAGTACACTGCGTTAAGAGCCTGAGAGTGGGGGGCGAGAAGCTCCCCACCTACGCACACAGTATACAAGAAGCTATGATCTCGCTGTAAGTCAGCTGCGTAGAGACTATCGATAGTGGGGGACTGCGCGCCCCTCAAACTCTGCCCAAATTCTGTGACACCTTCCCCTCCTCTGCTTTCCAAATTTTCACGCAAACCCCCCATACCAACTCAAGCGCTAGAACGTCCGTAAAGATGTTATTCACATCAAAAAATTATATTATTCTAGCGTCACGTACGCTAATTCGCGAACGTTGAGCAATGCGACCCTTAAACATCCAGACGATAGGAGGGCCTCACACGATGGCCGGATGTGCATCGTGGGCCGATTGGCAACGAACAGTTGCTAACCGCTCTTATCAATATCGATCCAATACGTCACAGCCATTGTCTTCACATCAATAAAAAGGCAGGTGCAGAGCACCGTGCCGACCAGTCCGGGGCGGCCTTTCGGAGGCTCGCTACCCGCGCATCCAGTCGGGGACCCACCCCTCTCCGGTCACGATCACAGTCGCCTACGACTTCGGGGCGAGAACAGTAACGCGCATCGGGACATATATTCTTACGTAACATTCGAACATTTTGACATTCACACAAATCTCTCTTTGAAGCCTGAATAAAGCTTCCGATCGTTTCATTAATTCTACGCATCGTTTATTCACCGAGCACCCCTCTCCACGATCACGGGCTTGAACCGTGATCGGCGCGAACCACACCCACACCTAGCTATCCTCACCATCCACCGACCCTCCCCCGTAACACATTGAATTAAAATTTTGCATTGAATTAAAATCTTGGTCTCACGCAGAAATTCAAGGAATTTATTCATGTTTATATTATTCAAAATAATTATTCTTACTATTAATAATGATTACTATATTACTAATTAATTGTGAAACCATTTTGGTCACTATATATTACTAAAAATATTACTACACAAAATACTAAATTTTTCAAGGCAAACAATTTTTCAATACACATATAAATTTAAATACTCGATTTGATGATCAAAACAAAAGAACCAACAAACAATATTACTACACGAAATACTAAGTTTTTCAAGGCAAACAATTTTTCAATACACATATAAATTTAAATACTCTATTTGATGATCAAAACAAAAGAACCAACAAACAAATTCACTTGATACTAATTAAGAATTAAATATATTAGTCTCTAGAACTATAAATCAACAAAAAATGAGAGAATGAAAAAACAAAAAAAAATTCATCAAACAATTTTGAACGGAATCCAACCATTGTTCAAGTTAAAAAACGATCGTACAATCCGTATCAATCCAACATTTTACATGGCTTTCATGTACCACATGCAAGATATAATGATAGCTATACAAAAATATCAATTTGGCAGAAATAAAAGTGACCAGCTTCTCAATCACCATATTATTGTTTGACAATAATACAATAATAAATTAATGAAAAATAAAATTGTGTATACTTTGTATTTTATTACAGTCAAAAAAAATATCAAAGAATCTCTCAAAATATAAAGCAAAAATCAAAGATAGAGACTAATATATTATTCTCTGTTCCTAAATTTTATAACATATCATTTCTTCAAGAAACATCCGAAATTTTGTTTGAGAATCAATGAAATGTATAATTAGGCAAATATCATGGTTATAAAAATAAACACCTAGCTATCCTCACCATACCATCCACCCACTCCCGTAACAAAGGTTTTCGTCAAATACCGATTCATCCCGATTCGCTCCTTACACAGCATTCAGCACATCCATCGGAGCTAACGGTTTTCATCATTTACAATTTAAACGTATGCCAATGGGACTCATGATCGCAAGTAACACTTTCGCAAAAGCGATGTCTCTGGCATGGCTGGCCTACAATCAGAAGAGGTTGCAATATATTTAGATGATCTCATGATATTCGGTAAAAATTTGAAAGAGCATGCTGTCAGATTCAAAAGAGTTATGCAAAGATTATCTGATGCAAATCTAACTACTGAACCAAGAAAATTGGTCACATCGTAGGTGGCGGTCTTATACGCACAGATCCAAAGAAAATTGAAGCTGCCTGCAAATATCCTGAGCCAACTACAACGAAAAGAGTAAGACAAGCTGTAGCATTCTTTGCATACTATAGAATGCATATTGCATATTAAAGATTTTGCCAAAATCGCGAGACCACTATACGACTTGCTGCTTAAAAACGTAAAATTTCAAAAATTATGAAAATTGGAAAAATTTTAAATTTGCTTAAAAATATTTGGAAAAATTCATACATATTCTTTGAGTAATTTTAAGCATTTTTTATTCTACATTTTATTCTACAACAAGATCATGTTTTTCGAGAAAAAAAGTCATGTTTAACATCACGCTCACAACAAAGTTTAACATCTCGCTGTTTCACAAAAACCACTGTCATTTTGTTAAAAAAAATCATAGACAAAAAAGCTTGACTAATCTGAAAAGCTCAGAAATTTTGTGAACTTTTGTGCACATTTGCGACATTAAAATAAAAATCCTTCTCCCTCTAAAATCGCATTGAAAAAAAACGCTTAAAAAAACGAATTTTTTTTTATCTAAATAATCGAAAACACTCATTCAATTTCGTAGGAACACTATTTTTTTGTGTTCTAAGAGTCCTATAGAACAAAAAAAATCGCTATCCCAAACATGTCTCACGAGATTTTTTTTCGGTCGATTTCACGTATACAGCACGTATATATACATTATACATGTATGATGTATGCGGCACGGATACATACACACGGCTGCATGTATAATTGTACATATACACCTATGTAAAAAAATATACATATGGGCTACGTGCAGTTATACTTATCATATAGATACAAACACTTTATGTAAGATAATAAACACAAATGAAAGGTTGTTTTTCTAAGCAGAATACGATAAAGAAAAAATGTATGATCGTAAAAGTATGAATTTCCGACGTTGTCAATATGACAATAATATCTTAGTAACATACTCTGAAAGTTGAAAAAATGTATAAAAAAGCACTGTTGTAGGAAGTTTGATTGCTGTGAAAAATAATTAAAAGGAAGGTTCACAAAATGTCAGCAACTTGTATAATTGTATACACTCGTACATAATAATATATACACGCGGAATGCGTACATAATCAGGGCATGTATAATTGTATACATACACCTATTGTATGTATGTATAATTATTAATTGTGTATATACTATACCTATCCATCCTCATATTCCTCATAATTACAAACATTAATACGTATCCTCACTAAAGTACCTTATTAAGTTTCTTCTGTGTATAGTATATATTCTGAATATTATTACATGCTATAACATATATATATAATACGCAGGCGTAAGTATAATAATATTTTCAGATCAATATTTATATATACTGTGCGTTAACTAAAAATTTGGCCAAAAAATGAAAATTTTAGGCATTTTTATTAATTTTATACGGATTTTATTAACAGAGCCAGAAAGTTCAGAAAAAAACACGCGAAATGAAAAAAAAATGATTACAATAGCTATTTTGGTTGCCTAGATAATAAATTTACAACTAAAGTTCTCGAAAACTGAGCGGCGCCAGCCTGCCGCTCCCCCCATCACACCGTGTCGTCCGACCGAAGCGGCCGCGCGCGCGCTGATTTCGCATTGTTCCTCGGCCGTTTTAGCAGAACTAAAGCATCTACACTTATCGGAAAAAATATCGTCATTTAAAGTAACAAACCAGCAAACACTGTGCTAAATTTCAGCAAAAAATATCAAGTAGTTTCGGCACAATCGTGGGTTGAAAAAATTATTTTATCTCCGCTCCTATTGGTCCGATTTAAAAATATACGTATATAATATGAAAATTCATGGTTTTTAACGTACTTTAAGATGCACTTTCCCGTAACTCTCTAACTTTAAAATTAGCCGAGATAAAAGTCTAGCAAAAGACATTTATTGTTAAAAATGTTGTTAAATACTGGTAAGAAAAAACTTTTTAGCAATTATTAAGTACGTTATAAATAATCGATTAGAAATTGTTTGATCAACTTTCGTTCCGCACTCGAATACCTCGCGTTGCTTCATTCATCCGGCCACCCTCCTCCACGATCACGGGCTTGAACCTACCTATCCTCACCATCCATCCACCCTTCCCCGTAACAGTACTGAGAAAATCGGCTCCTGCTTGACACTAGTCGCTACAGCGGATGTGCTAAAAATTTTTTGTGGCTCGGTGGATTGCGGATTGAGGGAAAAAATTGGATTTCATTGCGTTACAATATTTTTGAGAAAAATTTTCGAACTCTGTACTGCTGACCGGTATAGGCGTTATAGGTTCGGAGCGGATTCCTTTAATTACGCCTTTCGATTGCGGCGCTGTCATCGTTTGTAATATAAATTGTTCCCGATCTTCCGGATCTAAGCGTTGCATAATTTTATTAATTAACGGATTTTGAGATTGTTCAATACCGCGGTCGCGAATCATATCCAATTCACTCATGCTACTGTAACCCAACCCGACGGCACTGTGTTTCGCGATGGTGACCTCTTATCTTTATTTGAGTTGAATAAATTTGAAAATGTCAATATATCTGTATGTTAATAAACAAGCAATGTAAACTATACTGATGGGGACCCACGGGTATATTATTGTAGTGCAGTATTATAAATTTAATTGAATGCACTTACTTTAGGCAAACGATGCTTGCAAAAACGATAAATATTTTCATCTCTTTTTGAAATTATTCTCTGATTAATAAATTGAATGGCTGCAGAAATAATTTGTTGTCCTTCCTTCTTATTTAAGTTATAATAGTTTGACGTCCGTCCTTCTTATTTTGGCTTATAATGGTTTGACGTGTCCTTCCTTCTTATTTGATGTCGTAGTTGTCCTGCTGTTTGCTTTTCTTTTCTAGAGGTTTCATGAATTCACTCACGATCGCGACACTGTGCTTTTATAATATCGGCGATGCTTTTATTCAAACGGTCAAAGAGAGCGATGTATATAAATGCAAGATATATAGATGTAAGTGTGTTCGCGGTGATTAGTTCGCGTGTGTATAAGTGTCCCGATGCACGCTATTGTACTCGCACCGAAATCCTACTTGACCGTGACCTGAAGGATGTAGGCCCCAGACAGTCGCGGGTAGCGAGCCTCGGATAGGCCACCCCGGACTGGTCGCAATGAACTGCGCTCCTGCGTTTTTATGCAGTTCTTGGTGATGTGCTTGTGATGTATTGTCGCGTTGGTGATAAGAGCGGTTAGCAACCGTCTTTCGCTGACCAGACTGCGATGCGCTTCTGTGCATCGTGTGAGGCCCGTTTATCGATTGAATTCTTAAGGGTCGCATTGCTCAACGTTCGCGAGCTAGTGTACCTAACAATATGTATATGTGGAAATCCACCAGAAAGTAGCACACAAGTCGGTCCAAAAATCGCACTTTTTTATTTTTGAGGGCACACCTATCGCACCATGCTAGTTTTGTTTGGTAGCTCATTTCAAACAATCAACCGGTGTGTGCTTAGTCAAAAGAGCTACAGGCGAAAAACCGAAAAAAATGACCGCAATTTTTGGTCTAAAAATTAAAAAACGGGCATTATCTACAGTGTTATAATTTTTTAGATTTTTTTCAAATACGCAGACTTAAAGTACACTAAAAGACCTTTCGTTTGCATATAAAATTGTCTGGATCGGATGCACTAATCAAAAGTTATGCACATTTAAAGTCAACGAACTCTGTTTCGGGCGCTTACGAAAATAGTCGAGTTTACGCTTTTTTCTTAAAATCCTTCTAACTTATGATTCAAGCAACGTTCAATACGTCAAATTCTTTTCTTTTACTTTTCTGACAATAAGTCTAGATTCAAAATTTTTAATGTAGTGAGCTATATATATGCTTCTCAAGTAGATCATTTTTTGAAAGCTTGTATATAGCACACTATATTTTATAAAAAAAATGGACTAATTAACAAGAAAGTAGAAGAAAAGAGAGCTTTAATTTAAGCTATTAAACCTTGAAAACACACGACTGGATCAAAATTGAAAAGAATTTGAAGAAATTGAAAAATCTATGGATTTTGTCGAGTACTTAAACGAAAAATCGTATTAAAATAATCGTTTTTCTTTTTTTATTTAAAACTTCATAGTTAGCGATTGAACCAATAGTTTTACAAGTTTAATATCTCAAATTAAAGCTCGTTTCTTCTACTTTCAGTCTAGTTGATCAGAATCAAAATTTTCTTATGTCATGAACTATATATATGCTTCTCAAGTTGATCATTTTTTACTGATATTGAGAAGCATATATATAGCCTATCGCATGAGAAACTTCAAATTCAGACAAATGAGTAAAAAATTAGAACATAAGAGCTTTAATTTAAGCTATTAAACTTTGAAATCGGTTCATTGAATCGGAAGGTACGAGGCTTTGAAAAACGGCAAATTTTGCTTATTTAGATGAAATTACTCGATTTTGGCCGAAACAGAGATTTTTTCCTTTTTTCAAACGCTTTAAACTTTTTATCCAGTTGTGTGTTTTCAATGCTTAATAGCTCAAATTAAAGCTCTTTTCTTCTACTTTTTTGTTAATTAGTCCAATTTTTTTTATAAAATATAGTGTGCTATATATATGCTTTCAAAAAATGATCTACTTAAGAAGCATATATATAGCTCACTACATTAAAAATTTTGAATCTAGACTTATTGCCAGAAAAGTACAAGAAAAGAGCTTTAATTTGACGTATTGAACGTTGCAAACGGATGCTTGGATCAAATGTTAGAAGAATTTTAAGAAAAAATGCGTAAAATTGACTATTTTCGTAAGTGCCCGAAACAGAGTTCGTTGACTTTAAATGTGCATATCTTTTGATCAGTGATTCCGATCCAGACAATTTTATATGCACCTGAAAGGTCTTTTAGTGTACTTTAAGTTTGTATATTTGAAAAAAATCTAAAAAATTATAACACTGTAGATAATGCCCGTTTTTTAATTTTTAAACCAAAAATCGCGATCATTTTTTTCTTCAGTTTTTCGCCTGTAGCTCTTTGTTGGCATAGGGTTTTGACTAAGCACACATCGGTTTATTGTTTGAAATGAGCTATCAAACAAAACTAGCATGGTCCGGTAGGTGTGCCCTCAAAAATAAAAAAGTGCGATTTTTGGATCGACTTGTGTGCCACTTTCTGGTGGATTTCCACATATATAACCTAACTGAGTGAAACATGTTAAAAACCGTAAAAGAAAAAATTCGCAAGGATATTTGATTATTTATTTATCGCTTTTTACAGCGTAACATTCAGTAGTCAAATGTCAAAAATTAAAAACTAAAATTTAAAAACGAAAATGAAAACTCCCATTAAATCATATAAAATATTTTAAATTTCATGTTGAGAAGATCATGAAATCATTGAATAAATTGTAAAGTATAATTTCTATGTGTACTCTTTCGAATAAATGATTACACTTCCGTTGAGCTGAAGCGAGCAGCTTCGAGCTGAGCTGCGAATTTCGCCCCCCACTTGTGATGTACCAGACCGGGCCGGCGCTGCCGCGACGTTGTCGTCGCTCTGTGTAGACGCCGAGAGCCATTGACAGCTTTTCACATTTACATATTCCTATTTTGTATTAATAAGTTTGACTACAAAAGATATAAGTTCGATTAAATAGTTTACAAAATTAAAGTCTCACGTGTTTTACTTTATTCCTTTCGCAACACATAGGAATAATCTTAAAAACTTCAATATTTTTTGAAAATTGTAGACTATGTCAAGAAGTTAAAGTAGTCAAAGTAAAGTTAGTTTGATTTCTCATGAAGTCATATAAAATATTTAAAATTTCACCTTGGCAAGGTTGTGAAATCATTGAATAAATTGTCAAATATAACTGCGAAGTGAAGTCTTTCGAATCAATTCTTATTTTCGTTCATATAATAATACTAACGCAGTTTAATTATTAAAATGTCAAATGTAAACACTACGTTAATAGATATTTATGTTAGGATTGTCTTCCGCCTCGAGGATAAGTGAATCTCAAAAGATTAAACAACATAATGAGTGAGACTATTTTGAAGTAATAGGGAATCTAATCGCATGTTATCTTACAAATTCAAAGTCTAATGGAAAAACTTGCCGTCCCGTCTCACTATGTATAACGATGGATTATCATCTTTAAATTACGTATGCTTAACCAAAGTAAGTTATTCTTAACGAAACAATAGGTTGTTGGAGATGATACGTGGAAGCTCAAAGTCATAGGTGAATATAATACGTAGAGTGTTACATAGGGATTACGACATAGCTGGAGGGTGAAGATCATGATTGAAAATGTAGGAGGAACGTGAAATCGTTATGATTTGAAATGATGAGTTGAAGGTCTTCGAAAAATTAGAAATTGAAGCGAAGAGGGTTGGCGAGCGGTGCAAGCAGGGGGGTACACCCTCGTATATAAATATGGAATATTTTTAAAGGAAATTTCAAATTATATCCTCCTCTTTGAAAAATTTCGCTATTTAGCAGGAGCCTAGTGGCATATCTTAAACCCTACGGTATTTTGATTAATAGAATGACTTAAGCATGTATATATTTATTTATTATTAATTGCATATTTAATAGAAAGTTTTTTTAGACTTGTTAATTCAATAAAGTTTAAACACGGCAGTTTAAGGGTGACGAAATGCTACATGCCCCTTTTCTACAAATCACCTATGTATGATTTCGCATGTCATATTCTTTAGTAAACTTTTCGCCTACTAACATGCCAAAACAATGATGTGATTGAACATGTTCAACTTGTACCATCGCAGTTGTGATTAGCAAATGGAAAACCTTAAATTGTTTTTGCGACAACTTTGCAATAACAAAAATTATGATTAATTATAGACATTGAATAATATATACATTAGTTAACTTTTATTTTTCTCGACACTGTACATGATGCGCACACAGTTCACGTGATTCTTCTCCTCTTAGATTAACGCCTAGAATAGATGCACATAGCTTTTTATAATTAGCTAAATTGATATATATTAATTTACACTATGGGACTCTGAAAAAGTTTGAGTATCTAACCGATGATATGATACTTTTTAATTACTTTTCATCATTATTACTCTCCCGACTCTCCTCTGAATTCGCGCAGTGCCTTAAATAGAAACTATTGCTTACAATTCTAATAGCATCCTCGCGATTGTTTCACATTTTTAAAGCAATAAGTCTCATAAAATATATATTATTATCATGTAAATGTTTGTCAATCTTGGACGATGATCAATGATATATATCTGAATTGCCTAAAATATATTGTATTATATTTGTTACCATATTTAGCTATTGCTTATATGTATATATAGTATACAATTTTATTTATTTACAGTTTGTTGCATTTATTATATGTATAGTATTTATATAGAATGCAACTGTTGCGGCATAAGTTAACAAATAAAGAAGTATAAGCTTATTTTCGTTGAATAATATAACATTATTTGCTTTGATGGTATTTTTCATGCATGACTGAAATGCTAGAAATTGGTTTTACTGTACTGACAAATCAACCAGCAAAAAGGCACAATGTCAAAACTAATATCTATACAAGTATTTGTAACAGCAAAAGCAACATTTTATTTATTAAATGCAGATATAGATAATCATATGCTTGTTGTTTATGATGCTTCTATCGCTCGATGATACGGGTTTTCCGCCGTACCTGCAATTGAGCTAGAAATTCTCGTGCTATACCTCTTATTTGGGTATGCTCGATCTGCGTCTGCTCTCTTGGCGTCTCGAGCGACTGGAGCTTGCTTTAAGAGTTATATTTAATTTAATTTTTCTATGTGTATTGGGGATAATTGTGTGTGTGAATTGGGCATTTCTCTGCGGGCGCGAATCGATGGTTAGTCGTTCGTTGTCCTCCGTAAGTGTCGCATCACCACCTGGCGACACTGCGGATTAGCATCTCTGCGATTAGCTAAGGCTGTTTTTTAGTTTTTTGACGTGAAATGACTCGTAGTTGTTTGACGATGTTTTAAGTGACTTTAGTATTTATATTAGGTTTGGAAAATTTGTAATTTTATTTTATATATTTTTGTAAAAATGTTTCAATATTTCGTTTATTAAGGGGGAGTCGGAGCCATGCAAATTAAATGAGGCATTACATAACCTCTCAAAACTTGTATTCGATCATTAATAACGTATACATAGTCTTGTTTATTGCACTAAAGCACAGTTATGCGAGGTAGTTATTACAATTATTATTTATATTTACTCCATCTCAGATTTCTGCGTATAGTCATAATTTTTGCGTGAAATTGGAACGGCTATCCGATATGAATTTTGGGAATCCGTAACGTGACCGTCACTTTTTTTATGCAATAAATTCATAACTTAAAATTTTTTAGATATTGAATAAATAGTATATTACGTGCCTAGGGAGGAAAAAACTTGGAGAGTCCATATCTCGTGTATATTGACACCCGAGCCGAAGGCGAGGGGGGCAAACACGAGATATGGGCTGTCCGAATTTACTCCCGTGGTGCGTATACTATTTTTCTTCACACTAGCGCCGAAATTACCAATTTCGCTCCTGGCGCCCGGGAGCGAAAGTGGTACTTTCGGCGCAGTGTGAAGAAAAATAGTATATGCACCACGGGAGTAAATTCGGACAGCCCATATCTCGTGTTTGTCAATATACCCGAGATATGGACTCTCGAAGTTTTTTCCTCCCCTGCAGGCACGTAATATACTATTTCTTCACACTAGCGCCGAAATTACCAATTGCGCTCCTGGCGCCCGGGAGCGAAAGTAGTACTTTCGGCGCAGAGTGGAGAAAAAAAGCTTTGTGTTGCGAGGTTGCCTGTCGATTACGAACAATTATCAATTTGATTTTTGATGATATAAAGCATGTGCTTAATAAAAAGTTGGAACTGCCAGTCATAACCCGTCACGCTAGCTCCGACATCCCCGTGTAGTCCTGAAGAGGAGCCTGGTGAGGCTCGAAATGTTAGCTCAATAAAATATAATTTTTGGCTCAAAGAGATGCATAGAGTCTTTTTCTAAAATCATATGCATAATTTATTGTAGTGATGGACATTTACAAAATTTTTAAATGTTGGAGGATTTTAAATTAAACATTTTTCATAGGTCCTGTATGAAGTATTTGCGATTTATTAAAATATAACTTAAATCTTCTCAGTATTGTGTTTGTAATTTATTGATTAGTCTATATCTATAATTGCTATTGAACAAAAATTATAGTTTACGTAATATGCATTTCAATTATGGATAATGCGATTGAAAATTTCATGCGAAAGTCTGTTTTTTCTCATGGCAGTGCTGCAGTAAACGTCGCATGGAAAACTAAAACACATATTTTTCCAATATTTTATTCCTGCTTATCACTGCTTGCAAGCATTGTAGTGACATATCGCTTTAATGCATTAAACGATAAATAGATAATAATTATGGCATTATGATCATGTAACAAACATCCTGTTTTTATTTCTTTTTTAAAAGTAACTAGTCAGTTTTATGAATTGTTAGCAATATTTTTGACAGTATTAAATCAAATTTTAAGTAATTTTTAAAATAATTATGAATTTCATTCGTATGCCTTCATAACTGTTTTGAAGGGACGTACAAACTATTTTAATGCTATAGTACTTTTTGAACTCATAATTTCAAATAACAATTTAGCGAAAAAACAATAGTCTTCTACTCTTATCACAGTCCCCTTCATTTTATGCAGCAACATTGTAACTACAGAAACTGACATATTTATTATTTCCAATGATTACTTAAATTTCAAATACGCAACTTGGCATTTTGAAAATTAAAAAAAGTAAAAATTAAATTAGCTATAGAATAATACTATTTTTTGTTGCAAATAAAATGAAGATTCAAATTTGCATTTAATTTGTAATGAAAGAGTATAACGACCTCTTACTCATTATTAAAGTTTTTTTTTTACAAAAGCATTTGATAAAAATTAGACAATCATTTCGCGTTTTAAAACATGAACATATATTGTGGGAAACATATTGATAGTAATTATATGATCGTAATCGAAATAGATATCGAGTATCGAGTAAGAATGAGTACTACGAAATTCTTAAAAAATTAGGTTTTTGTTACGTACTACACCTATACAACAAACTCATCTTTAAGGCAATGTATACAATTCTTCTTTTACAATTTAAGCGCTAAAAAATCTTAACAACTTCATTGTTTAGATTTTAGCCAATGCATGGTATTTCATTATTTGTTAATATCACTCTGGTAAGTGTATATAATCTGCTCAAGGCTACAATTTGGAGTTTCGATTCCTGTTTACATATGTACAATATTTTTATTCTTACATAACTAATTATAAACATTATGTTCAACTATCACTGAGATTTAAGTGTCTCTTAGTACAACAAACTGTCATGCCAAATTATCATCGACCCAAGATTTTCGATAAAAATTGATTAATCAAAGTTATTGCATGATAAATTCATTTTAAAAATAATTTCATGAATATAATGAAATTAGAGTACTCAAACAATTAACAGAGATTTATCAAATTAAATTTTTTAAATAAATTTGTATAAATCAACAAAATTGTGTACGATTACTTTGAAAAAAATAATCTTGACTGTAACGAGATCAACGTAGATACATATGTATACAAATTTTCTACAATCGCCAATATTAATTAGTAATAATTATGCATAAACAATTGCTACGAATTATTCCCTACATAATTATTGTACTTAGCTTAGGTATAATTATATTTACAAAAATATGCTATGCATTTTGTACAAATGTTTACCACAACATTTGTTAATGTAACATACAATATGGACAGCAATAATTAAAATCATTCCATTTAACTGACAAAAATAAAACTTCTTAATCTGGTCTGTAAATTGGTATTTTTGGAATAAATTCAATTAGCAATACCTATAACAAGCAAAATGATTTGTTTAATATATTTTATCATGAGTAAAGTATTAAATATTAAGTTATTTGAATTAACTTACGTATTCCATCATTGAAGAGCTATCACACCTTTGTTTTGTCAGTCTCCAATGCAAACCTAATTTGTGATAAAGCCTACTGTTTTCCCATTCCAATAATTTGTTCAGTGAGTGTTGAGTCTAAATTGATAAAGCATCATTAGCAAATATTTTTTTTTAAAAATCAGTGGTTAACAACTAAGTCATTAAAAGTATGAAAATATTTACCCTTTTACTTAGGCAGATGACTGGCCATAAGGAGCATCCAAGTGTACAACAGCAACACACACAGCCGCAGAACAACCATTTAACATTGACAGGAAGAGTCTTCTTCAATACACTGTTGATTCTTAAGACAGTTGCTTTGAATTCTTCTGGTGCAACACGAGAAACCAAGCCATTAGGAAACTCTGATTCAAATCTATTACTCAGGCCAAATCTGAAAAAATTAATTAAATGTAACACTCTAATATTTGTCTCTAACTTTTGTTTTTTTGTGCATTAATTTCAAGTGTAAGTACCAAAGCAGCATATGCAATGAAAGACTGCAAAGAGCTTCTTTGGTCATATTGATGAAAGCATTATTCATTCAAATTGTGTAGAGAAAATATATTATTTTTTATATTACTAAATAAAAAGTTGATTTAATCTCAGATATCTTAAGAGGATGGGAAATAAATTTATTCTATTAGACGAATAAAATATTAAATATTCATAATGTAATTTGCTGCTGAGTTCAGGCTTATTGGTAGAAGATACACATACAATATGTAATGAAACAGGAAAACCTAATCAATGTCTATGAACCTTAACAGAGATATGTATGAATTATGTCTCTGAGTATTTCAATGACTAATTTGTTATATTATTGGTCATTATCTATGTTTGCATAGTTGATGACATGCTTTTTTGTTTGCTAATAAAAAATTAATAATTACATAAATAAAAACGATGACATTTATTTTTTTCTAAAAATACAGCAGCAAAAGCTTGTTGACTCCGAAATCGCCAAGAGGCAGACGCGAGTCGATGCAAAGAAAATCGGCTGCACTGCAGCAAATTAATTCAGTCGGATCGTCCGCAAGGGGAATAAGGGGATGACGAATATTGACGATTCTTTGTTGTCTGGAGAATATAGAGAGCAGATATATATATATATATATATATATATGTGTGTGTGTGTGTGTGTGTGTGTGTGTGTGTGTGTGTGTGTAGACTTGTCAGTTCTTTCTTCATTTCAAAGCACTCATGTTCATGTAAGATACTTACGCAGAGAAAAGCGTGTACATAACGCACACGTTAAAAAGAGAGACTGTGTTATAGGTGCATACGGAATATACGGATAGAGAGAGAGAGAGAGAGAGAGAGAGAGAAACGACGTCCGCGAACAAAGAAGATGTGCTCCAAAAGCAGAAAGTTTCGTTGCTTCCGCTCACGAGAGCACAAGTACCTTGCTCTTGGTCTAATTAAAGAGACACGCTAAACCTAGGCGCACAGGTTAGGTTTTTCTTCGAAATGTATCCGCGCGTGCATTTTTTGCTTGGGCAAGTATATATTCTGCACGAGTACTGTTGCTTCTAGCTGCTAGGATTCATCGATTCAAGCGAAAATCTTTATGTAACTCGCGACATGCATGACTCTCGTATAGCTTACACAGTCATGTTGCCAGCACCACGGACGACGATGGGGTCGGGCACGATGGTCACGTAGTGCTCCTCCGGGTTCTGCTCCGGTTCCTCTTCCTCCTCGTAGATCGCGTCGAAGTCTGCCATTGTTCCGCACAACGAGTTTACTTATAAGTACGGCTCTTCTGTTGGTGAAAATAGTTCCTCTTGCTTGGGCCTCCCTCGCTCGCACTCCGTCAAAATATAACCTTGTCCTCTTGTTTTCAATCAAGCCTCTCACTTCTTATCTCTCTCCCTCTCTATTCCTCGAGTTGCTCTCGGCCTCGAGTCTCGCGAGTCGCGAGTCAACTCGTCGTTCTGCTCGGCATTATATTATTGTCACTCGACGTCCGAGTGTCCGACGACGATGACGGCTGAGTCGCTGACTGACTGATGAGTTGCGACTAATTTAAAACTGGTACCTACTTGCGACAAATGCTACAAAATGTAAGGAGTAGCTGGCAATATCGCGATTGAGAACACTAGACGCAGAGAAAACGAGATTTCATTAGATCCGCGATCCGCGAGCTGCGACTGCCTTCGCGATCTCGGCCCGCACGAGCAGTGCAGAGGACACGACTCACACGACTACTTGGCGTTCGCCCTCGCGCTGCACTGCGACTGCGGATGGCTGGCGATTGGCGAATTGGCGATGGCTATTGGCTTTGGCTTGCCACTTGCCGCCGCAGCCTGCTTAGCTGTTGTCCACTTCATCCACTTGTCCCCCTCACGCGGAAAACGAGCACACACATCACACATGTGCTCCCCCGGATCTCCGCTGCATACTGATTGCACTGAATGCACTGTCCATCGCCAGCAGCCAGCAGCCGCAGCTCTTTCTTTCGCGGCCTTTACCACTACGTTTACGGCCGCGGACCGTGTGTTTACGTTTGCGCTTTGCGCAGCTGCGCGGCGGAGAACCGCGAGAAACGGAAATTTGCCATGGTCGCCGCTCGGCAAGCTCGGGATCTACTTATCTTGCAGGCACACGGGACGCAGCGCAGGCTGCAGCAGTCGCGACGGCTGACGGGCTGAACGGCTCCTTGGGCAGTCTACATATAAGTATTTCACTGCAGTTCACGCAGAGCCCAATATCGTTGAAAAGTCTATATAAGCACGCTACCTTTCAAACATATTACTAAGTATATATAGAACTCTACAACAACCGCAAGAAGATCAAAGGGTGTCGTCGCATACTTACTCGCGCGCATAGGTACGAATCGATAGTCGTCCATCGCGCGCTGGCTGTGCTCTCTCTCTCTCTCTCTCATCTCTCTCCGTCTCGTGAATACGTAAACAACCTGTACCAGGTCAGAATGACGACCTCGGCAATGTCCAGCGCGAAACTCCAAGACGATATCAACAGTATACCCTTAGCTGATGATGACCCCCAAGGTGACTGTACATCATAGCGCATTCAAGTGACCCAGTAGCCAAGTCTTGACTTTCATTACTAATCGTTCATTTTCTTTCAGTTATTATACCAGAAGAGGAGAACAACACTGAAAACAATTCCCGGATGTCTGAAGCTTTAAACCATGGACAGAGCATGGACTCGCTTCTGTCTGGCTTTACCAACAGCAGTTGCAGTCCTAACAGTAAGTTGTCGTTGCTGAGCTCCATGCTCTCATTTTAAAATCATGTTACATGCTCATTTTAACATTTAGATGGCTATGTTGCAGAGCATCACTAGGAATTTTAATGCTAGACAATAGACAGGGATGTCAAAGTATCAATTCATGACTTTTCCTTTAAATTCATACTCATGAAATTGTTCATGATTGAAAACGTCTAAATTGACACTTTGTATCTACACTCTCAGTTTCATTTATTAGATTATTTTGTTTATTTTATTCCTTGACTCTGATGATGTCGACTAGACATGATAAGTATAGTGTGAGATCATGCAATATTAGAATTCTACGACTGGTCATCGTTTAGCTTTTACTGTGATTCTTGACTTTTGATCAACATTGAAAATCATTGGAATCATTGTGGTAATCACTTGCTGTCATTTATGCACCTCTGGTGACAACGGGTGGCTTCTCGTCAATTAAAAATTTGTTCATAGGTACTATGTTCTATGTAGGATGTCTTCTAGGTTTGGACCCTGACGTAAGTCCAGATGAACAACAAGAAAAAGCAAGACTAATTGCACAAGTTTTAGAACTTCAAAATACTCTTGATGGTAAGTATATGTATTTTTTTAATAATTAAAATTTAATGATTTTTTTTGTAATTAGAGACATTGTTTATTCTAGATTTATCACAAAGAGTAGATGGTGTAAAGGAAGAAAACTTGAAACTGAAGAGTGAGAACCAAGTATTAGGCCAGTACATAGAAAATTTGATGTCAGCATCCAGTGTGTTCCAGTCAACGAGTCCTAAAACTAAAAAGTAATTAGTCCAATAAAGCTTTGATCTGTTTCTGGAGAAAACTGAGCTAATGGAAAATTTTAAAAATGTTAAAATTTTATACACGTGAAAGTATGTACAAGCTTTTAAAAAGAATTTTTCTTTCCATGAATTATTTTATTGAGCTTTACACAACGTGACGTGTTTAATTTTACTGAGGGGGTAACTTAAGCATCTAAGCATCAAAAATCTCTAATATATACCAAAGATCATTTAGAAGTAAAGTATGTAAGCATAAAGATGACTGCTTTTATATTTTTTTTAATGGTTTTTTTTACTCTACAAAGAAAGTAATCCTTGAACATGAAATATTAATTAAAAAAAGAATTGAAAGAAGAAAAAGTAGAAAAAAGAAGTATATTATTTTAAAGTATTTTTTGGATTGGCTATAAAAATACAATATTTCATGAAATGTGTTATTAGCATTGATTAACTAATGATACTTTCAGGCTAATATTACAGGCTACTGATATAAATATAGTTGCAATTTATATAAGATTGAGCCGTTCAAAATTAAACGTCAATTCTTTAGGAAGCCTTTATAAAAAAAAATTTCAAAATCACTAGCTTATCTTCAGACTGAATGAATTTTATTTATTCAGTTTTGATTTTATACTGCATACTGCCATGCCAGAAAGCTTGTGGTGCGAGTATAGTTAGATGAACGCTGTGTTAGATAAGAAAAATTGTATGTATTGTTTAACGGGAATACTCTGTATCTCGCATATACGAATTCTACTTTTGTATCTCTATCCCAACTACCAACCTAATATTGATATATAATTCTTACGATTGAATGCATTTGTCTTTGATGTTTTTTAATGAATTAAATAGCTTTGACTTATTGAATCTAACTGCATTAGTGAATCATGAGAAGCTTTAACTTATCAATTGAGTCGATCGAGATGAGAATGTAATTTAATTTTTACTTTGTACAATCGACAAGTCTATAGCATTATATATTTAATGCCAGATATATTCCATTAAGGCTTACTTCCGATTACATTCGGGATGAAGTTGCCGCGTTTTAAAAACACTGATGTTCCATACAATTAATTTCTTTACGAATGAGCAAATGCATTTAAACTCGTAATTGTTGTTACACGGCTTTGTTGTACTCAAGGCGGCAAGCATTTTCGTTTGTACCAAAAAGTAGCACAAGATGATGAAACTATTTATAAGTACCGATATTTGTAGGTATACCTATAATACTTTTGAGAGAAAAATTTCCGAGCGAAATTTTAACGTAACAATAAACGAATTTTCCTAGAAGTAATCGCAAATCGAACGAAAAGAGAAGCTAAACCAACAATTAATTTATCTACTGAGCGTAGATATTTAAATTATATACTGAATCCGTGAGCAAACATTGTAACAAACTAAAGAATTTGAGCAGCTCATGTAGACTAGGCAATGCACAATATCTTAAAGTTTCTTCATAATATAACATATGATTATATAATAAAATTTATTCTGTGGGAAAAATCATGGCATTTGGTTTGTGTTTTTAAAACTTTTACTAATGTCCGCATTCTGAGCAATATTTAATTTCAAAGTTTTATTTAATAAAATAATTTTATTTTTATATTTTGTTTGAGAGTATATCACAGTTTTTCACCTAACTCTCGCAAAGAATTCGCGCTTCTCGAGGCTCGTTCGAAACTGCCCGCGAAAATAAGCTAAAGTGCGTTCTCAAAAGCGGAATAGTGCTCTGCGCGGAGACTGGAGAATGAGTCACTCACGCGATGTGAAAAGGAACGATCTCACTTGTCGCGCACTGTGCGCGAATATATGTAAAGTATAAGTTAGTTACGTAGCATAATAGTAGTATGCTTCGATAGTATGGCTTGGTTGCAGGCTGAAAACGCGGTAATGTTCTTAATAAATTTCGCTCTTTGAAATAAGAGTAGCCTGATCAGCGTCATTCTCAATTGATAAGTGCAGAATTGTACTGCAGCAGTAGCGAGGCGTTATTATATCTGATCAAGATAGCGCTGCAGCCGGGCAAAGTTCTCCCGTTCTCCGCAGTCCGCAATCGCATTGCAGGCGGAAACACATAATTTCAACAATGTTAGGTAACAATGAATATTTAATATTTGTATTCGCTGGGCCTAATTAAATTGTTTTTCTATTCAGGAATGAGCAGATCGCGGTTCATCCAGATATGCGGCCGCAGGAACATCGCTTCTCTCTCCTCTCTCTCGGAGACGCATCAGATGCTCCAAAAAACTTGCAGGTACAAGAGCTATGAGTACTTAGAACGCGATTAGAATTAGAATGAGAATTAGAATAACTGTCGATTAAAGAGACTTTGCAGAAGCAGAGCTGAAGCCCATAGCTGGGAAAGTCGACCGAGGTCACTTGTATCCGAAAGAGCAGGTGAAAAAGATGGGAGAGCTCGGCTTACTGGCTATGGCCGTACCGGAATCACTGGGAGGAACCGGACTGGACTACCTCGCCTACGCCATAGCTATGGAAGAGATCTCGAGAGGCTGCGCGAGCGCGGGAGTCATCATGAGTGTCAATAACTCTCTGTACCTGGGACCACTGGAGAAATTCGGCAACGACAAGCAGAAGGACAAGTACATCCGACCGTTCGCCAATGGTGACAGGGTGGGCTGCTTCGCTCTCAGCGAGCCGGGAAATGGTTCGGACGCCGGGGCGGCCTCGACCACGGCCAAACCCAATGGCTCAGCTGGATACCTGCTCAATGGCACCAAGTGCTGGATAACCAACGGCTTCGAGTCCGAGGCTACCGTGGTTTTCGCCACCACCGACAAGGCCAAGAAGCACAAGGGAATCAGTGCTTTCGTCGTTGACAAACCGAGCACGGGCTTGTCTCTCGGCAAGAAAGAGGATAAGCTGGGTATCAGAGGCAGCAGCACTTGTTCTCTCATATTCGAGGACTGCGAGGTACCAAAGGACAACGTTCTCGGCGAGCTCGGTTTAGGATTTAAAATTGCAATGATGACACTGGGTAGGTCTGCTAGCTTTCAATTCCAAAATAGCTACTAAATTAACTAAATCTCAATTAAACCTTATATTGATACGACAGATGCCGGGAGAATCGGCATAGCTTCTCAAGCTCTCGGGATAGCACAAGCCTCTTTGGATTGCGCGGTGGAGTACGCCAACAAGAGGACGGCTTTTGGCAATGCCATTGTCAAGTTACAGGCCATTCAAATGAAATTGGCTGACATGGCTATGAAACTCGAGGCTTCCAGGCTGCTCACGTGGAGAGCTGCTCATTTGAAGGACAACGGAAAGCCTTACACCAAGGTATGCACTATATGCATTATGCACGCATTGTATTCATATTCCAAGTACCTAATCGCTATAAATATCTAATATTTTTTCGGCCACAGGAAGCTGCGATGGCAAAATTATCGGCATCCGAGGCAGCAACGTTTTGCTCCCACCAAGCCATTCAGATTTTGGGAGGAATGGGTTACGTTACGGATATGCCTGCCGAGCGTCATTACAGAGATGCTCGTATAACAGAAATCTACGAGGGCACATCGGAGATTCAAAGACTGGTAATCGCGGGTAATCTTATCAAGGAGTACAACGTGTGAAAACTCTTTAGCGATGTACTACGCACGCATGTACAATGTACAATGTACATTGTACATACATATGTCTCAATGACTTATATTAATGCAAATGAGCAAAATGTCAATTATCAATGCAAAGAATAATAATGAATTGTTTTTTCTAATCCAGCAGTTAATGTCTGATGCTGCTACATAAAAGTCGTCTATTTTTTATAAGCGCCAGAAATTTAAAGAATTTTTATACTCTATTTTTATCTACGTATGTAAGGGATAAATAAATTTTATACGTTATTATCTTATGGCTTTATTATTTTTTTTAAACTTATGACTGACATATGTATACTTTGGATCTTGTATATACATATACATATTTTTTCGCACAGACGTGTGTATATATATACATACATACATACATACATACATATATATTTTTTATATACACACGTATGCTCATTGAAATATATATGCCTTGCGACTGCACATACGTTTACATATGCGCGTGTAGGTTGAAATTCTTTCCTCTATTAACCAGCCCTTTGGCAGCGCTACAGGGTTTTCAGCCCTGTGTAATACGAGGAACAACTAATTTTATTTAAACTAAATCATATAGCGTTCAGTAGGGTAAAAGGTACGTGGTATTGTTCCTTTTTTGAAATACACATACAATGAAATTCGACTGGACAGCGTGCATACGAGCATATGTGTACATCAAGAAATCAGTTTTACTATTTAGATCAAAATTCTCAACTTTGACACTTTATAAGGCAGAAACTACTAAATTTTTTTTTATTTGTCTCACTGCCAAAACGTTCATTTCTACTATAGTCTCTGTTTGTGCAAATGACAGTTTTTCTCAATTGCTTCAAAATTTAACGAGATTGCTGTAACATTGATTTGCCGCGTATTTCCTTACTTGGGAAAAATCATGGAAATGCTCCAGAAAGTTTATTACTGTTGCATATAGTTATACATATCGGTATGCTTGTCAGTTGATATATGTAACTTTGACAACCATATTTTTAGATACATAGATTCATTTGTAAGAGTTTCATTAATTTCATCAATACTTATATAGAATTCTGACCCAACAACCACAATTCAACGAGGCTAAAATAAAAAGAAATTAAAAAAAAAGAAGAAAAGAAATAGTGCTTTACATTGTAAAAAATGTTAAGCTGCCTAGTGTGTATAAGATAAAACATTCAACCCTTTAAAATTATACATAACGGAATACTTGTACCATGCAAAAATAAATTAGAATTTCATTGTATGCTTACTTTATGTACAATTAACACATTCTAAGTCATTGACGCCCAAATTTCGCCGAAATTCAGAGATAGCACGTTTTCTACACATACGCCTATGTCATACCATATCCACTTTATTACAGGGAGCAGTTTAAACCTGTAATCTCACTAAAAGTGAGATTTCAGTTTTGCTCAAATACTGAGGCTCAACATTTTTTTAATTAAAGTGACAGATGCTTGATTAAAAGTAAAATTTGTCCGCTGGACAAAGCTACTTTTAAAGTCCACGAACTGGTGGAAAAGCGTGAGGCGAGTAAATCGCTTAAACTTGTATAATATCATCACGTTAATAGAACTTTGACTGAAACTGATATATATTTATAGATAATTGCCTCAATGCTCATAGTTAATTAGAGTTTTATCTGTCTTATTTATTTAAAAAAATAACAAGCAGTTTTCTAAGGACGTGGCGAGAAATGTTTAATAAATTAAGTGCTTTCATTTATTTATGTTATCATTTCATTTTCTTTGTTTCTTTTTATCTTGTATTACCTTTAGTTTGTAACTTTGTTGCATATCACACATTAGCACTTTCGGAATTCACATAGCAGTTTCTTTACGTTAAGTTTAGACAACGATTTGGGCTCTAGGAATAACCACTCATCCGTAATCACTTATGCGTTTGCAGCAAGCACGATTTGATTGCTTGTTAACAACTGTTATTAGCTAATATCATCAACTACCTTTTTTTTTCTATATGAATTAATTAATTCAAGTATTTTTAAATTATCTAGACTGCATTTTCACTTTACTCCCTCTCCCCTTATTCCATTTGTAGTTTTATATGCTGTGCTAAATTTTCGAAAAACATACTATTCATTTCAAATATCTGCTTCGGCTTTTCGGTTTTTCTTTATCAATCATAATACAATAACGTTATTCTTTGACTGTAGACACATTTATCTAAAACGTTTGTAAATGTAAATAAATTAAAATTGTAAGTAATTAGAGTAGACACTGATTCTAGACAGATAAACTCTGGAAACTGCCCCGATCCGGCAGGACCGCAAATGGCTTTGAGTGTTATGCATATGTGTGTATAAGTGTAAGTCTGGCGCTCGTATTACTTGTAGGGGAAATCCATTTAACCTTATTACACTGTACTTATTAAAGCCTCAATCATCAGCACGCATTCCTCGTACTTCGCCTTTCTGTCTTTGCTGTAACGTAAGTAAAATTTCCATGTACTATAATACGGCAATTATCTTCATAAATAGCGCAGGTGATAAGATAAAAAAAATGTATTTACCCTATCTAATTCTTCCTTTGTAGTATCTTCAATTGCCCGAATGTCCTCCATTGTGAGGCCGTGCCAGCGGTCCATCCAGCAAAACACTTGCCGATGGAAATTAGTAAAAAGGCGCCTTTCAGCTTTCTGGATAAAACTCTCGACGCGCGTTTGCAGGCCAAACCATTTGAACTCACAGGTAACAAGTTTGTAGCAGGTCATCACCGGATCAACGTGATGCTTCCAGTCTTTGCCGACCAGCGGACCTCGACCAGTTTTTTCAGACTTGAACTTGCTTGGATCTTCATCTTCTTTGTAATCCGCATTAGTGATCGAGTCATTGGCTATGTCTATGTGCACCACCTCTCTGATTTTAAGCTTGTCAGGCGGCAATTCGTGAACCTAAAATCATATCAATTTTATTACAATCACAATACCTTTTCATACTCTTGTAACTAGTCGGTAAATCGTGCTGCATTGATTTAGGAGTATAGTAATAGGATCAATCCTGTTGCACAATAAAATAAACCAAAATAAATAAATGAATGAATGAATAAATAAATAAATATATCCTTACATTTTCTTGGTCTCCAACATCCCCGATGTGGTAAGACTCTATGATAATAATAAAGTTCTCTTTCATGTAACCAGGATTCTGCAAATGATAAGCCATGTTGGAATAATTGACATTGAAAAGTTGAAATATGAAAATTCAGCGAAAGCACTCACGCTTATGACAGTTTTGCAGTAGGGATAGGCATTCCATGCTTCTTCATGAATCTCCAAGGAGTTCTTGGGTAGTAGCATACGAATGAAACCAGGCACTTTACTCGCTAAGTGGTAAATCTTGTATGTATACTGGCCCGAGGAATACTTTCCTCCAAGTAAAGGATAATCTGTGAAGGGTTCATTCTTCAATACTTCGATACCCTCTCCCCCACCGGTGTTATTTTTACTAGCCTCTGCTACAGAGTACAACTGGGCAACTTGATACTGAAAAACATGGGAAAGCATTAATTTAAGCAAGTGAAACACAGCATTACACAGCTGTGTCAAGTTTAATTAGCATACTGGTAGATAAAGATAAATTTTAAAGCGGTATCAAATCGCTGAGGAGGGTACAAGAAGTCTGTCGTAGAATAATAAATGCTAGGTGTACCAAGAGTGCTAATTATTTTTTACTTATAAACAGTGGTTAGATGAATTGCAGGAGGCAGCAGCAAAGTGCACTCTCATCGATGAGAATCAGCATGTTGCCACTAGAATGAGACTCCCTGGCGAGGCTGCACGTGGACTTACCTCTTCAACAGTGAGGGGCAGAGTGACGCGACTGTAAAGAGAAAAAAGAAGGAAATGTTAGAGAAAGAAGCGGCAACTGCCACGAAAGATGCAGGGCCGCAGCGGAGCGGCAGCGCTCGTGCGATTCAAGGCTGAGTGTTTATACGTCTGCGCGCATGGCCTTGAAGCCGCAAGAGCGCCCGCTCCAAAATCCTACGGCTCAATCAATCAATTCCCGCGACGAGTCTCTTCGACTGCAGCCCGAACGATTCTATTATTCATTGGCGAGAAAATGCGAGAGGCGAGAGGCGAGAGCCAGCCTGCCTGCCTGCCTGCCTGCAGCGGAGGGTGAGAAGAGGGACTGCACTGGCAACTCGCAACTTGGCAAGTACGCACATGCGAGGCATCCGCGGACAGGGGGGAAAAATCAATTTCGAAAAGACAGGGAGGGTAGGCGGCCCCCCGTACTCGTAGCTCCGAAGGCTGTGCATCTGCAGGTGCAGGCTATGCACGCTGCGTAGAGGGACGAGGAGGGTAATTGACGCTGCAGCAACTTCGAAATCCATATTAATGCTGATGCGTGAGCGTGTGTGGGTGGCCGACGATCTCGGGGGATCTCTCGGGGGGGGGCCCCCAAGCCGTCAACGAAAGCGAGAGTGCAAGTATGCGCTTATAGGTTAGTCCCCGGAGTAACGATCGAGAGAGCTGCTGCAGGCTGGCAGGCTGCATCGCTGGACGGACACGCGCTCGAGGCTCGAGCTGGCGAGGGTGAATCGCGGCGAGAGGAAGAGAGGAGAGAGAGACAGAGACACGGAGTAAGTATATATCGCTCTCCCTCTCTCGCTCGCTCTTTCAATGCGGAACCTTGGCTGCTGACTCAGTTGCCCAAGAGAGAATACGTATACGCGTATTACAAGCTTTTCTTCAACTTTCTACTCACAATTCCTTGATGAGCATCTTTCAGGGTGCGGTGCACATGGGCAGAGCAGGAGGAGATGGCGAGGTCCACGTCCGCACGCGCGTAGGAGGGAACAACGTCGTCGTCGGCGGCGGCGGCGACGGCGGTAGTGTAGAGCTCCGACACAGTAGGCTCTAGAGTGTTATACCAGTGTACGGACAATGTAGATTATGTAGATTGCACAGAGAGAGAGAGAGAGAGAGAGAGAGAGAGACGGAGCAAACGAGTCACACGTCACGGCGCGTGCGTGTAAGTGTGTGCGGCGCGCGACACTCTCCTTCTCGCACTAACTCAGCGCGCAGCGCAGCGCAGGCAGAGCTTACTGCAGCAGTAGCACTCTCTCTCTCTCTCGCACTTCTTTCTTCTTTATCAGCGCGCGCGACTGCACGACGTTGAGTCGAGACTGTCGAGAGAGAGAGAGAGACAGACGACACACACCGTCGTGGGCACGGTGCCACGGTCACGCAGGCTGCTGCTGCTGCTGCTGCTGCTGCACACTAGCGCGCTCTGCAGTCGTCTTTTACGGCCACTTTTCCTCTCGGTCGATCGCGTTCGCGGTCGTACCCCCACACATGTACGCGGCAAACAATTCGTTATTCGCGAGACTATGTGTATCAGTATAGGGCGGTCGCGGTCTATAAGTATATGTATTGTATACTTATAGTTATAGCACGCCTATTCTTATATCGCTGCAAATCGGAAAACTACTTTTAAGTACTGTATATTAGACCCTTTGTTCCGAAAGAGAGAGAAAGAGAGAGAGAGAGGCAGATATACTTATAGAGAAGCCGCGTTGTGTTAGCTGCAGGCCGAGGCTCTACTGTGTCAAACTGGCAAAAGTCAAAACGAAACTAGTGTGCGTGCGGAGTCGCCAGTCGGCACTTATACTCCCTACCCTGCCTCCGAAGCTCCGAACTCTGAACCGAACAACACGCAGCGGCGCGACTAAAGATATTCGCACAATCGCACATAGGTACTTCCGCTATATGCGTGCAGCGCGCGAATCGCGATCAGCGCAGTATACTTACTTACAACCTCTGTTGATCTATAACAACGTCATGTCCGTGGCTCCGTGCAGACTGCAGCCTCTGTTATTATAGGTACAGGTACATAGCCTGCATCCTTTTCTTACGGCCACTACAATTTTCTGTCATACTTTTATGTATGATGTATGATGGATCGTACAATTCTGAGCTGTTTCGTCCTCTATATTTACTTATAGGTTTACTTTGCAATACTAATTCCTACCGCACACTTTTCCACCCCCTATCTTCTTAACCTCAAATCTTTTCTATTTGGGTTTCAAACAATACTGTAACAGATTTTTTTCAACCTAATTAAGTTGCTGACTGAATTTTAGAGAAAAAAAATGTGGCACTCTATAGTATAGGAGCTGTCGTACTCTGCATAATGGTCCAACGCAAAGAATAACAATATTCATTGTTAAATCACAAAAACTTCGCAATATTGCAACCTCAAATCGCGACTCTCTAGTCTTGTATATGAGGTAGTAAGTACAATTATATTAGTAGAGTAGAGAAATATATTATTCAAGCGGTAAGAAAAAATGTGCACACACTTCCACACAACTACGACTTACAATATACGTATGAATATATATTTTAATGAATACAAAATATTTTTTTTATTTATTTATTAATTTTTTGTTTGTTTTTTTGCGTATGCTGCTTACTCGCGGCTCGGTAAAATAACAACGCTAGAATTTCCTTATAACGTTTTATTAGTTTTTTCGCTTTCATCGCGGGCTCCTTTACGTAACGCGGGCTTTTTTGCATACGTCGATAGTATTAGTCGCTGTATATTTTTGGCATATCAGACACGGCCCTTGTCGACCCAGCCCCCTCCGACTTTTACTTGTAGGTATCACGGATCGCTTTTCTTGATCTTTATAAAAGCGTGTGGCCAGTCACCTATATGTTATAGATTATTATTATATCTGCTGACGTCAACTCTTGTTGCGGCAGGTGTCGGCAGGATTGCCAAAACACGGAGTCATCACCGAAAGTTTTCGTGTCGAGCTTAGGGCTTACTTATGCAGATAATAAGTATATATGGGACAAATTTATTAATTTTCCATATAAAAGATTGAAAATAATTTCAACTTTCCTTCAAAATGTTTCTATGATTGTGTATGTACATACCAGGTACCTGTACAATTGTACATACATTATATATGTGTGGGATTGAAAGGTTAAGCAGGGGTTTTAGTAATAAAAATTCGTACTCGTGGATTCAGGCAACTGGTTTATATTAACAAATAACTGAACAACTATGAATAATATATGAAAATAACAAAGAAGGTTGCTTGGTATAATCTCGCTTGCTGTACTCGTTAGATGCTCACTCGTTCGAGGTCACTCTGATGGGACTGGCTCTCGGGGCCTGCTTCATCCCTTTCGATACCCCGGGAGGGTGAGGATCGGAGGGGATTTTATTGGGGTTCGTTCGTACTCTCCGTTCGTTTCTCTCTCTCTTTCTCTCTCTCTCTCTCTCTCTATCTGTCGTATACACTCACTAGTCGTACACATACACTCCCACATATACTTATACCTGTGTTGTATTTATAAAATCTTTTCAATAACAATAAACATTCGTTTCTTACCTTTCATAAAATTGCAGAACTTCAAGTACGTAGTACATCTAATGTTGCTCACGTCTAATTATATTCTCTTTCAATCATTTTCTTTTACTAGCTATATCTACTTTAATTGAACTGTATGTATATATGTACAATTTATAATTTAATAAAATAAAATAATAGTTACATTTTTATTACTTTCTACGTATAAGCACGAATTCAATGGATTTTTCGATAATTGTAGCACTATATATCTGTGGCTTACAGGAAGAACCACTTTTTTATGTCGAATTCGAGGTGCTCTTAGTACCCTTTTTCATTGTAAAATAGTAGGATTTCCGAAATGCACAAATATTTTAAATGCCAGCCGAATGCATAATCACTTAACTGCGTCTCTCATAAAAATGTTACCGCAGAACCACTTAAGTGCACTCGTTATTTTTATTTTTGTGCGAGATACACCGTGTGGAGAACATTAAAGCTGTATAATATATATCTAATTACCTACACCGATATATTCGTCGGTCCTTTTAAATTTTTAAAAATTTTTTTAACGTTTTTAAATTTTTCAAAAATTGTCAATTTGCAAAACCAAAAAAATTACTGGAATCGCTCTGATAAAATTCGTACGTATTCCTTAGCTAATTCTAAGAACTTATTACTCTTGAAAATTTTTTCCAAAAGTGCGTGGTTTCTGAATAAAAAATTCGTAAAAGTCTTCGTAAAAAATTTTCAATATTATAATATGCGCCAGTTTGACCACACCGAGGTTCAAAATCAACCCCCAAATCACGTATCTTTTAGGTTTAGACATTTATTCCATTGGTTAGAGGGGTTCCGAATACATTGCAAATGAAAACGTTCTTGAAATCTCGAATTAATAAAAAAAAATGTGGAAAATCCATGTTTTTTTCCTTTAAACCGTTTTTCCTCATTGTTAATAACAATTTTTGAAAGTTTCAATTGCACCATTAGAAAGTGCATGAATTAAACTTTAAAAATATGTCCCGCCCGAATTTTTTAATCGCAAATTGCATTAGTTACGAGCCCTGAAAGGGAGTGACTGTATAACCATTTATCTGCAAAGTTCCCGCAGGACCACTTAACTCGAGTAATTTGTTTAGCTTGCGCATCGAGAAAGAAACTATTTACAAATGTAATACTACCGTTGTACTCGTATTAGATACCTAATCAAATGAGCCAATACTTAGATCTTTTCTCTGACAATTCGATCTTACGTATTACTCCAAACATTGAAATCTCTTTTTTTCGAAAACACGAAAAAGTCACTTAAGTGGTTCTTCCTGTAAGCCTCAGATATATGGACAGTATACACATGCACGTGATGCGGTATACATACATTATTTCGCTGATAATTATTAAAGTGACAGCGTTCTTTCGAGATGTAATTATCTAAGCTACAATTATATTAGCTCGCTACATACCTAGACCAAGAAAGAAACCGCGATAATGCTGACTGTCGCACTGGTGCAACTTGTCATTGCGTGAAACATAAATCTAAGTCATTTATACTTGTATTCGAAAATAACATTATAAAATCAAGTATGAAGTCTGTCGTTTTATTAAATAATTTTCCAAATTAGACCTATACGTAATAAAAGCAGTATAACATTCGATCCACCTACACAATCCAACGCAGTTTATAAAATATATTGAATTTCATACGGGCTTCGAAATATTTTCATTCGTGATTTTTATCGTAAAGAAGCAATCGTTAGTAATTCAATTTGGAACATGTAGCTATATTTTATCTTAAGATTTTTATGAAATGGAAAGAATGAAATAAATTTAAAGAAAAATTAAATTTTAAGAATTTATGAAAAAAATGCTAAAAATAAAGTTTCAGTCGTATTGAAATTAATTGATTATTACTGTTTTTTGTCCAATAAAGAAATCTTGATTTTTATCGCACAAAAAATAATCCAAACAGAAGTTTCACAAAAATTAAGATTCCGCGATAAAAAAAACACGCATGCATACCATCGTGATTCGAATTTATAACACCTTTAATCTTGAATATAAAGAGCGATTTCGGAAAATCGAAATTTTACTATCGCAAAACTTTCTCTTTTAGAAAGTAAGAAAAAAGTAAAGCTATTTTTTCAAGCTGTACTATTACGATTAATTACCAACGTACAGACTTGCTGATGATGAGTTTTTTTAAAATAAATTCAACATGGCATCGTTTAATTCGCATCATCATCATCATCATCATCATCAGACACATAAGCAAAATGTCTTTACGATTTTCTTACAATAAGGCGTAAATGACTTGATGCAGAAAACCGAATTCGATACAAATTTTCAGACGATTTTCTGATATCCTGAAAATAAATTAAAGTACCGTTGCTTTATTCAAATGGTCTGTATTTCCGTCGGAAACTGGTCTACCTTAGTAAAAAAAGTTTAATAAATAGAGCATTGTTTCTGTTCGTAGCTACTTTTGAAGAACTTGTGTAGGGAATAATTTGTCAGAAAAAGAACTATAAAGTTGACAAGCAATCCTCCAATTTAACAATCTATGAAATTAGAATATAAAAAATAACAATGCTATAAACGCAGAGTAATAAAAAAATTGAATGTTTAGAATTATTGCATTGACTAATCATACTTAAGTACCTGTCACTATATTGAATTATGAATCGAATTTAATTTTTATGTTGTCACAAATACTACACAGCAGATACAAGATGGTAATGCATCATTATACCTATGTATAGTTTAATTAAAGTTTGGGCTATAAAAGTCCATTTCTCTTCCCAAAGTAACGGCGGTGAAATCAGCACGAAAAAACTTTTAGCTGCATCCATTTCCTTCCGATCAAATACTCTTTGTGTAGTCAGAGTTATAGTGACATTGGTATATAAAATTTTTTAGTTTTCATTTAATATTTTCCCGATGTATATGCTCTGAACCGAAATTTCTTTATCGTCCGTAAAAAATTCAAAAATTGTCAGTTTTTTGTTATTAATAAATAATTCGTTTGAATCGCAATTGTTCTTTAAAGTTTTTTGTGCCTTTTAAAAAGCTTAGTTTTATGCAGTTATACTTGCAAAGTATGTCGCATAATGTTGTTGCTTCTAACTGAACAATTTCGTTCACAGCATCAATAAAATATAAGATAAATAAATCCAAATTACTGAGAAGACTAGAAATTTACAATCAGATGTTGACATCTACACTGCCCGGAATATATAGTCTAAGTGTTACTCGGTAATGTATATATAGCAAGCAGAAAAAATTTGTTGCGCAAACATGCGGACAAGTACTTGCACACCTCACTCATAGCATGCTTGACTAATAACTTGGCTGTACTACAGTACATAAGTATTATGTCCTTTTCCAATTGATCGGATAAACAATATACTTGGGTGATGCGCATCTTATGATAATAATGACGTAATAAATTTTGGCTTAAAATTGTTGCGTTCGCATTTAAAATGCAGCTGGAAAGCTATAGCGTTACATACATGTTTGCATATTTTGATTTGTTTTTTACAACTATATATAAGCGACTGTTGTCTGCGAATTTGAATGTAAATAAACTACAATGCGTTGGAAATTATCGTTCCATGGTAAGGCAAGTGAAGCATCTATATGTGCGCTTTGTACCGGCCGAGGTACTCAGTTGGGGAAAACATGTTGGTAAGACTGAAATCTACTTTCGCACTTTTGCTATGTTTGCATGTACACTGCGCATAATTACGCATAGTGCCGCAATATATAGGTACGCGTATATAGACTGCACATGGGATTGACCAGATTTTAGTAAGCGACGACGCTTCAAGGATGATGTTCGTATATAAGTATACTTACATGCGTATAGTATTGGAATTTATCCGAATAGGATTCACTTAAAATTTAAGTTCCATTGTCTCTATTCAACGTACAACATTCACAGCTATAATTGTTACGTTCTTCAATTGCTCAAGTTTTTGCCTAGCGCAATATTCTTGCAAAACTGCATATTCTTTTGCGCCTTGGGCGCGGATTCGATTCCCGCATGAATTTTGTCCGGCGTACACCTACAAGGTCTCGAACAGCTCCAGCGGATTAGCAAGTACTATTTTAATAACAAAGAAAAACCTTTAGCAAGAGTTAATGCAGTTGAGCAAACAAAATTGCCATTGCAACGAAAAAAAGCGGGCACGAAATTTAAATTCTCTCCCTGAAAAATTGCCTGCGTTTGTTGCGCGTAAAATCTCGTATTAATGAGGTCGACGACATTAAAGATTTGCATGCAAGAAAAAGCTCCCCGATGGACATGGAAAAAGCATGCAGCGAGCAAATGTACAATTGTTTTCTTTTTTTCCATACCTTTGCACACAGGATAATCTGACATACGTAATGTATATATAGACTGCAGCGCAAGTCAATATAAAATTGCAAGATTATTACATTGAAATGAATAGTTTATGAATATGCACTTTCGTATATTTCGTAAAAATGTCTTTTACGTACATCGTTTCAAAATATCGCGTTATACTATAATATTAAGTGGGGGGAGGTGGATAAATGGATAAATGGGTGATTTTGACGCGAGCGGCCGAGCATAGCGACTGCACAGGTATATATCGTATACTATTTCTCGAGCCGCGAGTGCATGTCTCGATTCAAATGCGGGAGAATTCTCGCGCGGTGCAGCTTATTGCGCGCATGCTGTGCGCCAACGAGAAATCGAATTTGGCAGACTGAATTAAAGAAACGCAGCGGTTTTATAGACGCGCGATTGATTAATTTTCCACGCAATACGACCGAGAAGTTTCCGTAAGACATAATTTAATGTAGATTTGGTAAATAAAGGAAAAAGTGCAAGTAAAGAGAAACATTAAACTTGATGATAGCTCTGTGTGTGATCGAGTGAAAAGCCTTTGGTCGGTATTAACTAGATGCTGTGTATTGCAAATGTGCAGTCTACGGCCGCATTATTCCAGAGTTATCGAGAGCTAATAACATGTTTGCTCGCGCTGCACACTTATCTTTAATATTCGACTTGCGAGAGCGAGTGTATAAAAGAGAGCCCGCGAATTCGAGTGGTATCCCACTATACACTCGTAATAAATAAACGTCGCGCGATCATTTGCCACAAGGGAATATGAAAGAAAGCGCATTACATCGAGCATTTATATAATATACGTATAAATGGGCGCGAATGGCGTAACGAAAGAGGCAATATTTGTTCGCTCCTCGTTTTTATACTTATAGAGTCCCGGCGCATAAAAATAAGCGCGAGCACGAGACAAGTGCACATTGTGTGCAGCCGTATACTGCAGGCTGCAGATGAGGTGCGCGTCCAGTTAGCATAGTGTATAAAGAATATTATCCGCGCGGATCGTCGTATGGCTCTGCATTAGAGAGTGGCGGCTCGCAGCTGTTGCAGCTAGGTATCGAGATATCGGCTGCAGTGCTTGACTGGGCGCGCGCGCGCGGTTCAGCTCCCACGAGCAGCGGCAACGCGAGTACCCGCGCGGCTGCACTCCAGCGCGCGACACTACAAGTGTATAGGTATAGGATATATATTATATAGTGCTGTAGCGCGCGGAGCCCCCGCCGCCGCTCGGCGAAAGGGAAACTGCCCAGGCTGTTTCCCTCTCGCGCTCTGCCCCGTTTTTTCGCTCTGCCTCTCCGTTGGCGCCGCTCCACGGATACACACGCCCGAGACTCGCCGACACTTTAGCGCCGAGCTTTAACCGAGTCGTACGGATTTTTCACGGGAGTCCGGCCAGCCTCTGGATTCTGCGCGAGTGACACGTGACAAGTGAGCGGAGTGAGTCGCCGCGACGCATCGGACCCATGGAATTAGCGACGCCTTACGCCGCCGCCGCCACCGCCGCCGCGTGTGTTGAATTTGCCGAAGCCTCGGCTCCCAGTGCAGATCTGTGATGTGCGAGAAAACGCCGAGATAGACCGCCTTTGCCAGGTATAGGCTCGCGCTCGCCTGCATTTCGACACTTATCCGCCTAATTGCCAGCCGTACACCCGCTCTAGAAAGTTATTTGGGCAATGGAACGCCTCCTAATGCCCCCGCCGCCGCAATCCTGAAATCTATATAACGCAGTTAAAGACGAAGGAGAGCAAATAACCGCCGGCGGCTCATTTTTATTCCCGCGCGCAGAGGAAAAACGCCGCCCATTCCGACTTTAAGCCCGCGCAGCGCCAATAAAAATCCCTGCCCGCAGATATAACAACGGGCTTCTTTTATAATACGCGCTATTGCACTATTCTCTCTCTCTCTCTCTCTCTCTCTCAATCTCTTGTAAGTACGCTCGTACAGCTCTGATCCTTCGATTCGTAATTGATTCGCCGCGGTCGAGATTGATCTTAAGCCGGTCTTGCAAATCGCAAAACAGTCAATGTGCAAATAGCTGGATCGACGGCTAAACTAAAAAGTAAAAAGTTGAAATTTCGGGAAATTGATTTTTAACGCATATTACCTCCTTACATGCGAGAGAGTACCGCATTTCCCTTCATTAGCGTCTGCTATGAAAATACTGCGCGAGTAACTGCGGCACTTAATTTAGTCGCACGCAGGAATTACTTTGAACTATGAGTTACACCGAGTAATGCCGCACAATGCAATCAATTTAAACTCTAGACTGGAAAAAGTCAATAAAATTTTTCGAGCGTCATCCGCAAGTTCCAAATCAAAATATTGAGCCACTGCAGCGATCCTGGAATCCTGTAATGCGATTTCTCGTGCGCGAATTCTGTAGATCTGCGAACGACAGCAATAATCATACATCAGCTAATCTGAATTAGTCTTGAAATTATATATAGCTTAAGCCATATAATATGATGAGATTTTGAAAAGTATGCGATTAAGCTCGGATTTTCCAGCTTTCGAGGAGAAAACTCCTAATCAGCTGCTATACAGCGCGAGAGATGCGATTTTTCTTCGCGTCCGGAGAGTGTCTGCTCGGACGCCTGCCTCATAATAAAGCGGACAAAAGTGTGCGGAGCTCTCGGTAAAAAAAAAAATAACGGCTGTTTGGCACTCCATTGGAGCAGTTGCGCGCGTGGCGCGTCTGTGTGCACAGAGACTATATAGGTGCGCGCGCAAAGTTGGAGAGCAGTGAAAAATAACTCAATAGTCAATAATTAGAGAGTCGGCCGAGCGCAAAACTATCTCGCTCGCGGGGAGACGTCGTGAACAAAGTCGCTCTCCAGAGAGAGGAGATCACTTTCTCGCGGCATAGCTGCAGCAGCCGATGATTAGCGCTGCGCGCGCGCGCGCGCGCAGATAGACGTAGCTTACGTAAAATTTTTTCGCGCGGCCGGCTTGTTGTTTTTAAAGGACGTATGGCAAAAGTGCCATTTCTTGCCGCGGCGTTTCTAAACGCGCCGCCGTCTGCACCGCGCCGCCTCTTTTCTTCTCCGCGCGGCACGAGATGTGCAGCAGTTTATAGAAGAAATAAATTCATTCAATTGCCCGCCGTCCTTCAATATTTTCATCTGCGATCTCCACGGATCTGCATAAGTGCGGGGCGAAAGTCTGATTTCATATATATTTACTGTACGCATGAATTGTCGAGGCTACTTTTTTCTGCAGTCAAGGAGCTGCGAAGCTGTGCGCCATTTTTCGACGACGCAGCTATAATAGACGCATATACGGAGCTCGTCCGCGAGCGAGCCATATGTCATTCTAACTTTCACGCGCCATTAGCCCGCGCATGTATACACGACGATTAGTCATCGTTGCAAGATTATTTATTGCTCGAAAATGAAACTGCCCGCGCGGCTGGACTTTTTTATTGTACGCCGCACACTCGGGCATAATTCGCCGTATAGTTTGCCGCAATGGGCTAATGCTAGAGAGCTCGCGTCTATACATTCAGGACAATTACAACTAACTGCAATGTGCGTTACACGTATTATACGCGCTCGGGCTGTACAGGCCTGTAGATCGACGGCGGGCGGGATGAGAAACGAGGCCGGTGAAAAAAGAGAGAAAAACTAAATAAAATTACAGTCATTTTTTCTCGTCGCCGAGAAACGAAACTATATATCGGATGTAATGCCAGAGATTAGTCACGCCGCGTGTACAGGCACGATTTATTTTATATAAGCCCACCGCCGCCGCCGCCGCCGCCGCCGCACTAATTTAGTGGATCACGCATTTTTACGCTTTGATGGCTTCACTATAAACTTTTCTCTTCGAGAAAGTAAAGCCGTTCAACTCGTCGGGCGGCTATCCTCACTCTAGCATTTGAATAAAATCCTATAGATATAATTCATCTTTTTAACTGCGCGCGCGCAGCTTATTATTGCGCCGTCGTCGTAGCTCGCTATTATTAAGCGCCTTTTATTTTAGGCGCTTCTCGCGCCCGTAATCGCTCGCTCGATATCGACGACCTTTTGAAAGTTTCGAATTTCCCGCCGTAATGATAGCCGCGCGCGCGCGCGCGCGGCAGACGAAAAAAATTTATTAATTACGACATCGCAGGCGGCGCTGATCGTCTCTCGCAGCGCGACGATTAATAACGCGCAGTAGCGCAACTGTGAAAAATAAAGTCATAATTGCAATTATCCATCATTTCATCAGTTTTTCAAAGTTATTAGCCAAATATCTCGGCGAGAGCAGCATTTGAATTATGTTATTTGAACGCGCCGTCGTCGTGATTTTCAGATAATATTCAAATTCCATTCCGCTCGCTGTAATGCCTGCAACCGAGCACATGCTATATACCTGTATATATTAATATGTAAGCTTTAAACTCCGTTAAAATGGCAGATAATTACATAACGGCGGCAGATAAACTGGGTCTCGCTTTTTCGTAATGTAGTCGCCTTTATTATTCGTTATATATAGGCATAATTAGTCGTTGTTTTTTCGTCTGGCTGCTGCTGCTGCTGCTGCTGCTGCACGACCAGACTTTGGCGCGAAATTTGAATTTTTAATTGACTCGTCCAATTCTAATGGGCGGAGAAAAGCGATTGCCATTGTTGCCGCGCCGGCTTAGATAAAAGTGTAAATTCCACGGGATTTGCATAGGCAAAATTCATTGCGCCTTATTTTTACGGCCGATCCATTAAACAGCACCATATTTTTCCGTTTCAGAATGGAGCTGAAGTGTCTGAAATGGCTGCTGTTCCTGCTCTACTTGCTAATCGTCACGACAGAAGGACTTGAAGGTTCCGCTTTAGAGGTGAGCATACCTGCAGTAGTATATTATAGTATACTCGTATGTATAGGTACTGCCGGTTCGAATTTTCGCAAGAGACCGAACTTGCCGAATAATTTGCCTGTCGGCAATCGTCGCTACTTTTATCTCCGTCCCGTATTCTCATACAATTCTGCGCCTACATCCGCGAGTAATGTATTCCCTGTACCATACACACATCCTCGTATACAAGTTTCTTAATCGCACCGCGTTCGACTATGTATTATATATTATGTATATCGTCGGCTCGCGACGAATCAATTAGTTCCACACGCCGCAAGGTGAATCGATGCTTCATGATCCTTATCTCTCACTTTTTTTCGGGGCTGCTCTCTCTTTCGACCCCCCTCCCCCCCCCGTCCTCCCTACATCTTACGCCTTTTATATATATAGATCAGCGATTTTGCTCACGTTCGCGAGCTGCTCCGAAAAGTCCGCGCGAAGCTGGTTTACGAAGTGAGAGTAGAGCGCGTTCGCGGAATTGAAAATAGAAAAAACGCGAGCGGGGGACTTTTTGCAAGTCGTAATCTGGCATTCTAGGCTACGTCGCCGACGCGTGTGTTTCGCAAATATTATAGTTTATAACGCCTATAGTCGGTATACGGAGACTTTGTGCGCGGACGGAGCGCAGCGCCGAGGATTATACGTCTCATTATATATACGCGTGTTTTTCAGTTTCGATTCCCCTCGAGACTTTTTCTTCTTTTTTGCCTCTCTCCGCGCGATTAGAAATTTTTATGTAATGCGCGCACACTCTGCTGATCGAGACTGCGCGGGAGGAATTTGCATAAAGCCGAGCGTTTATCTAAATAGCCTATCGCATCCGACAACCAGATGACCTCGAATATGTGCATAACAAACATTATTTATATACTTTTCGCACATGTACTGCCAATGTGCATAACACAGCTACGAGTGGCTAGAAAGTTTGAGAAGAGTTTTGAAAATTCTTCGAGGGGCCCGCGCGCACTCAGATAGAAATGCACGCATTTCTTACAAACGCGCATAGGTTATAGGTATACGCAATTATACATGTATGCACTGTGCACACGACTCTCGGCGGTTATACGGATCATTTGCTCCCAATGGAATGCTTTAGCAGTTTCGAATTTCCTCAGTCTTTATAATATACATAACACGTATATATAGGCGTACTTCTTTCTCTTTCTTTCCACCGGTTCAATTGTAGTTTCGCGAATTCGCACCGGAAGCATTTAACTCGCGGTGAATATATATTCACGAGGCGGCTTTTTTACACTATACAAACACCCAGTTCATGCAACGTTTTACAGCCTGTGCGTATACATCGAGTCAGCGAAAACGTGGATGATTTTCGTTTTTCGAGAAGATTTCCACGAGTTTCATAGAAGCGCTGTACCGCGCTCTCGCTTCTTCTTTATTATCTGCCCGGCTGTATCCATAAACAGTGTCATACTCATTTGAATGCGTCTTTGTAATCGAGGCGAGATACTGCTATATGATTATAAAAAAAAACAAAAAAAAAAAAATACAGTCAACTTTTCATAAATATTTTAATTTCAGTCATGCAAGCGTGGGTTATGATTGCAACGTTAAGAAGAGTATTTCAATGCGTTTGCCCACATTTCATCGTCAGTATAAGTATATATAGTTTGCTCGTTGCGGTATTTTTTCACCGCGTGACTGGTTTTTAGTGCACAACGGATGACTCATATCGACAGGCACAATTTTTAATTGATGCGATTAATCTGTTAACTTATGATTCAAATCTCTCACTCTCGCGCCGAGACCGTTACAATAGTCCTTACCCACCGCGGCGCGTATGTGCGATAAAAAGAAGTTTTGTTATTGCGTACGCGCATACTTACTGTTGCGGAGTTGAAAATAATGGGACTCATTTTGAGAGTAGTAAAACTGCTGCGTGCAAGGTGCAAATTCACCGCGTAAACGTTATAAAATATTCATTCTCGAAATATATAGCCAGTGTGATTACAATTACGCGCAGTAATTTTACTACCCCTTAAACGATGGGATTTCATAATGCGTATGGATATCTGCAATAACGTTTCGATTTCTCAATGAAAAAAGCTTGGTATCGGTGGGAATTCCATTTTCGAATAATCGCAGTCATAGCTAAGTTGTAATCGGATTATTACGAGTAGCTCTTGTTTCGAGCACATACGCAACAGGTAATACCGCGTAGACGTTGTTGCGCGCGGGGATTAAAAAATTTAGCTAAATCGACTAGTTTATGGATGAAAAAGGACGAACAAGTGGATATTCCTGAAATACGGGCACTTGGTGGCTACGGAGTGGACTATATATCTGAATGGACAATCAAGTCGAAACTACTCGGCAGATTGTAAAATGAGCGCGGAACGGCATTCCCTACTCGTTGAAGGCACTCGCTCTTGTCTCTTCGTGAAAGCACGCGTTAGCACCCAGTTATGGCGGCGGCGGCGGCGGCGGTTTATTGCATGCATATACATTATACGCGCAGTACTAGTGCACACAGAGTGCATTAAAAAAAATTTAGCAAAGTGTCTTTCACCGAGAGCCGGGGCAGCCGCAAACAAAAGCAGGAGCCTCGAACTTTCTCTAATAAGCTATAACCGGTCGCGGCGGCGGCGGCGGCGGCGGCGGCGGCGGCAACGCGAGATGACACTCGAGAAAATCTAGCTCACATTGTCTCACGCAGACGGAGACGCGCGGTAACGAGTCGCGGCTGCGCAGCGGCAGAAAAAAGTGGCGAATTTTCGAGCGGTGCAGTTAACGACTGCGCGCGTTGCGTCATCGCGCGCACACGGGAGACGCGAGAGCTGGGACCGGTTTGGCTCGAGCGATTCCTTTAATCGTGCGTCTATTGCGCGCTTGGAAAAATTGAAGCCGAGCCGCGGCGCGGCGTTGTGCGTGACTGCACGTGCGCGCGCCGGGAAATGATTTGCCTAAACGAAGCTCGAGAGGATCTATAATTTACGATTGGCCATCATTGAAAATTTGAGTTGCGCGATCGACATGCGAGGATCTAATGACGATGCGCTGCGCAGCTGTACAGCTGCAGCGTACAACAGTTGCGAGTTTCTCCCCGATAAAGGCAGCACCCAATAAAAGTTTATGCAGCTACTTTTCGCCTCGTTGAAAAAGGGGGGAGTTTTTCAAGCTCGAAAAAAGCGGCCGTTACCGCGCGAGAAAAAAACTGCGAGGATATGCATTCGCAGCCAGTCGATTTGCGTAAGAAAAATGCAAATCTGGTTTTCCGATGGAGTGAAAGTCCGGTATACTCCGGTCGGCGCGGGCTCCGTAGCGCGCAGCTCCGGCCGCCGGCGCGCAAGTCGCCAATGTCCTCTACACACACAATTATACATACGAGCGAGAATTTTCGAATTATTTTTACGCCACTGCTGCTGCTGCCCGCGCGCACGATGCTTCGCAGCGGATTTTACGTATTACAAGCGAGCGATCGGAGCTTTGACAATTGCTCGTTAACGATTGGGAATAAAATGTAAAATTACGAGGCTGATTAAGACCTTGCTAACTGTTTGTAACGCGGCCGTTTGTCTGAAGAAATCCATCTCGGCGCGCGGCCGCCGTTACGAGCCGCCCGGGCCCGGCGGATCTTTACGAGCATTTAAATTTAAAAAGCGCGCGCGCGCATTCTGCACTCTATGCTCGCCAACCTCAAATGAAAACTGCGATTTACGTAATCCACACACATGCGCGCGCGCGCGCGCGCGGCGCAGCTCTTACCAGTCCAGATGAAAAGTCAGCTCCTGCAGCAATAAAATGAAATAATAATAAATAAGAAAAGTCGAAACGAAAAGTTGACTCTAAAGTACATGGAAAAAAGGATACGGAATAAATACATCCTTCCTCGCGCGAGCCTATCCCTTGTACGCGCGGGCAATTACTCGGGCCATTAGAGACAGCTCTCGACTTCCTTCTCTCCGTAGCGAGACACGTATATACACAGAGAGAGAGAGAGAGAAAGAGAGAGAAGTGGAATGTAAATTCTGGCAGAAAGTGTATCGAAGCAGCGGTTGCGGCACAGGCACAGGCACGGAACGTTCCCAACTAGAAAATCTATTTGCGCGCTCATGAGCGTGGCAAAGTGTAGCTCTCCACGATCTATCGCTCTCTCGCTCTCTTTTGCGCGCCCCGCGTGTTATGCAGATAGCAAACCTTGGCTGGCTTGTCCGCTATTCTGCCTATGCCTATAACGCCGCGACTCTACGTATATGCGCGCGCGCGCTATATAACGTAATGTGTAACACCCGACTCTCGAGAACTGCATAGGATATACTTTTACTTTCGATATCGGCATTGAGCGCTAAAACGCATTGCCGAGGCTGCGCGGTTCAGAAGAAAATCCAGCGCCGCCGATCGACTTTTCCTTCCCCGCGCCAAAGGGATTTACCGTCGATTTGCCGCGATCGCTCGCTCGATCGGCCGCCCGCCCTCGATCCTTCGCGGAAAGGGGCAGTTCTCGAAAATGTATATAAACCAGCTGATGCAAGCACACCGGGCCCCGAGCTCACTTTCTTCTACCTACATGCACACACGCAAGTAGCTTGTAGGTAGGGTATAGAGAAGTGAGAGGGAACCGGTCGTCCGCCTGCAGACCTCAGTCGCAGCAAGCTTACGGCTCCGCTGCTGCAGGATCCGCTTCGAATAATTTCAATTTCGGCTACCAGCCTCCCTCTCACGCCGCGCGGCCGCCCGATACTCTCCCGAGATAAGGAAAAAAAGTCACGGCTTACCTCGCAGATCCGAGAGCTGCAAGAGAGAGAGAGCAAAATATCGCCTACTGCCATAGGCCATATTACAAACAAATTTATTCTTTTCATTAAATAAATTTCACTTATTCTTCGCTTGTTCCATCCATTATTCATGCTTTTGAATTAATCGAAACATATTTTATTCCATGCAAAAACATTCTTGTACATATACACCTATAGTCGCCTTATCAAGTCAAACAGAGGCTTGTCCAATCTCGTTCAAATTTTCATTAATTCTTGTTCGAAAATCCCTCTTCGCCCAATGTCCTGCAATCCTATTGACAATCGAGGACACACGAGACTACATTCTATTCCCATTCTTTTTAATAGCCCAAAGAAATGTTTGTAAAAGCACTTTTACTTGTACATTAAATATGCTGTTAATAAATTTAAATAAGTGATTATGCGCGCCGCATTATTAAATCACATTTTAATATTTATTACACCTGATGCTCTTTTTGAATCTACTTAAAAACAACTGAAATCATAATCAATCCTTTTAAGTATTGACATGACTTTTTACCTTGAACGAGGTAAAAGTGTTTAACACCACGATTGCCCTAGTCATCACCTGCTTCAGATTTTTATTCTCGTCGTTAAATTATGCGAAATAATGGCTTATGTGGTCGAATAAAATCGAAGAATAATTCGCAAAGCGAAATTTAGTTTCAGCATTTATTTCATAAACACAGTTTTTTATATATCCTTTGATGTCTATTATACCTGTGGAAACTGAGTCAAACTCATTTTTGATTGCCAACTCTGTTGAGCCCGTTACAATAATTGAGTTCTAACGTGCAGGCCGTAACTCAGTAGTAACCAAACTTGGAACCACGACCATGAAGTTAATACTACCGAAAATAGCTTACGCATATTCGCATATAATATTTCATTATCCTTTCATTAGCTTAAGTATATAGAACAGTAAAATGACATAGTAGCTGTAACAATGTTTATTTGTTCGTTGTTATTTATCGTTTACTTTAAATTTGTTTAAATGATTGACAGAACTCGGGTTTTTGGCAGCTGCTTGTTCGAAACGATATATTGATCACGCGAGAAAAAACGCATAATTTCCGCTGCAGGCTCTAATACGTGTTCTTAACGTACATTAATAACATGTTTTCTTTGCGGCATTTTTTTCTCGCAGTTAAAAAAATAAGGAGAAATCCGCTCGAGTAGACAGATTCGTGTCGGAAGAATGTGAACGACGACGCCGACGACGTCGCAGCGACAGCAGCAGGTAGACAAGATAGTGAAACAGAAAATACTATTAAGCGCGCGAGAAAGAGAACTGACAGTTTTGTAAGAAGCCGATCGAGGAGCGAGAAAACTGCAGTCTCGACGCGGACAACGTTTCCTCGGGCGCCACATCGCTCTCCTTTCGAAATACGACGGACGAATGCACGCGAATGAGCAGTATGGAGGATATAGATGATGGCGGTCCGATATTTTGCGCGCCAAGTATAGGAGAGAGATAAATTAGATGGAATTTTACCAAGGATTTCTTTGTCGCTGGGCCTTACTGCGCGCGGGGAAAGAGAATTACGCAATAACGTGTGTCTACTACTGCTACTATTCTATATACTACTATCCTGTCTATGTATAGAAAATACACTGGCTCGAAAATACGCGTATAATCTCCTTCAAAATTTTTAGCCCCGCGGGAATCGCACATGCTGTTAATGTATATATAATATATTATATTCATATAACTACGTTGACTCTCTCGCTTAATTTACGTAACATGGATAAAGGCAAGAAAAGTATTCCACGCAAATTGCGAAATCCCCTCTCAGCCTCGCGCCTGGTCGAGCACCGACCACATTTTTCATATCCCAAGTACACATTCTTTACGCTTCACTGATTTTGCATGTATATATACGAGCAATTGGTTCATTCAGAGGTGTCGCTTGCGCATAAAAAGATTGATGAAAGCTCACTCAGACGCATCTCTTCTTTTTTCTCATTACAGCGAGGTGAGAAGAAAACCGAGCTAGTGCGAACTCGTGGTTGGACTCGACCTGGCTCGAGATCATCAACCTCTACGAGCTCCACTCCGGAACCGAAAGTCGAAGTCAGCACCAAGGCTAGTGGGAAGACGCGCGGTTTCAATCCAACGAGATTCTCTCCTCGCAAATCGGCTTCAAAGGCCCAGCATGCCGATGGGAAAAAGGGAGAGAACAGCACTGCAAGTAGTACCAGCACCCAGAGCAAAGGCTACTTGCCGAAAGCTACGGATGAGCCTCGAAGATATTCAAGAATCAAGGACAAGGACAATGTGCAGAATATCGAACCGCCAAAGAGTGACTCCAGCTCGACCGGGAGAAGAGGAACGTCTAGATTTAGCAGGGACAGAGCGAAAGCGAAAAGCGAGATTAAAGAGGAAAGCAATTCGGGGCCCTCTGTTTTTCAAAGCCAAACTGAGTCTTCGAGATCAAGAACCGGTAGGAAGATTCAAAATAGCGCTGTTCTCACTGGTAGACAATTAAAGAGTAGTGTCCCGTCGAGTTCGAGGTTCAGTCGAGTTGATCGAATTGATCGGGTTGACTCGGGCGAAAAGTCCGAGTTGAAGTCAGCTGAGAGTGTTAGGAGTAATCGAAGAAGCTTAAATGTAAAACTTGACCCAGAAGACAATCAACACGCTGGTTCTCATCTTAAGTATGATATCGCAGCCTCAGGTTCCGAGAGCGTCCGGATCAACATTCCTCTGAACTTTCCGGTTGAGTCGGAGCCTGCATCAACCGAATCGTCCAGGCGATCTATTGGTTCGCGTTACAAGTTACGAGGTAGACAGGAAACTTCGAGCGATCAGAAAGCAGAAGTGGAGATCAACACCGTCAGCAATCGAGGTGCATCCAGAAGATTCGAAAATAATCCAAGCAGCACGTCAACTGAAGCTACCGTTTCTCGTGGTCGAGGTAGGAATAACGCGAGCAGAAAGAGTAACTCTGTAACGGTTGAAACCACTTCGACGACAGGTGCACCAGAATCAAGACGAAGAAACTTCAGTGGCAAGTCAGCGGCATCATCGTCCAGAGGTTTCGACTCTTCCAAATCGCAGAACAACAAGATATCCGAAGCTAAAGCACAAAACTTGGAAAGCAAGAGATCTAACCGATTGAGAGGTCGTAATAGGGTGGAATCCACCAGTTCAAATACATTGGTTCCAGTCAGTAGTCCCCTTCCTGTCACCCCAACTATCGAGGTTGAGGTAACATCAACGACCAGTCAACCGACTACAACAACGACCACTACTGCGCCAACGAAAGCTTCAAGAGTGCCATTGCAAACCGTGACATTCGTTGCGCCATCAACGTCCGATGTACAAATAACGAAGAGACAGAACAATGCTGGGAACAGACCGCAAAATGCTGCAGGTCAAGGCAGAAGAGGTTCGAAGGAAGACTTCTTCAACCATGGATTGGGATTCAGGGGGCGAGGTACGACCGAGACAATTAATCTGTAGCATTTTTTCAGTTTGACGCATTTGACAGTATAATTCTAAATTTTTGACAATAGGGCCAACAGTGACACCATCAGTTACAACGACAGGCGCACCCCCTACAGCTTCGACAGCTGCACCTCAACCCGATCCATCAATTCGAGGTAATCCAGGTTGGACTTTGAGACGTCGTCCTGGTCACTGGCAGGACGGACCACTAGGAAATCTGGGCGATCAAATGGCTCCTGTTGATCAAGATAGAACGACTACGGTGAGTCCTGGTACTACGACGAAGGGAGGTAGAAGAGGGAACAAAACTTTCGCCAAGGAACAAGCGGGAGCTGGAAATCAACAGATAAGCGAAGAGGATAACTATCCGCCTGATTTCAAGGCTAGACTTGCACTACTGGTAAATTTTCTTTTCGCAGCTAATTAAAGCAGTCAAGTGCGTACTCTTACATTAGCACTGTACCTATTTTTATATTTATTTGGATGTTTAGATTCAGCAGAAAGGGGCTGGACAAACGAAAACGACGGTTGAGGTGAGTTCGGAAGTTTTCGAAAATCTTGCTTTAATAATCTTGTTTCCAATTTCCTACTACACATTTTTTACTAGACTAATTGACGTGAAGGGCTGACGCATTACTCTTCTTTCTACTATCACGCTAATACGAGTTTCCGCTCGCGTTAATAAGACACTAATAAATGACAACTTACAACAATGACTGCTTTAACGCTCATCTTTAAGGCCGTCTGCGTGTCCATCTGACAGCGAATTAAAAGAGAATAGATTTTTCCAATACCGATAAAATACAATGTAACGCGTGATGTATATTTACGTAGTCTCTCGCGTTATCGGAATAGCAGTAATGATATCGTTGTGCGAAGAAGATAGTTTTTATTCTTTAGAAGTTTTATTTTTCTTGAATTTTTCATAAATTTAATAGAGGATTGAAATACATTTCTATCCACGATTGTGGAAAGTCATAGAATTTTAGTATACGATAATTAATTATTATGGTTTAAATGCATTCAAGTATTAAATTATACGGCGCAACAGTGCAATAATAAAATTTTAAAAGTTTAAAAAGCCGCAATTATCATCTTGCGCGGTCATTACTGATTATGCGTAGCATATGCGGCAGAAAACAATTCTTATTCCATTTAGATTTGTTTAAACTAATAAAAGTAAAGTATCGGGCAACGCAAACGTATAATTTATTTTCTGCAGTGTTATTATCTGTACAGTGAACTATCAATAACGATCAGCGAACATAGCAAACGTGTTGTTATTTATGTTTATTTTTATTGTACGATTATTTCTCAAGATTTTTACACATTGCAACTTGAGACCACAAAGTAATTCAATACGATAAATTTAAATGATTTAAACTTAACGTACGCGATAGTTGTTTGAATCGAGAAAGGCCTCGGAAGCAAAGGTAGTATATGTATTGAAATTTCAATGAAGCGTTTTCTTAATACATTTTTATCCAAGCTCAATCTGACTTTCACATGACACTGAGAAAAAATTCGCCAAAGTTTGTTTTACACGTCCACAAATTATATAGCTCCCGTATAAAATGATGCTTTATTTAGGAGCAGCGATTGCGTAGCAGCTCGAATGTGATCGATACAGCAAAAGATCTCGATCTTGCCGCCTCCGATAATGTATACAAAGTCGTTGCCCAATCAGCCTACCCTATTGTTCAGCAAGTAAGAAAAATAAAAAACAAAAGCAGAAATACTTAAAAAAATTTCATAATTTCAATTCATTGCTTTTTGTGTTGAATTCAATGTGTAGTTACTAGTTCTAGTCGTTGATGTCATTGATTGAAATTTTAAAAAATTGAGCGTCAACCATCAAGAGCATCGAAAATGGCCATCAAGCAAACTATAGAAAATACGTTACATTGTTACTTTCATTACAAGTCAATATACATGTGAAATGAACCGATTAGTGTCTTTCTGCATGCTATCACAAAGCTGTCCAGAGCACAATAATACATACGCAAAGATATAAAAAAGCATGACACATCTTCATATCATCGCAGATCTCACGCTTTGGATGTCTTTACCGCCATTAAAGACTGGCCATCGACATTGTCGCTTATTATCAACATATCCTCTATATATACTATACATATGAACATTATGATAAGAAAAACGCTTAGTGACAAGCATTGTATACTCACACGACCTCTACATTGCAAAAAATACGACTCTCGCGGTTTCCGTCCGGCTAGTTTTAAATGCATGTAGCTAGGATCGTTATCCAATCATATAGACATGCCCATATGCTCTGGATTTATGAGGAAAAGGCGGCTATAGGTACAGACACAGCCGTGTACTGCGGAAAAGTTAAAATTATACGCTGCAGTGCAGGAGTGTGCGCGCGCGCGTGTCCGAATGAGTGTATACGTATATAGATATATGCAGGATGTAGCTCGCAAAGTCGCACGTGTGTGTGTGTGTGTGTGTGTGTGTGTGTGTGTTTGTGCGCGCGCGCGCGTATATATATCGTTCGCGTTCGCAAACCGGTTGGCCGTTCACTCTTGATTTCGTGTTCCTCGCCGGTGGACGTACGTTCTATATTATACAGCCATACGTACACTTAAATACACGCGGAGAAAGTAAGCGTATATGCGGTATGGTCGCATACACTGACCTGTCTACGTGTATATAATACCTATATCATGCCCAGTGTCTAGCGCCCAGTGCCTATAGTGCGGCTATACTCATAGGCGTGGTGCATGTGTACACCCACGGTCGAGATATATACCTATATGTATACTCCGCTGCGCACTATCAAAATCCGAGTTCCGAGCACACATACGGCTCAGACTGTGTATTACTATCATTGAGAGATCGAGAGATTCCAGATGATTGTGTGCTATTATATAGTCAATCATTTTTTTGTTTGTTTCTTTTTCCTATACTATATATACCCGTGCCTACACGTAGATTTTTTGTGTGCACAGTCCATACATATGTGCTTGTGCAGTATATGCAGTGTTGGGCAGAATTTCAACAACACATTGTGCTTCGAGCGCGGTACTCGCAAAAAATTGCTCAAGTTTCAGAGCACTTGAAAGAAAGTACTTTAAAATACATGCGACTCATGTGCTTCGCTGCTTTTTTCAGTACTTGGAGTACTCCTCGATTGAAAATTTGAAAAGACACGACAAAGTACTGAGGTACACAAGCAACAATGTACTTACTCAAGTACTTCAAGTATTTAAGTCTCGAAGTGCTTATTTAGGTGTACTTCAAGTACTTCTGCACTAGGGTATTCAGTCGAGTATTTTTCAAGTAATTGCGATTATCAGTAAACTTATTCAAGAGTACGAAAGTACCCGTTCAAGTGCTTCGAGTGCTTGAGTACCATCAGGGTACTTATTTAAGTAATTCAATTGCTTGAGTACTGAAGCACTTATAGGAGAGTACTTTCTTTTTAATACCAGAGTACCTCAGAAGTACTCTAGAAATTTTAAGCTTTTTACTGAAATTAGTACTGAAAAAAAGTATTGAGTATACGCTTTCAAATTCTTAAAGTGTATACTTCAATACCTTCTTCAAGTACTTGTACTTAAGAAAAGTGCTGTAGTTAAATGTATTTTTTAAAAGAACTAAGTACTCGTTTGCCCAACAGTATGTATATGTATACAACATATATATGTGTAAGCAACTTCTTACTCGCAGGAGAAAAAACCGTGACGAATGAGAGGTTGCTTATTGCAGTCCATGAAAAAAATAAAAAAAAAAAAAAAATAACAAGTCCGATCCGCAGATCGCGTTCTTACAAACGATCGCTAATTGAACTTTCAGTTTCTGTCGCCTGCAGTGAATACGTGGCTCGAGCGCGTTTGGCAGCGCCTTGTCTCATGGACCGCTGCTCTTGTGCGCTTCACGGGTTCTCTCTTCGCACCCAGTGACTTGAGATATCCATTTCCGTAAAAAGTAGAGCAAAAAAAATGACAAACTCTTGAGTGCGGGAAACAGCACACGAACTCTTGAAAATCTATGCAATTGAACGCGGGCTATGTTATTATACTGCATTATATATATATATTTTTTTAAAAATGTACATATTATATATATATCTGTTGCCTATTGTCTATATATACATGTATAGTATCTTTACTCCGATCTTTCGTGAAAAAAGAGTCTCTATAAGACAGATCGTGGAACGATTATTCGGAGAGTAAAGAGAGAAAGTGAAAATATCTAGATCTGTAAAACGAGTCTGTCAGGAAGCACTAACAAAAAAAAATACATATATATATATATATATATACATATTTACGTACCTGATCACTCTTCTTCTCATAAACGTATTGCAAATACTCTTCTCTTCTTCTACTCTTTCTACTTCCACCGCCATGTGCTTCGGGATATGTGTATGGGGCAAGCTAAACCAAGCGCAAAACAAAAAGGTGTGGCTATCTGTATCTAAAACATGTAAATGTTGTGGTGAGGCGAGAGAAAAACAAAGATAAAAAATAAAAATTCTGGGATGATGGTGCTTATAAGAGCCTCTGCGGGTGATTGTCCTGGTTGAAGGAAAACAGTAACAAGCGCAACGGAGAGAGCGAGAGAGTGCGAGAGACGCTGAAGCAACGGAATTTTCAGGCCAGCAAGATGTCGACAGCCGAGCTTTTCGCAGCCCGCTCACGCATTAAGCTGGAAAATGCCCGAAAGCTGGTGAAACCCGAATTGAACATTGAGGAGACGAGCCCACGAGCGGTGATCGTCGACTCGACGGGACAGAGCAAAGACGCGGATAAAGCGAGCGACGACTCGGTGGTCGACGAGGGCCAGAAGGTCTTTAAGGTAGCGCGAAAGTCGACGCTGCTCATGCCCAGCTCCGTGAGACCGTCGTCGGCCGAGCCCCGCAACACGATCACCACTACCAAGTCCGACTGGAAGCCGGTGACCAAGCTGAGAAAGCATCTGAAGGACAATCAGCCGGCGATAACGTCGAGATACAAGCAAGCCAACGCCAACACGGCCAACACGGCCAACACGGCCAACGGCCTCAAAGCCAAGACGGCTGCGACTGTCGCGTCGTCGTCGTCGTCCAGCAAGTCTAGCGAAACGGAAAGTGAAGGCTCCGAGAGCAAACAGAGCAGATCAGGTAGGTATCAGGAGTACAAGTACAAGTTTGTCCCGAAGAACCGAGGCAGCAAGCCGCGGGGACCGAAGCCCTCCCACGAAGGCGGCGGCGTCGGCGAGGACAACTCCATCCCCAGCACCAAGTCACCCCTCGTCGACAAGGTCTCGCGCAAGGTCTTCTCCGCGAGGAAGAGCGACAAGAGCTCCGTCGAGGACATCAAGGCCGTGGCGATGAAGCTGCGCAAGACCCTCGAGAGCATGGAGAAGATGAACCAGACGCCGAGGTCGATCAGAAGGAGCGATTCCACCGAGGGCTCCACCACTCTGCTCACCACCATGCGCACCGTCAAGTCCTTCTCCTTCTCGACGCGCCTCGTCAAGGACGACGGCGAGAACGTCGCCTACAGCACGCAAAAGATGAGCGACGACGAGCCGACAACGCTCGCGCCGCCGATCACCAGCAGCAGCAACCCGACGACGACCGAGCAGTTGCCCGCCACCACCACCACCACCACCACCACCGAGAGCAGCTCGACGACCCTACCTGCACCCACCGACGATCTCGTCAACGAGATCGACAACTCGGCGAGCAGCACTCCCAGCTTCGCGGAGCCTCTCGCCGACTTATACAAGCCTCGAGCCGCAGCGCTTACCAACGATACCGGCTCGCCGGTCTACGTGGTCTACCCGTCGGCAACGGAGAAACCGCTGCTCAGCGTCGCCATCACTCCCAAGTTCCATCGGTACCAGACCACCGCCAAGCCCGCCGAGGAGCAGGCGCTCGAGCGCAGCCTGGCTTTGCAGCAGTCGGTAACGCAGGAGCCGGTCATCAGCGTCAAAGTCTCGAGCCGCGACGGATCGGCCGATAACGCTATCGTCGTCAACTCCAACTCCAACACCAACGCCGACACCAACATCTTCAGCCCCGCGCGAAGCGCCAAGATTCTCGAGAGCGGCAACGCGACGATTTTGGAACAGCTCAGGAGCACCGTCGCACCCCTCCTCAGCACCCTCGGCGCCAAGTCGCCGGTTTTCCAAAGCGTCTACAAAAACACCAACAGCGCGGTAAGTTGCATTCTGCTTCTTTTTATTTTCACCTACAAGTAGCTACCCAACGTTACTGCAACTTTCAACTTTTCAAGAGCCGCCAATAAGTTTTCATGTCATCGGCAACTTTTTCTCGCGGTTTACTCTCCAAGGTTTCGATTCGAGCGCTTCTTACCGTTGGAAAAACATTGTTACGTGTTATGCACCTCATTGCTACTGAAATCGAGCTCTTCTTATTTGCGCCGGGAAGCTTATTTGAATTATCGAAAGGCCAGTGGCGATTTAAAGTTGCGCGCGGTTGCGCATAAAGTTCGCTTAATACACTATAACGATCGCTTAATTCTATACTTACGCAATGAGCATTTTCATTTGCCGTACGAAAAACAATTTTTTATTCGAGAAACTCTGTTTCTTGTATCTTTCTGTGGAATAATTTTATTCTGTCATTAACATGAGAAAATAACAATTTTGCCGTTGATTAACAGTCTGTATTCTTACAAATTTTTCCGCACGATACAGAACTCCCTGCCACGAGTCACACCAAGCGGTGCGCCTCCGCGATTTAGCGCGAGGTATAGAGGCGCCGAACTTTTTGTGAGAAGACCAACACCTCCGATGAATTCTCTGTTGCCATCGGTAAGACATTTTTTTTCTTTCAGATAATAACCATTTGTTCTCGACATTTATTTGTTGAAATTCAATTGAATTGCACTACCTGTATATATTATACAATATACATATACACAGAAAATTTCTGATGGAGAATAAGTATAAACTTCTTCCTCGATAAGAAGCTCTGAAAGTTTTACAACAGAGGAAAGTCAGTACCGATGTTTGTTGTATACGTAGAGCGTATGTGATTTGTGAATCGGTACTTTTTATTCGCTATCTGGGGTTGCCGAGTATGCGAAATTTTGGAGTGCGATTGTGTGAGAGATTAAAATTTTTTGGTATTTTGAATGTACGGAAGCAAAAGTCTACAAACAATCGAAGAAAAATCAGCTTGACTGGCGAGGCTAATATTACTAAACTATATGTAAAGATTTTCGGCTGCTAAGTAGCACAGAGCTCATTTGTATGCTCAACAAAAATAGCCTTCACCGCATATATTGAGGAGTAGCTGTATGAAAGTATAAAGAGCAATGCACGCGTATAACTCTTATTGTAATAGTCACACGTTAGGAGCGATAATTATTGGCGATTTTTTGTAGAATTCTGTAAATCCGATGTATAAATTGTACATTATTCGCAATAATAAGGCACTGTATATACACCTGTACAGCACAAAAAAGGCACACAATCATTTTTTGATTGCAGAATGGTAAAGACGCGCTGAACATTGATGTGTCAAGTCCCGGAGAAGCAAAAGTCTTGACGTATTACCAAGCCGTCGAGACCGCGAGAATTAACAACGAACAGACAGACGTACGTCAGCCATGGCTAGAAAGTACTACTAAAAACAGTTCTAACAGTGACTTGCCGAATGTAATACCAATAACCGTAACAAATACCATTAATGACGCTGGTCCCTCGCCTCAACGCGATAATACCATGACAACAGCTCCTATGACTGACACAACAATGATCACCAAAACAATTGACAATAGCGATACGACACAACAGCCAAGCCAAATGGGCAACCAAGCTCTGCTAATGACCACTGGTACCACCAACTCGCTAATGGATACACCTGACGCAGTGGATCTTAAGCTAGTAACCTCAGAGCCCACCACTACTAACAGGCCTACTTCGACTAGCACCGAGTTGATTACAGAAGTGTCGGTGTCGATCGGCGACAGATTTAATGAGTTAATGAGTACCACTAGTTCGCCGACGACTTTGGAGCCTAAGTCCTCCTCAGTGTTGACGACAACGACAACGATGGCGACGGCCACAGATATACCGACGACTTTACCAACTTCGATAGAGAACACTGTCGTCAACACTGAGAGCGTAGCCACGAGCACCGAGACAACGACTTCTCGAACGCTCGAAGTGTTGGACTTGACCAGCACGATACAACCTACAGTAAGTAGTTCGCCATTTGACGTTACTTTACCCAAAAGTAATAATGAAACAACGATAGAACCTCTCGCCAAGAACGAAGTAGAGCAGGAACCTTCGAGAATAGCAAATTTGCAAATATTAGCTCAAGTTAAAGCAGGCTTTATGAACGATCTGCCCAGTACACCAAATTCCACTCCAGAATACACGACCGAAACAATAGGAGTCCTCGAATCTTCTTCGAATCCACCAATACAAGAGATAACCAATGCACCAATAACGATCGAGGTGAGCGTCACGACGTCCGATGGTAACTCGACAACCATCAGTCAACCAGTTGAGACTACCACGACGGAAGCAAGCTCTAAAGCTACCGTTCGAACGCTCGAAGATGACGAGAGTGTAACGATTCAGATGAAAACTTTAATGTCGAACGATGAGAATGACACTACCGCTCAGAACAATACTCTGAGCGTAGAGATACTACTCTACAAGATAATGAATGAGAGCGATCCCGCAGGTACTGAAAAATTAGATATTATGAGAGATTGGTTCAGTAATCAGGATGTCCAATCGGCTTTAGAAAAGAACCTACTGTTGGCTTTGAGTTCAAATGAGAAAATAACACCTAACAATTCTTTTTTCGATAATCGTCTTGTTAGCGAGTTAATGAAGATTTCTGAAGGGCTCTCCGTTAATGCGACGAGTAGCACACCTGAATCGTCATTAAATTTCGAGAAAAACAATATGGACAATTGGCCTGATGGGCTTCCACGGCTTTTGGGAGGTTTCTTAGATAATACCAATAAAACTCAGTCTGTGACTAATGATAGCACAGTAGTTGATCTCAATAACGAGACTACAGTAGTTGCTCAAATGACGAACATGCTATCACCCACTACATTACCTTCAGTACAAGCCACCAATTCAACAAACATTGACACAAATACAGCCGAAGTAGTCACAACTCCCGAATCGGTCTCTACCACACAAATAGACAATGAGATACTCGAAACTACAACTCTTAACCCAGTAACTAATCCTCCGAACTCAGATAACAACAACGAAAACAACAGCAAAAATGTAGACATTAACCTAACCGAATTAACAAATTCAGTAGATTCACCAATCATGGCCCGCATGTTGCAAATCTTTTCTAAATTACTTCAAGCAGAAAAGTCACCGAACGCACCTCAAATTCATGAATCAAATCCACTAACTCCCGATTCGACAGAACCGCTACCGATGGTCGATCATGTGACTAATACAGTACTAACGGATGTCACCACCACTAATACAGAGTCCACAACTCTGCCTATCGAAACCCAAACTAGCGCTGGTCTTACAACTGTTTCTCCAACTGTTATTGCCCATTTCCAGGATACTACGCCAGCAACCGCCCAAAGGACGGCAGGTACAACCTCCAGTACACCAAGTTCAATCATCAAATCCCTATTATCATCCAAATCATCCTCAAGCATCGATAACACAAATCGCATACCCACCAACAATCCCAAATTATCAAACTTCCCAAATACGGCTACGACCTATCCGGACCAGAGTACGGGCAACGCACGACCATCATCATCGACAAAGTCTTCACCCACAGCGATGCGAACCAGATTTAACGTTACAACGAGTCCACCATCATCAGCATCATCTCGACCTCGAACAACAACGACAACAACGACAACAACGACAACAACAACAACAACAACAACAACAACAACCACACCACGACCACCTGCACCTCCACCAGTACCAACAACAAAAGCGCCCAGTCGTTCCAGCAGCAGCGGAGCCACCACAGCATCCGCCAAGCTCAATTCTGTCAGCAACACGACAACAGCTCCGCTAAGAGATTACCTCATTTACGGGATCTACCCAAACAAGACGATTGTTAGAAAGCGCCCGGAAGACAATCTCATCGATCCGAGAAACGTTGACAGCCCCTACGTCATATTTGGAATCTATCCAGATGGAAAGCTTGTTCGCAAGTTCCCTAACGGCACGGTAATACCGGACCCACCCAGCAACCCGGTAGAAGTTGTATTCTCCCTAAATACAACTACTACCACCACAACCACCACAACCACTAACCGGCCCGGATTACGCGATAACCAGATTATTAATCGGGGCATGCTTAACAAGCAGAAGTTCGACTTCTACTTTAATAACCGTAGTCCCATTGACGATGGAATTACTCGGAAAGCTTTCTACGCCCCCAACGATGTTGACAATGCACTCGGTTTCAGTGGACCCACCGGTTTTGATCTCCCAATTGGTAGTGTTGGTAGCGACACTAAAGATACGGTATATCATGCTCACTTTCATCTTATCTTCTTCTCTCTTTAAACAACAAAGTACGACATTTTTTTCAAAGTCCTATAAAAACCGGCTTTACTACGAGCTACTTATTTGACAATTTTATTAATTCCCTCGTGGAATCGGTTCAGTAACATTTTACGTGGTTAAGGGAGTTCTAACAACATTTTTACTATATGTATACGTATATATTTTTTATTTTTTTACCGAAGCGAAATGTATGATTTCTTGAGCATTTGGTTCGTAGCTGGCTCAGCAGCGCTTGACGTTCATAATGGGTAATTTATACAAAAGCTCTGCGGGATATCAATGTTCATTGCTCCACCTATACAGAACTTCCTTAAAAATCGTTCATAAAATAAAAATAATGTCTTACTTTGGTTTACCGATCTATTTCTTCACTATAGAAATCTCTACTGTAAGTTGTTTCATTCTTGCTTTAGTTTTTTTACTTTATTATTATTATTTATAATATGTGTACATAATATCTATTAATTTAAACTTAATCTTAAATATAAGATGATCTAAAATGTTGAAATATAATTCAAGGAAATCTTTACCGTATCTGTCTCAGAATCGAACTTGTGCAATTTTTTTACAAACTAATATTAACACGTACGAAAAGTAAGTAAGGATTTCCTGAGTGTGACTTATAATTAACAAATATTAACATCAATAATTTAATAGATACCAATATGCACAAGAGGCATAAGCTATGCTATGTTTGCACATAGCATAGTTCTATTCCCGAGTGCAGTATACAACTTTTAAATACATCACCGTCAAGTTCTTACATGGAAAAAAGCAAGAGCTTTCTGCTGAAGTGTGTTAAAAATGTGGTTTTAAGTATAATATCAATTTTGTACATATATAGTCCGATTTTTGCAGTTTACTATTAAACCAACGTCCTTGGTCCAAAGGTTTTCAAAATGTCGAATAAAATCAGTTATTATTCACTATAGTTTTAATTGTAAATAGATTCAACTTTCCTATTTTATTACATTACAGTATTATTGCACATTAGGTGATAATCTCTTAGTGTTGGGGGAAAAGCACTGCTTAATATCGCTTGTCTTTAGTATATTTTTGATTATTCACTATTTATAGTTTATTCAAGATTTTCAAAAATTGTATATACATATACATTAGAATAGAGAAAAAGCACGAAATTTATTAGTTTGCAAAAATTAGTGTGTGTTTCAAGTTAAAAGACTCTCCTTCCCTATACTGTCTGCATCTTCTTGGAAAAGAGAAGGAAGCACACTAAATAAATTATAATATCCTGTGTCTCGGCTTCACAGATTTCACCAGCCGAAGGGGTTGTAGTTAATGGCAATCGATCAGATGGTCGCATTGTTCTTGACCGCGAGAGGAATGAAGCTTCTCAGACGAATCAAGCCGATGGTCAGCGTAACTCTGTATTTATAGGACAGGTATATTTGAAAGTACTTTAAACGTACTTTTCGTTTACGCACACTGTTGGGATACCCAGCTGTTGTGAAAAGAAAAACAAAGATTGTTAAAAACAAACATTTTTATAATTCATCTTGTAAATATGTTCATATTATTTAAGGACAAATTCATTAATTACTGGACCAACGGACAGCCTGATTCTCCACCTAGTGTTCTCAATGTCAATATTAAATCTGCTGCTGTAAGTTTTAACCTTTATGCGCATACATTGAGAGAACTAGCTTTCATAGACTCAGCTATAAATGTAATTTTAAAAAACATTATTCAGAATGACCAATAAATCATCCAAGCAATTTACATATCGATCGAAATATTTGCAACAACTCGCATTTTAGTAACTAGCATAAAAGTTAAATTTCATTTCACGTTATCTGCGGGGAAATAAAAATAAAAAGATCAAAATTGAATGATTAATTATTTGAACTATAAATAGCTTATTATATAGCATTATTGCTGAAAAAAAATGATCCAAGTGTTTATATAATTTAACGTTGTGTTCAACATCATTTTTATTAGTTATAAAAATTTATGAATTAATATTCTAATATATTATTTAATTATAAGGAATTACTTTTCTAATATTATTTTACCTATTGGACGAAAAGGATTGTCGAAGTGATTATAAAATATTTTATTTCTACTCAACGTCATTAATACATTTTTATTAGAGTGATAAAAATTTATTAGGAATTTATATTTATGCAATCAACGATTTCTTTATTTTCTTACACTTTTTGTAGTGGTGCTACGCAATTCTTTCTTTACACAATATTTTCATTATTTAGTAGAATTAATGAATTGAATACGCATTTAAATACACACATAAATTTCATTAACGCGTTGACGCACAAGAAACCGATTATTATTATTATTATCATTTTTTTTAAGTCAATTAAATAGATATACGGTTGGCATTCGTTTGGATCCACTAATAGTTCTCTCAGTGTAAAGGACCATTTTTTTAACATGCATTTGTTTCTCTTTCATTGTTTACCTTTCGCGTTAAAAAATGTAAAAAAATGCAATAACTGATGAGATGATTATCATGCATGACATTCATGCGCAGACCGCTGTGAACGAAGGACCTCTATCAGCACCTGCTCGACCACTAAACTTGGACATTCTCCCGACAAAATCAGTTGGTAAAGGCGTAACCACTCCGGCCGGCTTCCCGTGGAAAGATCCACTCGATCAAATTTTTGGTATCACAACCACTCCTAGACCTGCCATGGCTGCCTCGGTTGCTTCCAACACCATCGTGAGTCATTATGGTTTACAAACTTTTCAATTTATGCTTTATTGCCGCGTTGTTATATTGTAAAGTAGTACGTATAATTACGCAGTGGACTGCAAGCATCTTGTGGTTTGTTGCAATTCGATTTTTATTATTTATCATATAATCATAAAAGGTATAGTTAACTTTTGTATGAAGCCTGAAATTCGAATGTATGATCATTGGCTTTCGATATCCTTGCGAGCATTAGGCAAAATTTGGTTTCAGGACGATTCAACCGGTGAAAACCTTGCAATTTCTGCTCGTCCCGTAAACAAACTCGTGGAAGTCTTCAACCCGGTATCGAGCACAATAAATTCTTTGATAAATAATCCTACAACTAAACCAACGACTCCAGCGCCGGAAAGTAGCACAGCTTCGATGACTACGACGACTACGACAACTACAACTACGACGACCACTCCTACGCCAATTCCTGTGGTTTCTCCGACCACTGGGAAGCCACTTACGATGAATCCTAATGCTTTCGGCACGACGTTCGACGATCTTGCTTTTTTGAATGCACTGGTAAGTTACACACGGAATTTCATCAAACTTCCGTTCACAATCGAATTCTATTAACGACAAATGCTTTGCTTCAAATAAGCTGGAGAAAACAAGTCCAAGCAAAGGAACACCCAAAACGCTCACAGAAGTGGAGCAGCTCTTGGCTAACAAGGTAAGCGACAAGGGGAGATAAATTTTTCAATGAAATAATGATGGGAAGAGAAAGACAGGTACCAGCTATAAAAGCGCAAATAGAAAATCTAGTCTCCATAACTAAGCCAAGGCAGTAAGAACACAGTATACTTGTAGCTAATAGTAGCAGTACTAGCGCGCGGGTCGTTGACCAGTTAGTGCGCGCGCGCGCGCGCGCGAGAGAGAGAGAGAGAGAGATCTCTCGCGAGACTGCGCGGGAGAAGCGCGCTCGTTCTTTCTCATTTCACGCTTGAAACGCTTCCCCTATTAATTGTTTTGATACATGCTCAGGTCGCGTTCAACGATTTTCCGTGAAATAAAAAGAGCAGAAAAACTAGTATTCATCCTTCCAGCTAGAGCGTAGTCGTAAAAATTAATTGAACAAAATACAAGAGCGCGAACGAACGAACGAACTTTCAGATCCTTTCGCTCGCCCTCGGCAAGCCCTTGACGAACGAGGGCCCAACGCGTTCTCCAAAAGCCATCCAGCCGTCCAACGTCTCGCCCAACTCCGTGGACTTTGGCTTCTCGAGTCCCTCGTCGACGACGTCCGCGGCGCCGTCGTCCCGGCCGATAGTCATCAACTTGCACCCGACGACGTCCGCGCCACCGACGACCACGGCTTTCACGTGGAAACCCGTCAAGACGTACTCGAGCTACGACGGCTTCACCACCACCACCACGTCGACGACGACAACGACGACGACGACGACGACAGCCAAGCCCACCACGACGCCCACTACTACTCAGCGAACGACGAGCAGACAACCCGTTATTATCACTGCCAAGCCCGTGACTACGAGAAGGCCGAGGCCAAGGCCGACCACACCGCCTCCTCCCGCCGGTCCTTTCGGTCAGTGAATCCGTTGTTAAAAAGCTGTGCGATCGTAAAAAGCGAGCCTCGCGCGTAATCGATGCGTCATCCCCACAGCCTTCGCCGTGAACTTCTTCCAATCGCTCTTCGGCCGGCCGACGACGACGACGACGACGACGACGACGATGACGACGACTCCGAGGCCTGTGGTTAGAAAGCCAACAGCCAGAAAAGTGGTGACAACGAGCACTCACAAGCCATCCGGCTCGACGACGTTCTCCCCCGAGGACGACGCTAAATTCCTGGCCGCTTTACTGGACGTCGCTCGTAATACGCGAGGTGAGAGGCCCATTATCCCCCTCATTTCTTTTATTCCCCGTCGTTAAACTGCAGCAGAGCATGGAAAAAAATCCCTGAATGTCCCCCCCTCCTTGGCCCGCAGCCGGCGAGAAGAAGTCGTCCTCGCAGCGGTCAGCCCTCAACGCCGACGACGAGGAATTCCTGCGCGAGATCCTCAGCGGCAACGGGGCCAAGATACAGCCGCTCTCGAGCGTCGGCGGCGACGAGGGCAAGGACGCGGCTCTGCTCGCGGCTTTCCTCAAAGCCCAGGGCTTGGAACCCTCCACACCCTCTGTAAGTATAGTCCACCCTTTTTCCCCAGCACTCTTCTCGAGGGGGCCAAAACGAGTGGCGAGCTGTACATGCGTGCATTGCGCACCTGATGCGATTCTCGCACATGTCCCTCGATGTACTCTCTCAATACTCCTGCATCCTCTGCGCCATATTAAAGCAACTCGGGTATGGCCGCAGAGACAAATCAAAGCAACCTACACTCAATCATTTTTTTTCTTCAACATAATCCTAAAATTATCAGCGATAAAAACACACCAAATTCTTTGCTCACGCTCGATTATAGAGTCTCGGTAAACTGACCACGACGCCGACGACGACGACGACGCCGACGACGACGACGACTGCGACGACGACGAGTACGACGACGAGTACGACGCGACCAAGGCCACCTCCGGCCTCGACGTATCCCCCTCCGCTGTTCAGCAACTTCGGATTACTCAGCAGTGGAAGTGGCGGTGGCTTTGCCAGCGGCGCCGGCAACGCTGCCTCCTCAGGCGGTGAGGGCACGGTGCGCAGCCAAGTAGTCAACGCCGCGATCGGCATGACCCGAGCTTTCGGTCAATTCATTGGCGCTGCCATCACGGTCAGTTCAAGTATTTTTTTTACATTTTGTTATGTTACGAACATTTTTTTTTTTTTTACTTTCATCTTGTGTATTAATTTTGGTTGTTGTACAGTTTTTTCTCGCATATACTACGTATTATTATATTTTGTGTAAAAGCCGCATATATTATATGGAGGATGAGCACCTTTGTTAATTGTATTAATACTTGCATTCTTTGGAGTTGTTGAGTTGTAAATACATACGTACATGTAATGTTCATACATCGCATATAATTGTAAATAGGAACACGGAGGACGGAATTTGCATATTTGTTGCTCGTAACTTTTGGATATATATTTTCAACGCATGGGCAACTTTGCATATACTATTGTATTATATATGGGTGTAGGAATACCTAATCCATATACATATATAAGCAAATTAAACACGTTACCCAATTACTAACGTTATCCACAAATCGTTATTGGGACACCGCAAAAGGATTGTTACATAAATATTACATATTATATATACGCTTGGAATCAAACGTTTAATCCCTGCGATATAATACCCATCTAAACCTTTCACACATATACATGCCAAAATGGTTTTGCAACGAATTGTCGTGTTTGCTACAATATAACGAGTCTTATTTAATTTCAGGTGGGCAGTGCCTTGGATAAAATATAGAAGGATTGATTATTTGAATTGTCACGTGTTAATTTTAATTTTAGGGCGCCGCACAGTCGTTCCAGTCATTCGTTAGAAACGGAACATCACTATGGGGTTAAACAAGCGATTCTCAACGAGGAGATGTTACTAATGTTCTTTTTTTCCAATGCGAGTCTTCGACTACACAACTTCTCATGATTCTCGGTGGAGCACAAGCACGCGCGCACACAACGGAATGTCGGCCGCCTCAAGAAAAGAATAAACATTATTGGGGAGAAAGATTAAAGTCACGAATAATATTTAAAAAGCTGTAAACATTATTATATACGTATACTGTAATAGGATAGTTTTCGCTGTTTTCTCTCTCCGCCCCCCCCCCCTTCAGTCTCTCCTCTCTTTCTCTCTCTCTCTCTCTGTCTCTTTGTATCTATCTTTTAGCTTCTTTTTAAAATCCTTCGCATCTAAGTTTAAAGTGATCAAAAACTTTGTAAAAAAAATGTAACAGCCATAAAATTGTCTAAAGTTTGATTTTCAGATTGCATACTGTACACTTTTTATATATATATTATATATATAATTATTATATATATATACAAACGATATCTTCTAGAATGTATAGAACACACGATGTTGAAATGGTTATTTTCATGGTGGGATAACGTTAAACAGATAGTATCGAAAAACGCTTTGCAAACGTTTCTAGGGTAAGCCTCCTCATGTGATTTTCTATACGTGTGCGAGCTTATACTTGTATTGAGCGCATATACATTCTCTTGAGAATATGCTTATATAATAAGAATACAAAATGCCATTATTAGCTCTATGTACTTTATATACAATTAAAATGAATAAAACGATGATTATTGTTTCGATTTCTCTTAGATGCTGTCTTTTATATAGTGATAATCTTAACTAAAACTACTAAGTCGATTGTTAATTGAATTATTCAAATTTTATTTGGGCAGTGACACAAAAGAATAAAGTAAATGAATATGAGATATGCTTATGGGAGTACTCGTGAAACATTTGTAACGTCGGACGCGAATCATATGAAGTAAGCAGTAAAAAAAAGTGTAGCGCAATAAGCATTGCGATGTAATAAAGTTTGTTCATATATCACAAAATTTTTTTCGTAATGCGTTTGCGAATTTCGCCTCGCATTACTGTATGTATCTGTCAATGATGATAAGGATGGCGATTCTGTACATCAGACTGCGTTTACTTTTAATGATTAACGAGAAAAGGAGTTTTGTTTTAATACGTTTTTGTACAGCAATTATTTTTGTGTATGATTATTTGTACTGTAGTCTATATTTGTAGCGTGATATGTTTTGTACAATAAAGTGGATTTGTGAATAGTCAATTTTTTTCCTTCTTCTGCCTGTAAAATAATTATACTTACGAGATTTCATAAATTTTCTTATCATAAATAAAATGAACAAGTAAAACATTGCTGCCCACCGTGACGTAATCGCATATCTACAGTTTATCTACAAAATTGAAATATGCGCGAAGTAATTCAAATGCCGCTTATTCAAATATTTTAACTTGAAACTTTGTGTACAATTATGCGCAAGACACGCATGATATTTCAAATTGTTGTTTTTTCATTAAAATGAAGTAAAAATAATGTAAAAAGAAAGGTTATGAAAAAATATTGAAAAGTTTTGCATACAACTCATAAAAAGTGACGATATTGAAAATTCTTGTGCACTTAATCGAAATTGAATCAAAGCGTATGTAAGATAATAATAATGATCGAGGTAGTTCCTGCATCGAATTCAGCGCTTAATTTTTAAGAATGACTTAATCTGAAAGCAGTAAATTATAATGGTGAAAAGGTAATTCGCGAGGGATTTTAACGGTTATCGAAATGAAGCACAAAATTTTAATGTAGAAGATCTTGAATATCGATACTCTGTGCTGAAATAAAATAATGTTGTTTTCTTCTTAATCCAAATATAGAATGGCATGAATTTCAATACTGTTGCCTACTGCAACATAAACAAATTTGCTTAACTGCAACATAAACAAAGCGCGAAACCTGAATTTTTGACTGCAGTCGAAGCTCCTGCGGGAACGTGGAAAAACGCGAGTGAAGAATATAAGCCGAGCGTGTTTTAGGCATAAGCGCGTGAATTAGCGTGTGGATTCGATCGCATATACAAGTGCGCTCGCGTATGCGCGCATTATGTGCAGCATAGGCGCGTATACTCCCGGCAAGCAGGTTAAACGCTCTAAATCGTATGAACTTGTTTCCATTAATTGCGCTAAGCAGACTGCAGAACTAGAGGCAGTCGCGGGGCCTATGTATACTGTGCACTGGACCATCATCGTTCGCAGCGAGCGCTTCGGAAAATAATACAGCGTATTCTCGCGCGTATTGTGTTTCTGCGATATGCCAATTATAATTACAACTGGCTCGCTTCAACCCTTTTATATTGAATTATACCGGGAAAAAAAGTCGTAGCGTCGATCGAGGCGCGAGCTGCGCGCGGCCGTTTTGTAAAAGTACGAATGATTTATCGGTTTGGCACGAGTGGCCGACTAATTGATTCAAAATTATGCAGCTTCTCTGAAAACGCTGCACACTCTGAATACAAGAGAAAGAGCGCACTGTGCAAAAAATTCGTATACGTATAGCATGGAGGCGGCGCATGGGATTTCCGCGTTATTTTCTTTTTTTTTTCTTTCGTACACGCGTCAAACCGCTTAATTGGCCGTTTTTTCGAGCCCCCTTTAAGCGAGCTGCGCGGCTGCACAGGCCGCTATAACACACACTTAGTTTTTCAATCGGTGTCCGCGCGCATAAAAGTGAACGTCCGCGACGCGATGACGACGACGATGATTATTATTATCATTATTATCATTACTATTATTATTATTATTACTACTACTACTACTACTACTATTATTATTGTTGTTGTTGCTCTATGCTAAAATATTATTCAGGATTTTTTTGGACGCTCTATAAATATACAGAGCCCGCCTAAATTCTTGAATGTGTAGCGAGCGCGTTATATTATTCCAGTGAATTTCTCAACAATATATGTACATATATTGGATAATTATCGTGTGCTCGAGCGAATGCTATAGATATGAGAATTGATAGCGAAGACCTTCACAAGATAACCTTGCAGATCTTTCGGCTCCTTTCTACCTTCCTTGTTCTCTCGCTCCGTGCGAGCCGCCGCGCGCCTATAACCGCGAGCGTATAAATACATACGCGAACGCGCATTTAACCGCGATAATAGCAAAAGTTTAGCAATAAAATCGGCTTGCTAATTATTTCTTTCCAATTGCATTGCGGGAAACAGTCTCTCCGAACAAAGGGATAATCCGCCGAAAACCATCCCTTCATATATTGTCTACGGCAGGCATTTGCGGATTTTTCCGCGACCAAGCGTATTTTTCGCGATAATTAATGAACGACACGGGGAACGGCTGTAAGAAACTCGTAAAATGAGTAAGAGGCAGTGCAGCCTATGGACGTAGAGCGCTAGAGGCTGATTCGGGCGGAGCTATAGGGGCAGATGGAGGCGTAATCGAGGAGATGACTGCACATGACAACTCGATCAACTCTGCTTTGCGCGTTTGCGGGTTTTGCGCGCATTGCGATTTGCAATGTGCATATATATGCAGCTCTCGTTAGCCGGTCGCGCTGAGGCCTGGCTTTAGCTCGGCGGCGCGGCGGCCGATCAAATCGGCGCTGAGGTGAACGGCGAGATATTTGATTCGCCCGGTTTAATCGTAAAAGCAACAAAGACGTGTAGTAAGAAGAGCCCAAACAGCCTTGGAGAGAGAAAGTAAAGGCGAGCTGAGACAGTATGGAATACTGCGCTTTAGAGCTGAGATACAAAGCTGCTACAGAAGAATGAGTAGGTGGCATATATGCCGCCGCCACGACTCGTACTCTTTATATACTTATATACCTGCGCAGCAGCTCTCTCGCTCTTGGTGTACCTGGTGGTACGGGGCCGCTCGGCGCGGCTCTATACAGCCTAAGTAGCTCTCCTTAAACAAACGAATATAAACGTATAAGCGCGGCGTGCACCTAGTATCGGGTTTCCTCGGCGCTTCGACTCGAGACAGCCGCAGAGCCAAGAGTCCCAAGCGTCCCAGCGGTCCCAACAGTCCCAACAGTCCCAAGAGTCGAGCGAGAGAGAGAGAGAGGCAAAAATCGGACATCAGCGAGGAAGAGGAACCTGCTGTAATGCACCACTTAATAAGCAGAAAACTCGTTATACTCAATAATTTCAAGCGCCTCTGTACTTTTCCGTTCCTTTGTTTTAACTGCAATATCTCGACGTTTAATATGCGCCGCGATTACGCTTATTAAATCCAAGCGTAACGAAAGGAATAAATTAAAAGCTGCAGAGATTGATTATATTTAATATGACGTGACGCAGCAAAAGTCCGAGATTTTTTACCTCATTTTCTCGACGGTGTATTGCTCTTCCGAATCTTTGCAAGGCTTCGCGCCTCTATATACCCGCCGCAGCATTTTTAACGCCCATTCAAGGCTGTCGCTTATGCCGCAAACTTTCACTCTTCGGTAAATGTGATTTGCCAGCGGATAATCAGATGTGTGCGCTTGCGTTTATTCGAAAATATTTTTCATCAATTATTATACAGGTCTAACTATATACCTACGCCCAGCTATGCAAATCTCTCTCTCTCTCTCTTTTTGTTCGCTGCACGCTCCGTTCATTTAATACGAAATGTTATAAAGTAATCATTAATACCGTTACGTTACTTCCAATTCCCTTCTACCGTTACCGCAAAGGCTTTTCGTTCATTCTGCAATTCTAATGTCATTCCGAATTCACATCAAGTTCCAAGTCTACTGAAAAGGAATATTTCCACAATTTTTTGCAACATAGCTGTACCTACAATTAATTAATTAATTGTGAAAAAACTCCTTTTTTACATTTTATATAGGATTCCGGTCTCCTCGAAAGTCGATTAAAAATTCTAATTCCGAGCTACAATGTAACAGATAGCTAGAATAATTAATTAGCATACTGTGTTTTCTTTGCCTTCCCGTGTCGTGTAATTACCCATCCATTTTACAAAGTTTGAAGTTCAAATTTAAATATCTCACGGAGAACGCGGCATTTGAATTACATAATTTTCAGACATTATTCAAATGTTAATCCGCCAGGAGAAGTTAACAAGCCGGCGTTAAACGATTTTACAATTGCAAAATGGTAAACAATTACATAATGCGATTAGTGGCTTTTTTTAGTACTATACATAAATGAAACTGCAGTTGTTGTGGAGAAAGACTGGGTAAAAAGGGGCAGAGGGGAGCTGGTGGAACTTTTCTGGATTTATGATCAGATCGCAGCTTCGAGCTCATTAAGACAATGAGAAAGAAGCTCGTGGGAGCACCATTATCGCGAAGCGCAAAAAAAGGAAGGAGCATCAGAGCGCTGGCGAGTTTGCTCAGAAGCAGAGCTGGCCAAAAGAAAGAAACATAGTTAAGAGATTTATTACGCGATTACTTTTTTAAACGCTGTCATTAATATCGAAGACTTCGATCTGGGCTCTTTTTCTTCGTCGTCTTCTTCTTCTTCTTCTTCTTCTTCTTCTTCCTCTTTTTCTCTTGAGCGCGACTGAAAGGGTGTACCCGCGATATTTATGCCACCTTCATAGAATGCAAATGAATTTTTTTCCCGCCCAAGTCCGAAATCTGTTCTGCGCCACTTTACTCTAGGTATATGCATCGTCCGCAGTTTATAAAACAATCCTCCGGCGCATATCGACTGCTATACAAATACGACTGTACAATAAAAGCCCCGGAGAAGAATATAGAGATATACCAAGATAGAGGAGAGAAAGGGAAGAAAGGTCGTGAGAGGACGAACCGGATAGTCATCGAAAAAGTATTAATTAGAAAATAAAGTAGAAAAACAAATGGAAACAAATTGGAGGAGTCGACGGAAAAGTTTGACAAGTGATTGTGCAGAGGCCAGTTGGAGTTAAGGAGAGCCGCTCACCAGCAGGGAAAACAAGTGCTTTTTACGTGTCGTCTTATTTGCAGAGAGCCGAGTGCAGCGCCGCGTTGTGTGGCTAAGCCCGTATAATTGGTGCTTGAAAAAATAAGTGCCGAAAAGATCGACTCGAGGATGCGGAGACGGAAAAATTTGGCAAAGCCACTTTGATCCAGGGTAAATATCAGCGCTGGTCAGTGGGAACGTATACTTGCGATCGTCGGCGTAGGAGCGGGGGCTCTCGCAGAGGATTCGCGATGAGGAATCGATATAAAGCGGCGGCGGCGGCTTGCAGCGAACGAAAATATAATAGTTGGTAAAAAGAAGTTGTATGAATTATTGCGAGTAGTCCCTCTCGCTCGCTCTGCGGCGAAGAGCAATTGCGCTTAATCCCGGATAAGATCGTTAAATGAATATAAAAGGCAGCACGAATGCACGCAGCTCGCTCGCGAGAGCCGTGAGGTGAGTTTAGACCTCACTAACGTGAAATTTACAGCAGCCATTACACGACTGACATTCTTTGTCTTGTCGCTCAGAGACGTACCCTGCTTTTACCTTGCGCACTCTGCAGTATATACCTCCCGCTCCTCTCGCAGCTCGCGCTGCGCTGCGCCTCGTCCGCTTGTATTCGCGCGCGCGAGAGCCGCCGCCGCCTGCCGGGGCAGAGCGGCCGGGGTTAGAGTACCTATGGCCGCGCAGAACGAAAGAAACAAACAAGAGCCGAGGACGAGCAGTCCGAGAGCTGGGCTCGGGGAGCTCATTTGCTCAGCTCTCGCTAAATCGTCTGGCCCCCGTCCCGCATCCTCTTCTCTTCCCCGGCGCGCCGCGAGCCATTTCTTTATTGCCACTCTTTTTGGCACTGCGCTTTTTGCCACTTATTCAGCCTCGATCTGCTCGACCGCTGCAGCTCGCAGCTCTGCTCCGGCTCTATGTGTATGGACACGCAATTCGACTTACGTACGCAAGCGCGCGCCGATTCGCGCAGCGTTTTTCTCTATCTCGCGGCTTATCGCGGGCCTCATTATCCGCCCAAGCCGCGAAAACATGGAAAGTTTCTCAAGTTCGTCTCGCCTCGATACACCGAGCCACCGCGTCGCCGAAATTTTGCGAGTCTCCTGTTCGGCTCGCGTACTTTGTTGGCGGCTGCAACAATTCGCTTATCAGCCCTAGCTCTCTATATCGAGCCGAGCCGTTTGACCTTTTCGATTGTAAACACGATTTCGTCTCTTCACTGCTGCAGCGCTACTCGAGCGAGTGCTTATGATACATCGCTCTCTCCAAGAGATTCCCAAAAGCCATATATTCAGAATTTCTCGCCAGGCGCTGCAACCAGTTCTTGCATTACTCGCTCAATATTCGATCTTATAAGCAGCGTACACACGATTTTACGCTCCCTCGAAAGCGCAGCATCGCTCGAACAAAGAAGCGCATCGCTTCGCTACTCGGTGTGCAGCAGCCCTTTAACATCAACTGCTGTACGTACACTTACATACTCGCACACGCTCGCAAGTACATACTTTGAGACTAGTGCCTGGCTATATACCATATAGGTGCGCCTGTATACGTACTAGCGCAGCGCCAAGATTCCGCCGGATAGAAACGAAATCGGATTCAACCCCCACTTCCATTACCATAAACTTGAAACATTCATCAACGTGCGCTCGCGCGGTATCGGTAACAGTGTGAACCAAAACAATCGATGGCATCCCAACATGCTCGTAAATGAAAGATGAAGAGAAGGATAAGAATAAGGAAACAGGAAAAGAAGCAAGAGCAAGCAAGGGTAAGAGAGATAAGAGCGGGGGAGAGGGGGCAAAAGAGAAGTGCAAGAGAATTTCATTTGAATAGAATAGGTAGGTGGTGATTTATGAATCTTCTGACTCTGATCGCCGTGCTGCAGCCTCGCTGCCCTCTACTCTGCCAGCAATGCCCACAGGCGCGTATATGCCTCAAAACAACTGTCATTCCTTTTTCCCCTAATTTATTCAGCATTATGCCAGATTTACCCTTCGACAATCAATTTTTATCCTGGGTTAAACGGCACAGCAGTTGATGTGCAATTCACATCTTTCCTACAGAGTCTACACATCTTCATTGCAACTGCACACGAGTCAACATTTTTAAAATATCCGCTTCTCTTATCTGCCTCGCGGAGAAAAGAGTCAGCGTCGGTGCAGTAAGCTTCTGAGAATGGCAGGCCATTACCAGTCGCAGGGACACATTCTGATATCTCAATACGGGCCCCTTAGCTTGAATTCATTAAATTGTAGCGAAGCAGCAGGACGATTCTGAGGCCTCTGCGCCGCGTATCTTCCTCTTCTAGAAAGCTTTTATACCAGCTATTACGTACAACCACTCCATATATTAATCGGTAGTGAGCTAATGACCTAAGTTTATCAAAGCAGATCAAGCTTGCATTTTTTAGTCAATAAAATTTTGAAGCTATTCTTTTTCTTTACTTACTCATATTTGTTCTTTCTCACTTCTGATCATGATTGAATACAGGTCTTTTCTGAAATGTGCCAGTGTCGATACGCAAATCGGTATATCTAGCTTATAACTTCGATTAATTCAAATGAAGTACAATTTATCAATTTACCATTGAAGTTTCGAACGTCTGTAGGTACGTTGAATTCGTTAACGAAACTGCATCGAGAGTAAAATTATCCTATTATCTGGCCACATCCATCTTGTTGTCCAACGACATCGGTACTGAGTTTATGCAGCTTCAATTTGTCAGCTAATGAAGTTTCGAAGGCTTCGCCCGATTGGAAGAAGAATTTTGTGGGAGCTGGAAAAGGTGAAAGTGAAATTGGAGAGAAAATAAAGCAAAGACTGGCCCCCGTCGGCTCATTTACGACGTCACATTATGTACCTGGAAAGTATGCAGTGATTTCGATTTTTCGCAGAAGTGCAGCGTAAAGCGAAGAAAAAAGAAATACGAAAGTATGAGCATAGCGCATGTCCTCTCCTCTCCCAATTGCAGAGCCTATATCCCCGCGAGCGACGAAAAACCTGATGGTGAATCAATCACCTGGTTTTTCCACTCGACTTTGCATAAAAGCTCGCGCGCGATTCGAGCAAAAGAAAAAAAATCGCGTTGACGATCGTGGGGATAAAAGCCCATACTGAATAGCTTCTTTTAATACCTCTCTCTCTCTCTCTCTCTCTCTCTCTCTCTCTTGGCTGGCTAGCTGCTGCTGCCGTGGACTCGCACAAGCGAAAGGTCTGCACGGCAGCGAGTAGAGTGGAGGAAAAGTGAGCTGGAAGGAGTAGGTGACAGCAGAGGTGGCAGAGTCGCTCTGGCAGTCTCGCGGTCAGCACCAGAGGATGAGCATTAGCGCCGCTGCTCTCGTTCTTCCGCAACTGGAGAGTAAGGAATATCAAAGACGACCTACACGCTGCACAACGGCTACTGTCATGCCCGGACCACGTGACTCACGGTTAACGGCCGGCTACTCCTTTCGCGCTTCATTGTAGTCCTCCTCTCGATGTGCACACGAGGATAACTGCATTTCTACCGTCTCGCCGCCGCAGCTCGGCCGGAAAGTGAGACTTTTTTTTCGCCTCGCGCTCTCGCAGTTTGTGCAGTTGGCCCTCTATCTCTCACACACACACAAGTGCCGAGTTCCTCCCTTTCGTGCTGTGTGCTCAAAGCCAAGATTTTCGTTTAGGGGATTGTGCTTAGTGATCCTTGTGACCGAGCTACTAGACGATTCAGCCAGAAAAGTAAGTTTTTTCTTTCACTTTGCAACTTCTGCAACTGCAGCTTCAATTGTCCCACTCTTCGCCGTACAAAATATTGAGAGTAGCGCATTTCTCCGTATAAATTTAACCATTTTATTTTTCCTTCATCAAAAGCCAGCTGCGTTTCCTTGCGTAGCACAGTTTCCAGCAAAATATCTCTCCCGACTCCAAACTTTCTCCTGCGGCCGCCGCTCGTACTTTTTCCTCCGCAGTCTCTGCAGCCGGAGTTTTATAAGTTTGTGAAATCTTTCGAAATCAAATGAAAATAGCGCTGTTTCGGAAGATTAGAAAAAAAAAAGTAATGCGAGCAACGTTCGAGAACTAGATTATATAGTTTTAGCTGAGCTAAAGCTACTCCCGCCGCTCGATCGAGACGAAGTTTTGCACAACGTCGGAGCTGAATTTGATAATTGAAGAAAAGCAATTGCAAAACTTGTTTTACGGACGCGATAAATCTGCTGCTGTGTGTAAATAAGCTGAAACGATAAGGCAAAAGTGAGGAGAGAACGACGATTAAAGACTCAATAAGTCCGAATTATCGTAGAGGTACTCGAAGCGCTCTTTAAAGTAGTCCGATGCTTCTTAATTAGGAGCGGCGCGTTACGTAATTCTATTCAAACATTGAGATGGAAAAACTACTAACGAGGAGCATAAAACCCTGTCATCGCCGGCTATTACACTTTTCCATATTGCTCAATTAAGCCGAGGCTAATTTCCAAAGTGTGTAAGCGAAGCGGCCGTTAAGTTTATAAATCGCAATTAAATAAAACTGCGGCGACTGCGAGCTTCGCGCGCTTTACCTGCGAGAGCGCCTCTCGTCGGCAGACAAAGGCTTGCTTTAAATCGAAATTAGAAAGGATTGCTTCTTAAGCCGAGCCGATGACGTCAGCCGCGATTAGAATCAAGAGCGCTGCGCTGTAGAGTCGCGCTTGTGTGTACTTATATATCGATATATATATATATACGAGCGGCACATATACAGCGCTCGCGCGCGCTATTAGAAATTAGTCCTTGAACCTCGAGCGCGCTCGACTCGCGCAATTTCCATTCGGTTAGAATTTGAAAAAGCGCCGAGATTCCTGTAATCGCCTATAACCCGCATACATTGTCTCCTCCCTCTCCCTCCCGCCTCCTCTACACTTGTATACCTAACTCTCGGCGGGAGAATTTTAATGCGGCGCGAGCCGCGTTCTATGCAAATACGGATAACCCGCGCGGCGGATAATTGTTCTTAAACGCACTGCCAACGTTGATTGACTCGTAAAAGCCAGCCATGAAAGATCGGCGAGCGGTTTTAGCGGGATTTTTAAAAATCACTTAAAGCAGCGTTATAAACTTATGGGCGATAATGTATGTGAATTGCAGATGCCGCAAACCGTTCCGACGGCGGCCCCGAGCTTTTCGCCGTCGTTCGACTACAGCGCGATTCAGTTCGACCTTTCCCTCCTGTCGGACGATTACACTGCGGCGGTGGCGGCAGCCGCGGCGGCGGCGGCGGCGGCGGCGGCGCGCAACAACAGCGCAAACCTAGCGGTATCGGATGGCTCGTGCCCGAAGCTCATCAAGCAGGAGGTGCAATCATCGCCGGGCTCGCCGAGCTGCAACACCAGTCCGCCCTATGCCTACCTGCCGGACGAGCTGTCGCCCGGCTACTCGCGCGACGCCTCGCCGGCCTACCCGCTCAGCCCGTACTACGTGCCCCAGAGCCCCCAGAGCGGCCAGCTCTACCCCACCAGCCCCGAGTCCGCGGCCATGAGCTGCGCCGAGAAGCAGCCGGTGAAGCGCGAGAAGAGCTTCGACCTGCTGGCCATACTCCACGAGTCGAGGTGAGACCCAGCCATACCTAGCCATACCTGACCATACCTGGCCATACCTGGCCATACCTAGCCATACCTGTACCTTGACTCGGCCGCCTGTTCCAGACTCCTGGCCGAGAGCCTCGGCTACAAGGAGGACTCGACGGACTGCACGGTGCCGTGCACCCCGCCGCCGACCGAGGAGGACATCTACAACAGCCTCGACACGGACTTCTTCCCCAAGAAGGACGAGTCGAACCCCCTGCTGAAGGAGATCCTGTTCAAGGACGAGCCCGCCTGCCCGTCCCCGGCCTCCTCCGTCCGCTCCTGCGCGTCCCTCGAGCGGCTGCCGGAGCTGCCCAGCGGCGAGCGCTCGTCTCTGCGCGAGCTGCTCTTCCGCAGCGCCGGCGGCAGCGACTCCGCCTGCCCGACTCCCGCCAAGCCCGACCACCAGCTTCTGCGCGAGGTGCTGCGCGACACGAGCTTCCAGCGCAAGTACAACCTGAAGCCGGTGGAGCTGGGCGCGGTGGAGCCGCACGCGCTGCTCGAGGACATGGTCCAGTCCGGCGAGTCGTGCTCCTCGGTCGGCGAGCTGGCCCGCGAGCAGATCGAGCCCGTCCTCAGCCTGGCCATCCAGCAGCTCCAGAAGGACTTTGACAACACCTGCGTCGCTCTCGGCATCCACCCCGGTGAGTCGCTTCTTGCCTCGCGCGCGCGCGCGGAGAAATCTCGGCGATACACGCAATCTCTCTTCGCTCTCGCGTATGGGCAAGCGAGCGAAGACCGGTCTTCTCTCTCTCTCTCTCTCTCTTCCCCGGGCCCGGCAAGAAAATAAAAATGCGCGCAGCTTTCTCGTTCTTTTGCTATTTCTCTCTCTCTCTCTGTCTCTCTGCCGCGCGCGACGCCTTGCCAAAGTAGCTGCGCGAAAGGCTACGCCCAAACGAGCCACCGGCCCCTATCCGTCAAGGTCATCCGACTTTTTCCCTCGCGGCTCGCGATAATCCAGTTGGAATTGCGCTGATTGCATCGGTAAAAATGTTGGCAGAACCACGTCGCTGGAGCACAGCCGACGTCGCAGCCTGGGTGCAGTGGGCCAAGAAGCAGCTGCAACTGCCGACGGTGCCGCTCGACTCCTTCAACATCGACGGCCTCGCTCTCGTCTCCCTCACCGAAGAGGAATTCTGCCAAAGAGCTCCGCAGGTACGATATGCAATCCCAAATTTTCATACATTCCTCCCCCTCCCTCCCCCCCTCTCTCTCTCTCTCTCTCGCTCTCGTATAATATACGCACCTTCTGGAGCAGCGCGTACACACAAGCGAACGCTGCAGACGTACACTCGAATGGCTCCCAGGTGAAAGTAAGTTTCCGGGAAGCCAATGGCTGCGCATGACGTCTTTCCTTGCGACAGCCTTATTATAGGAGAGAGAGAGAGAGAGACACGCGGATCTCCCCGCGCGCGTCATGTAGTTTTATATATACGTTTGTATGAATTCTTAAGATCTTTCTTTTCGCAAGAGACCACGTCGGGACACTGCGTCATCCCGCGGAGTCTGTAACCGAATTTTTTCACACCTAATGTACGATTTATATAAGCCGCAACAGCTGGTGCGTGCGTGCGCGCGAAGCGCGGGAAATTCAAAAAGTTTCTCTTTTCGCGCGCGCGCGCCTCTGTGTAACAGACGTAAATTCCCGCGCGCGTTCGTAGATCTCCTTTGCTTACGGATCGATCGAAAATCCCGGCGCTGCTTTTACGCTCGGCGCAAGAAGGCGCGAGAGTGGCGGCGGCAGCAGCAGCAGCAGCAGCAGCAGCAACGGCAGCAGCGCAGGCATAGATGAAAGTGGGTCAGCGATGCCGCGCGATATCGCGTACGCGCGACGTTCTGCTTTCTCTTGGCAGCATGCCGGCGCATATAGGTACGGCTTGTGATCGTGAAATTCTAGTGCTTACGTATTATAGACGGCTGACGGCTCGCTGCTTCTCTCTCTCTCTCTCTCCTCGCCGCTTCCTCCTTCCTCGATGCATCCGCGCGACTATACGTGTCTGCCTTATCTCCTCCGCGAATCTCGCAAATCTACTCCGCCTTTGCTGGCGATTCCAGCTTCGGATTTCGCGATTTTTCCCGCGAGGAAAGCATCGCGACCTCGCGATTTCGGGCTCGACAGACTTCTGCGTTAACGCGGCGTATATGCGCGACATTTTCGATGATTTCAGGCAAGCCTGTGCGGCTACGACGAACAATCACAACACTCGGCCGCGGCACACTGCTATATGTCTATCATGCGATATTAATAGTTCAAGAAAAACTGACACGCTTGCTAGTAACGTCGTTTCATTGCTATGAAGATGATTTTTTGCACGTCGCTAAAAAGCCACAAAAAATATTTAACACGCAACTGTTTAAGCCAATACACGAAAATGTTGACTTCGTAATTTACACAGATCGATTGGATCAGTATGATAAATAGAGAATAGCAAGACTTCTACGGACCAGAACCAGACTGACCTTCATCGTCAAAAACTATGTACATATATGATTACGTTAAATAATACACTATTTCCACTATTATTTCTACTGTTTCTAGGCTATACCGAAAAAATTAAGCTACATCGCTGATCATTCGAAAATATAGGATCATCAATATAGATTTTCGTCATTGAAAGGGCTCGTAGCACTTATTATCAGGCGAATATGTAGAAATTGAGATAGTTAAATTATGCACCTATAGGGAGTAGAAATAAAGAATGTCTCATAAATCGCACGTTTATCGCCCTCGCCTTCGGCTCGGGCCATACTTATATGCGATTTGATGCATTTTTTACTTACTCCCGTGGTGCATATACTATTTTTCTGCACGAGGAGCGTAAAATGCGTATGCTGTAATTCACCCGCAGGGCGTACAGTACGCACTTTACGCGCCGTGTGGTGAAAAATAGTTTTTTGCAATACAACCGAGGCATGTAAACGTTTGTCGGCTTATGTTTCTACGACGTGGTTATTAATCGGCGGATCAATACAAAGTGGCACGCTTTTAACGGGTTTTAATGCTCGAAACAAATTTCTAGTTCAATTTATGTGAATGACTCGATTAAGCGCACGCGCTTATGTATAGATATATATACATGACATGTAAGTATAAACGGTACACGATCCTCGAGAGTATCGCCGCTCTTTCTCTCTCTATCTCTCTTTGTGGAATTTAAAAAGTCGATTAATTACTGTAATAATTTTACAAATTATTTAAACTATATATACATGTTTGCAATGGTGCATACAGGAGAAAATTGCTGAAATTATATTTTTTTCTGCACTCAGTGTGGTAGTATGCTACACGCTCAACTGGAGATCTGGAAAGCAGCAGTCGAAGATTCGCCGAGAAATACATTGGCTGGCACTTGGACACCAACGGGAGCCGTGCAGTCTTCCGATGACAAGAGCAGTACTCCCTCGGTCGCGAGCAACGTTTCCCTGAGCGTTAAAGACACGCTTGATATGGACTACTCCGATGGTGAGCTGATTCTGCCTCTTTAATGAAACTTTCAGCGTTCAGGGGATTCTAGAGCCAATTAAAAGTTCAAATTTCCCTCCACAATATATAATTGCTGAAAAATCCTACCGAATCTTGAAAAAACTAAGACATACTTAGCTTCCAATATACATACATAATAATCTACCAGGTCATTAAATTTTAAGCTAAAATTTAAACATCCTCCCAGTTTAATAGCATTTTAATCGCATGATTTTCACCAGACATTATATTCAAATGCCATATTCCGCGAGATACTGACGTGTGGGCTACTGCAGCGTAAAATTGATATATTTTTCCAAATATTCTACCTATTATTCCCTATTTTACAAACAAATTAGCTGCTATTTTGTCTACTATGTTGTGGCGCAAAATTTGAATAAGAGTAGGTTAGAAAATGAATGGAAAATTCCAATTTTGCAGCACAGTAGAGAAAACGAATAAAGCAAAACGGACTTGCATAAAATTATGATATAAAATGCTTTGAAAATATTTAGCTAATCATGTGGATATATGTTACGCATCTATAATGTTAATGGAATAATATCAACCAGAAATCTGCATAGTATGGTGAGAGGCTTACCTTGCGGGAAATAAAGTTCGAAAACTGATGTAGTAAAGTGTAAACAGTAAGATATGCCGAAAAGGTGAGAATGTTTGGTCCATAATCCGATTATTCGAAGCTCGCTCTACTTTCATTAAATTATCTGAACATTAATAGAAAGTGGGTTTAAAGGAGTGCAGCGATCGAGGCATGGCTGCTGGTGTGGAAGAGTGTGCTGGACAGCGCAAAGAAATGAGCCGTGTAGTTGCAGAGGTGTTTAAACGAAGTAAAATTTTCAGAGGAAGACGAGGACTCGAGCTCGATCGAGGCGAAGGGCGGGAACGGCTCGGTCGGCAAGATTCGCAGCAGCGGCTCTCACATCCACCTGTGGCAGTTCCTCAAGGAGCTGCTCCAGTCGCCGAGTAGCCACGGCTCCTGCATACGCTGGCTCGACCGCAACAAGGGCGTCTTCAAGATCGAGGACTCGGTCCGCGTCGCCCGGCTCTGGGGCAAGAGGAAAAATCGCCCGGCCATGAACTACGACAAGCTGAGCCGCAGCATTCGGCAGTACTACAAGAAGGGAATAATGAAGAAAACCGAGCGGAGCCAGAGGTTAGTCTACCAGTTCTGCCATCCCTACTGCCTCTGAGCGCTGGATCCAGCTTCGCGTAGGTACCCAGCGAATGAGGGCGCGTCGCCTCGCGTCCATCAGCTCGCACTTTTCTATAAGAGAACGAAAAACGACGATCCGTTCGCACAGCGCGTGCGAGCGGGTCCGCTACAAGTACGCCTATGTGGGCAACTCTATACCGTCTAACTGCTCTAGCTGTATAAGTTTTTTTTACTATCTTCCACGCGCGCACACACACACACACACACACGCACGCACACACATTGTATTATAATAATCTGTCGCGGAGAGGATCGCGAGGAAGCTCGATCGAGAGGTACGTCTCGATTGCTTCGTGACTGTTTCGTTATTAAGTTTTTTGTTGAACAAAAAAGACGAAAAGGGTGACAAAAAAAACGAACAAACAAATGATAATAGTAAGCGAGAAAATGAAAACTACGAAACGGGCGGAAACAGCCGAACGCCTTGTCTACTTACTGGTCCCATCGCGAGTCTCAGGACGAAGAGCCCATAGAGCTGCGCAGGTGTCCTTAGCGCGCGGAACTATTCGCTGCTGCTTGGACGCGTTCCATCGCCCATCATTACACTTTTCTGGCTCTTCGCGCGAACCCGACGGGACTGGTGATTTTGGTCCCATATATCTATGATATATTAAACTTGTATGTTCCATGAACGATTAGTTGTTAAGGATTTTATTGCCCGTAGAACGTATATGTAGGCTCTTGTGAGTCTTGTATATTTTTTACGGTTTTCATTTTATATGCGCTATACAATATACATTATACATAGTACATACACATCGCATTATACTACACCGATATATAAATACAAAGCTTTACTCGCCTTTCCATTTATATTTACACACTACTACGTACATAAGACTTGCGTCCAATAACTTTGTTTCGCACACTCTGTCTGTCAGCGCATGTATAAGTTAATATGAGCTTTAAGATTTTTACGGTGAGCTATACCCGTAGACTCCGTAGACTTAGGTTATTTTCGCATTTTCACTACAAATGTAATCTTATTTATTTGTTTTATTGGGATAGCTATATAACTTTGCGTTAATACGCAACTTTAGGGATAAAAGTTAAAGAAAAGAATACTCTGAACTTGTACGACTCTCGCTGCTTCGATGTACTTGGGCTAAGAGCCCCATGCGCGGAATAAAGATTTTGTTTTGTACAAAGGATGAATTTTGGAATTGGAGCGGCGATTCGAAGGGACTGTTATAACTTTAGCGTTTGTAATTTTGTAAGCCACGCAACAACTGTTTGGCAAGTTTATATAACGATGAGAAAATAAAAAGATTGAAAGCCCATGGGTGGACTCTGGAGTTATTACGATCTACGCATCGCCTAGATATTAATACTATCGTATATATATACAATAAAGAAACGCGCAATTTTTTAGGGGTATGATAATGCGGCGCGCGCCGAGTGAAAGCAGCATCTCATAAGTATTTACGTTGCACTTGGCTCAAGGACGACAGCATTCTCTCAACGAAACTCATTGTCCTCTTAAAATGTGTACAGCACGCGAGCTTTCCATCTCGCGCGCGAACAAAGAATGCTTTTATACGCGCACGTACATTTATGCGATAAACATTCGTTGCTTTGCCTTTCATTCTCTCTCTCTCTCTCTCTCTCTCTATTCGGAGATATGCCAAGGTAGGTATACCTACTTGCGCTGCAGAGTGAACGCTTAGCGAAAAATTGGGGAAGTCGAGCCTGAAGTTTTCTCACCGAGAAGCGAAATACCACACGCGGGAGACGTGCGAATGAGAACATAAATCCAAATTAGCGTGCGATGTAATTCGCTTCGTCTCTCTCTCTCTCTCTCTCTCTCTCTGTGTGCGGCTCGGCAGCGGCGGCGGAGCGCGGGGTATACCGCGAAAGAGAAAAGAGAATGGAGCGACGAGAGTCGAGGGAAAAAAGAAAAAATCGAGTCAGCTTGTTAGTGGCTGGTATCAGTGACAAGAATCGCGGCTAAGGCGAGTTTGCTGCTCTTGCACCCCTATATGCGCTGCGGCTCTCTTAAAATGCCGCTGCTGCTGCTGCTGCTGCTGCTGCTGCTTCGTCTCTCACTTCTCGGATCCCCCGGTAAGTAGAAATTCAGCGTGTGTGTGAGAAGCTAATGGAGGATATTCGTGAGCCGATCCTGTTGAGATTTGGGCCACTGGACATCTTCCGAGGAATCAATGTTTCGGATAATAATTAAGTGAGCTTTCCAGTCGTAAATTTATACGCAAAAATTACTGATCCTCCAATAAAAATGCACTTTTCCTGGCTCCAGAATCGTAGACATTTTCTTAATTTTTTGTCCTAGAGATCCAAATTTGAGATAAAATCTGCAATCGCACATTGAATTATTGAAACAGTCACTTGCACGCAATCATCTTTTTTTCGAACATTATAATTATTTTTTGCTTAAACTTTACACGAAATAAGAAACCCTAAGAGTAGCTATCATACATCGTTTACATATAGGCATTATGCATGCAAGCAATTATGATGAGAGAAAAATATTTGGTCCGCATTCGTTAAAATTACGCGATTTATGCAGTGGAAGTACTGAAAAAATTAACGCGATTATTCACCTTGTGCAAGCTTGCCTGCGCAATATCAACAGCTAATAATTAGCAATAAATTTTAATATCTTTAATTCAAGCATTCATCGTAGAGAGCGATCGATTAGTTGAAAAGCCATGAAAAACTTTTAAAACAAATTGTAGAGAAACGTGTTGAAAAAGTTAAATAATTACACGTATAATTTAAGTGTTTTACTGCAGTTGATATGTATGTTTTGAATTATTTATCTTCTATACGAGCTTGCTTGCATACTGCCAATACTTCACAATTAACTAGAGTGAAAAAACTACAATTAAATTGCTTTGTACAGGTAATAGAATGTTAACAATGTGAGTAAAGTACATAAAGCAAGCTTCTATGCGCCTATAAAACGAAATTGGAAGTTTGTAAGAGTTCGAAAAATGTTGGAAAAAAGGTTAGAGTTGTTGTTAGAGTGTTTCGATTCGGTATGAAGAATAAATAGGAAAGCCCTCCAATTATTATAAGAAAATGCGTTTATTAATAATTGGGAGGTTGTGCGTAATGAGCGCTGACTGAACCGCGCATACGAGATAGAGTACGCAAGAAAACGGAAGCGAAGGCGGCGCTTCTTATTTGAATTAACATACATTAACAAAAGTGTATTTTGACACTAGTATGATCCAAGATTTGAAAATACTTCATCATACTTATTCATCGATTGGTCAGCTGGAAAAATGGTCGATTTTTAAAAAGAGAGCTGCTGCAGATTCCTGTTCTGGTAGCGCCTGCCTAATATAGGTATAGCCCAGCAGCCAACGCGCAAAGCGGCAAAGCGAGAGGGAAGGCTCTCCTCAAGCTAGAAACGGTTGACGACGCGCAACTATGCAAATTCATCCTCGGACTATCTCTCCGAGCGGAGATGGACCTCTCATTCGAGAGGGCAGGTAAGCACGAGAGCTTTCCTCCCTTTGCAATTATTGTTCGCTGTTAATAATTAATTGACAATGCATATATCTCACTCTTACCTTCTCCCTAATCGAGGATGAACCCATTTCTAAGAGGGCTGTCACCCCCCCCCCCCTCTGACGAATAGATTTGAGGCTGCGTCGTTATAAAATATACGTACCTATATATTCAAACGTAGCATTGCCAACAATCTTTGCTTTGGGTGTTCAACGTACCTATACACATCTCCTTATTACGCCCATTCCTATAGGTATAGTAAGGGTGGCGAAATCCTGGCAGCTGACACAATTGGTTATAACGATGTCAACTTGTTAAATAGCGCTTTGAAAGTAAGATAGCCCCCAGACACGTAGCTATGACGCTTTGCTTCCAGTGTCCATGCCCATGTAAGAATTGCCACGACTGACAGTATGGGCCAATACTGGTTGAGTATTGGCAGTCAGTGTACTTACCCAATGTTGAATCTGTACTGAAATAATAATGTCGGCCACGGTAAAGTTTGCCGGATTTAAGACGAAGTTGATTTGATGAAATATTTACTATTCAAAAAACAAATATTGAATATTCAAAATAAAAATATTTGCATTTTAAGCAGCGATTATTAACCGTCCAAAAAGTAAATATTAAATTTTGACACAGTAATTATTCGCTTTCTAAATAGTGATTGTTAACTTTTCAAAAGCCAATATTAACTACTTAAAACGTTAATATTGATTTTTCAAATGCTAAAATTAACTATTTACAAATTTCTTATTTATTTCTTAGACGGTGACTAATCACCGACTTCTTTTAATAGTGACCAACTTTTGACAACTCCGAAAAGTCTTAATACGCTAAAAAATAGTGAAATTTCACTGTTTTACATTTAGAGAGTATGTTTAGATCTGAATTATTTCCTCTAGATCCTGCGATAGACGACTATTGGATGTATTTTATAATTTTCTCCCGTCCCAATTTATAAACGTATTTATACGTGCCATCTGTATCAAATTCGACAACGAGTTCAGAAAATTCTTTCATGATTTGAATTCGTATACTCGTTGCTGTTCGTTTCATTTCTCGCTCGAATTGGTCGGAAATTTTTCTTACGAGTTGTGCTAACTCAAACAAAGATATACCTGTATGTTGCGTAATTTACCCGGGACGTATTAATCAGGACAATATTGTCCAAATTAAATCGTGCTCGCATTTTCTTTTTGTCGTAATTTTATCAATGATTTCGTTCCAATTAAGCGTCCTTTGAATATAGAGACACAAATGCTTCAATAGTAGCGATATCCGACTGTATAAGGTTTATCAAAATTTTTTTCCACATCTCTTTCAAGAGCTTCAGAAATAATATCTGGAAATTCTGGCAGTTCTCCGATTGAACGACTTCCATGCTTGTAAATCTTTTAAAAATCTCATCTGTCTTTTTGACGCGACACACTTATATTTGGATCAGTCTAAGTTGATACATCTTGAGAGATTGTTATTGTCAACATTGCCCTCCATTCAGCTGCGTTGGCAGGAGACTTTTTCAACTTTAGTGATACTTTCTCTGAAACTGTATTTAATATTGAAACAGGAATTTTCAAAGAAATATTCATTGAATTCCGATGGTTATAATGCTATAAGCCTTGCTATAAATCATTTCTTTTTACAACCGAGTACATCAAAGACAAAAAATAATTGGTACGTTAATTACTACAATATAAAAAATGTCTAAAAGTACGTTATTAACAAAACTTGCTAATATGAGTGTTTAACTTAGGCCAATGAAGCCCCTTAAGAAGGCAAAAGTTGAAAAAATTCACCAAATTGTAGTAATAATAGATAATTATTATGAGTTAATTATATCGATATACTCGCTATGTGTATATAATGTATGTATTTTATACTTGTAAATATAACTTTTCTTCGTTAAGAAAGTAAATTATTGAATATAGTTTTGAAAGCTTTCTTACACTTATTTAAATTAGGGTACTTATAGCTTAATCTGCTTCAATTGAGTCCAATGCGAAATGGGGTTCGGTTGTCACAAACAAAGACAAGCGCGTTGCTAAGGACGCATAAGTCGTGTTCTACACAGATATCGTATACTGTTAGTGAACCAGTTGGCTTTATAACAAGCGCGCTACTTATTGTTAAACTAGCTCTGCACCATCATTTTATATTAATTATTTGGATTTTTTTGTTTTACCTGTACATTTTGAATATTTATTTTTTCTGGAATCGCGTAGTTTCAAACAATAATATAATAAGAAGTTGAAATGACTTTCATAACCTGAGCTCGTTTGCAGGTGAAAGTTAGCTTCGTAAATTTGAAAATTGAATTTAAAAAACGGATTTCTGAACTATCGGAGGAAAAAATGCCGTGTAAAAAAGTATCGAAGGACCGAAGTGCAATACGCAAGTCTAGGCACGTTGAAAGTGAGACGAACGATGGGGACGAGGCTTCGAGTCGAAGCTCGGCCGGTGTCGTGGAAGAGCAGTCTCGCGATTCTTCGAAAGTAAGTCTGAAAATGAAAAAACCGACATTCTCGTAAGTACTACAAAGTTTTCAAAATGAAAATCAGGTCGAACGAGGCACTTCGGATTCAGCCAGAAAGAAGCAGCGAAAGAACGACGACAACGACAACGAGAGGCAGAGCACAGAAACCCGAAGGAAAAAAGAGGGGAAATTGTCCTACGAGGAGTACGATTACGATGAAGAAGAAGAGGAGGAGGATGCTTTGGTTCACAACAAGCACAATAAGAAACGCCGAAAATCCGAAAGAGGAAACAATTCGTCTAATGGAAGCGTCGACAACAGCAGCGTCTCGACTAAAAGGACGAGCCAAAAAAGTAAAAGGCGTTCCAAGCAAGGTAAATAAGTACACAGCACAGCTACGTTTACGCAATGACACTTGAAATACTTCCCATTGTAACAGCAGCGTACCCACATCGCTTTTTCTACACGTTATTACAGAGAAATTGGATGAAGTGCCAATTGCTGAGATTTTAAGAAAAGCTCAAGAAGAGCAGCGCACGAAATACGAGGATCCAGCACCACTGCCAAAGCTCACCGCGGACACGATTTACGTGCAGGGAAGAAACGGTTTTAATCCTGTGAAAATTATTAGTAGCAACAAGAACAGCAAAACGGGGCCAAAGCATGCGCATCGTTCATCTAAATCTCGGCCAATCAGAATAGCAGTGATTTTCCAGCGGTTTTGGCGAACTGTCGGTTCCATTTGTCAAGGTTTGCTCGGAGGAATCGCTTTGTTACATTTGATTCTCGTAATACTTATTTATCGCATTTATCGCATGCACAGATTTTTGCTGGACTCTAAACAGTATTTGAATTTCTAGATGAAAACTTACTTCAGCGACACGGAATATTTCGGTACTAATTACTCCCTATTTTCCGAGATACATACGAGCATACTTTCATTTCTCATGGCCATGGCTTTAATCGCAACTTTTGACAAGTGAATAATATTTTATTTGTTATTTACAACAAAATACTGACTTTGTTAAGAACAGTTACTTGAACGAAGAGAACTTTTCAGATTTGATTTAGGTCACATTGGGAAAAATCGTTGGCGAGAAATTTTCAAGAAAAGCTTTAAATCGGTTCTGGCAATACCGCTGTACATAACTGCATTTGTGCTGCATCAAATGACTGCAAAAGTCGATGATAAGCTCACGTTGGTTCATTATAATTCTAGCAACATCACGTACACTTATCCGGTGGATAGTCTCAACGTAAGTATTTCCATTTCTTGGAATGCAGATAGCGTAAGATTCAGAGCATAGATTAAATACATAAAATTTCAATAGGACACGAGGAACTTTGAGCCTGACGAAATAAAAATGTGGAATCAATTATCGTTATCGAAGGATATTATAGTCGTATTGGGCTGGATCTTCGCTTCAGTCGACAATCAAAAAGATATGTTTTTAGGTCATCTTGAAGAAATGAATAGCTATATGCAGAAAACGTAAATATCCTAATGCAATATAATACGATATTGATAAAGTAAAAGTTCGATACCCGTTAATGCCTGTTAATTTACTGATAATGTTGTTTGAATATGTGTACATACGTAATGTGTGTGTGTGTGTGTAAATATAAAAATATATTAATATAGATTTAACTTGCAAATCAAGTTGTTCTGCATTTTTTTTAATAGTCATATTTTTGTGATTATGTAAGTCAATACAGTTTACTTTCGGTTTTAATTATAAAGCTGTAAAACATTAAATATTTATAAAATTCTTTAAAAAGTGCTGAATTGTATATCAAACGTATTTTTCGTTCATTGAAACAATTCAAATATGGAATCAAAAGTGACCTTTATTTTTTCAATCAAATAATTAGATACTCTGTTTTTTTGTACACAATAATTTCGCTAAATTTACAAATAACATATATAATTATATATAATATATATACATATATATCTTTTTAATATGCCAGAAATTTTATAAATATGGATATAAGACATGCGTGGTATTGATGATCAACCCATCAATGTATATATCTATATATTAGTTACTATAATTTGAATACTGACAATAAGAATTTGAATTCTAACACTTATTATATATCGAATTATTTATTGTAACTGTATTCATATATTCTATAATTAATATAGATTCTTAAAAATTATCAAGGCACAGTATACAGTTCATCAAAGCATATAACTTTGTTGCTATATTTTTATAATTTTTTTCGTGTTCACATTTTTGTAAAGAGACACTTTTTTTGTTTGCTTATTTGGTTATATTGAATATTGGTCATGTTGTGAACATGTCAAAAAATTTGTATACGTTTTAAGCATAGCTCTGTAAAGATTTGTAATTTCAAAATATAAAGCGAATTCAAGAAGAAAGAGAGTCATAATTGTTACAACAATGCTTATAAGTAAATATTGTGTATAACTCAAGTAGAACACTCAAGGCTTTTTAATCTGTTTTCAAATATATACCAGGTACACAAAATTGATAGATTTTATTTTTCGTAGATTTACCTCTTGCATTGACTAGTGTGCGTTTCTTGTGATAACTTTAAACCTTTTACTGATAGCATGTATCGCTGTAATAACTTTACTCAATACAGAGTTTATACATAGTATCATGCTTTTTGTTTTTCGATTTTCGAAAAACTCAACATATACTGTTATTAATACATATTCATTATTAATAACTTTTTCATCATTTTATTATAGTTTCAAAGACTTTATATAGTTATCAAACCTTAATGTTCAGAAATAGTCAATGGTTAACATGTTGATCAAAATCATTTGTTGGTACATTTTTATAGTTCTCCATGATTATACGCAACCGTGATATTATCTCTAAACAAAAGTATAAATCTACTACAAATATATTTGTGTATTAAAAATGCAATATACACAACTATATTCGAGAAATATATATCTTCAGACTATTTCTTGCAAGTATTGTATTGTGCTACCATTACACGTTGGTGCGCAGTGTGCTGTAGCAAGATTGAAAAATTAGCTTTATCACTAGTAGAGAAGCATAAAGTTGGCAGTATTAGTATATTTTGGAAAACAAGGACTCCCGTTCTGGCGAAGATACAAAAGATAAGTTACAAAATACATAAGATAGAAAGCCATTTTTACACACTTGTGTTTATGCTATACATTTTCTTTTGAATCAAATTTAGAATATTTTCAGCAGATGGCTTTTTTATCTTGTTAGAAAATGCAATTGTACTTTTTTAAGTATACCTTTGAATACACTTTATAACAGTATAATTCGAATTTCAATAATTTGTATAAAAACGAAAAAAGTATGTGATGATTTTTAAACAGGTACTTATTTAAACATGGAAATATATAGAAGTAACCATTTTTTATCTGATTTCTAAGTTTACTTCGTTATAATGGTTTAATTCGTAAATAATTAATATCATTTTTTAGGCACGACCGCGATATGTGATAGCCTTAATTTTATCATTTAAAAAAGTTTAAAATTTCATGTCTCATTCAATTTTTTATCGATCAGATTGAAATTTTTTGGAAAGTATTCGTCTCAAACAATAAAAAAAATTATCTCTCTTATTGTTGTAGTTTACGTCTCCTTCAAATACCATTTAACAAAAAATTACAATGAGGATAATGGAGAAAGACAGCGATTACCCGAAATTTAATTTAATAGAAAACTGACTTTAATATTAAAAAAGAAACAAAAAATTGAATAGGTGACTATTAATATTAGCAAGAATGACGTGTGATTCAATTATCTCGCAATTGACTGACGATTGAGTTAATTTTTTTTATAAGCCTCCCTTACACTAATAAGGTGAGAGAATACGTTTGAGCTGGCTTCTATTGCACATAACGATATTTAGGTTATATTTCAATTCTAAGCATTTTACAAAAACAAATTAAACAGAAGAGTTTTGACAAAATGCAACTTTCTACCCTTGTCATTAAAGCTTAAGAATATTTTGATATCAAGCAGACGACTCAAAAAAGAATTTGAAGACGAAATGTTTCGTTGTACAAATTAAAAATAATGCCTTCTACGTAAACGTAAAATTTTTAGATATTTTAACGAACATGAAACGTGAGTATAAGACGATCGGACGATGGTCTAAGTAGTGAGCGCAAGGCGTGAACTACGTACGGTCGTGCCTATGTATGCAAAACGTGAAGGGCCGCGCGTGGCGTGCTAGTCTTATTCTACTTCGAGACAAAGTTTGCTAATACTTAAAGCTAAATTTGACTGAATAAATATAAATATATAAATAAAGTTCTTTAAAGTTCGTCTTAAACAATCGGTAACGTACCTACTTTTTTCCTACCTTGCTAAAAAGTAATATTTCTTAAACGGTAAGACCATCGTAATATCGCATAATTAATATTGTTCGGCGCTAACTTGCTAAAATTTTTACATTCGACCGTTCTGTGTCGCTTCGCTCTATAGATACAACCTCGTGAATATATGAATCGTTACTCTGCTCATTCGAGAAGCACGTCGATTCGTACTCTTTACGGGCATTCTATCAAAACATATTTCGATAGTAATGACACTAGGAATATTCGTAGTTATTATTGTTTGCCTCTACATAAAGCATGCCTCAGTCGTCGAAATCATGCCTGAGTTTGATATAGAGACAGGATCCAAGTATGATTCCAAATACCTCGAGAACCGAAAGTCCAAGACCTACCGCTCCCAGGATGATCAAATGATCCTTCGTTGTCTCCAGGAACTTGTAGATGCAACCCTATGAATAAAAATGACTTGTAATCAATAAGCAGTATATTTTAATGTAGATAAATACGTTAGCGTAAAATACATACCGTATATTGAATATTTGAAGGGTGGTCACGTTTGCCACACAGGAAACTCGGCGTCTTACAGCAACTATCAGGTACTAGATTTCCATTCCTCTGCACTTCCTCGTTCTTGAACCACTCGCTCTGCAGCCAATCTTCGAATCTAATAGCACCACAGCATTTAAACTAAAAAATGAAAAAAATTATATGTATTATATATATATATATATATATATATATATATATATCGGTCGTTCTTCCAAAAGTGGTGTTTTTTATCTTAAAAAATGGACCACATAAAAAAAGACCGATTTGAGAGTAACCGATGGTGTAAATGTTATGCTGTACTGAGCGATTAATAAATAATCAAATTTCCTTGCGAATTTTTTCTTTTAAGAAGGTTTTTAATATTTTTCGCTCATTTTTTTCTACCTCAAGTTTGCATAAAAACTGTTAAACCAACAATGCGAAAAAAAGTATTTATACAAAATATACTTTAAGTTGGCTCAATTTGAAATGTATTGGCCTAAATCGGTTTTGCGGTGAAGAATGGCAACACTCATGGAAAATAGACGCAAAATTCTAAAATACAAAATTAAGTTTTTAAGTTTGTACGAAAGCTTCAAAAAAGTTCGTTTTTAGACTGCGGAAATGAAAAACCCCACTTTTGGAAGAATGACCCATGTCAACTTCCTGCACTGTGATAAAAATTCGTTGAAAATGTATTCTTATCTCCATTCATTTCCTACGTGCATGTGTCATGCAATAATAGAGATGGAAAAAACTCACTTCTTTTTGCATTTGGTCAATAGCAGCTGTTTCTTTAGACTTCAAAGAATATGTCTCCAGGAAAGTGCGATTCAGGTTTATTCGAAGTTCTGGTCCGACTTGCTCTTCGTACAGACGTGCCAGAACTCCGACTCCAGCTTCTAGTATGAGAACACCCATTACGACGAATATGTACTAAAAAAGAGCATAATTTATGAATGGCAAGACACTTACAAAGTGTAATTTCGAGATAAGAAAGAAAAAATTTGAGCGGATTTGAGTGAATCGTTGCTATATCAAACATTGCATTAAAAGCAATATATCAGCAAGATACTTACGATGAGTATGACGCATCTGTTTTCAGATGTAACGCCTCCACAGCCAAGCCAACTCCCAATAATTGCTAAAGCCCCGGCGACGATAAGCGCGTAGGCCAATATCGGATAAATCGAGGTTGCCATCAGCGTTATGTAGCTGTGTTTCGATACAACAGTCCAGACACCGATTCCGCCAACCACCAGACCCGAAAGCTATAACACAATAATCAGCATGAGCCCCTTTCATCAACAGTCAACACGTGCCTCTTCCACACCTTCCACTTCCTCCTTGGTAGAAAAATTGGCCAAATTCATTAGTCAGTGTGTTCAATGATTACCTATAAAGGATCATTTTTATAGAAAATGAAAATCTAAATTCAATAAATTTCATCCTTATCCGTATCTCGTCGATTCTTTACTTTGCTTCCTCAGAGGCACGTAACGTCTTTTATACAGTTGTAAAAAATGTTCTATCAAAGCAATAGTTCCAATTTTATTATACCTTGAAATACTATTAGGTAATTGCTTCATTTTTGCCTATTGAAGTGGACCATATTTTGTTTCTGAGCTCTCAGACAAACCCACTACTGTTGTGACCGCATTAGATTTCTTACATGTTCTTGAATAAACTATTTAACAATAATTCAAAATACAAAAAAATTCATACCAGTTGCTTTCAAATGACAATTTCTGCGAATTTATAAAGATAAAATGTATTTTCTGCTGTTAATGAGCATGTATAGAGGCAACTAATACATAACAAGTATACTTTTATCGCGGCATTTTCTGTGTGATCACTATATTTTCTCTTTTTATTTTCAACTCTAGTTTTTGGAATCTTTTTTCACTATACTTACGAATAACACGACGTTGTAAATGTGAAGAACGTATTTGAGAAAATTGACAGAGCAACAGCCGTCATCGCGAGTTCGTATCCTGGTATTAGTACCAGGCAGTCTCTCTGAGCCTTTGGCCATTTTAATAGTGATTATTTGAGGCTCCGGCTGCTGAGGTGACGACTGCTAGTCTCGCAGGGACTTCCTCTTGCTGCCGTACCACGTTGTCACCTAATCATAACTCTGAAAAAAGGAGAAATCAGTTATTCAGCTGTCTTCAAGTTTGTTAACTTTAATTTTAAATTTATCCCTCAATCCCAGGAAAGAATTCAATTAAAATAGTTACATGTAATCAAATCAATGTAAGAAATATTAAAAATTTGCTTCGCTCACAAAAACGTTACATGAACTATAAGTATTAAGTTGCCACCTCCATTTCGCAACCGTATCGCAATGTACTATTTCAATTGCAGCAGGATTCATCGCTAGTGTTATAATGGGTAAAGGGAAGATCGAGGTTTTATTAGTTAGTAACAGAATGAAACAACATATTGCACGATGCGAGCGTGAGGATATTATAAAATCAAACAAGTTTTTACGCATGACTATCAAAAATTCTGTCAACTCGGATTCTCAGCGTTATAATAAATATTGTTAAATTTTTTAAAACATTTTTCTCGTGTAATTCTTCACATTTTTGGTACATTCCAGATGGATTTTACTTTAGGTTTCAAGAAAAATGGAAGACCTTCTAATGTTGAAAAAGAATTTTAAATCGATTACCACACCGACAGGGTGCGTTAACCATTTTTCGGCACAGCACGGTCGATAAACTCTGCACATACAGCGTACGATGTATTAATCAACTTTTAATTATCAATTTTAACGGGTCTAGCCCCTCAAGCTTGCGCATCATTGACGCTGTGGTATAACAATTTGCAGCGTCACATATTAGAGCCGAGAGAGTGTACACACACACATACGGAGAGAAGAGAGAGAGAGAGAGAGAGTCAGAAGGGGCATATCCTCATTTATTCAATGCTCTATTCCCAACGAGCAATTTGCCAATCGAGCCAATCATCCGATCTCATTAACCTTGCTGGTCTATTCAGCAGCACAAATTCTCCACTGCCGGTACTACTCTCATTGGCCGGTTCCTGCTGATGCTCCGCAACGAGCTTGCACCGCGCGCAGCGTAGCCGCTTCGAAAAAGTGCAAAATCCTACTTATTTAATTGTTCGCCGGCCAACGCGCCAGTCTCTCGCATATTGTACCGACTCTTGAACCTGTGTAATATCATAGCTTATTCTTTCTTCTCACGCGGGGGATGCACAGCTTGGCTGCATTTAATTTCGATAACTTCGACACTGAGACATTTGAAAATTGCGCCAACTTATCATCGTATATTCACACTCTGCCTTGAATGCGATGGTGCGATAATCGCGTTACGCAAGTTGTCCGGGAAGGATGTTATCCCGACAAGTGCACGAGCGTACGGTATATTTCGTCCCCGCAGCTGTTTGGAATTCGCAAATCATTGCTTTTTCGTTTCTATCCGCACAGTGCGTCTTGGTGCATACAGCAGCACAATTACATTAGACCGACAGAGAGAGAGAGAGTAGAGAGAGAAATGCTCTGAAATGATCGTTAGCAACGTGGAAATTACGGGGCTAGTTCTCCGCAACTGTAATTTAGGCACTCCCTCTGCGCGCAGGTTCAGTAGTAAAACGAAGCCAGTCGAGCGCATTAATTTATGCACTAACAGTGTCGGCGGTAATGAGGACGTAAAAGCGTGCGACTTGCTTCGAAAGATACATCGCACGATCCACTTAATAACTGACTATTATCGCCATTGATATTCGGCGAAATTCTTTCTTCATTTTTTTCCATTCGCGGGAAAACGCACGTGGATCGTGCGGACTGTTTAAAATTCATTAGGATCAATTTTCTCTCGAGTGCACAAGTCCGTTGCTCTCTCTCTCTCGCTCGCTCGCTCTACCGCAACGATGATTCCGACGCTGTGTTTAGCAAATTTCAGCAGCTTCATTATGCGCTACACTCGTAATGCAGGCCACGTCGCAATATATGGCACCTACAACCTACATGGGTTTCCGCATCCATATGACATCATATACAAGTGCACGCGTATATATGTACGCGCGTGTGTTCCAACAAAGAGTGCAGAGCGTGCAGTACATATATAGGTAACCTTGCCTCGTTTGCTATACATTGTAACGCACACCGGTAGCCGAGTAAACACTACATATAACGCGTAAATTTATTCCCCGCCTGTATCAAAGGCCATATAACTAACTTTGAACTGCCATTCGAGTATTAATGTATTATCGCTACGTATAATATGTATAAATGTACGCTGTACACGACGCGTAAGCGTATATTTAATATCTATCAACGTATACAGGCGCATTCGGCCTGATATCAAAATAACTGCCCGTCGCCGTCGAATGAAACATTAATTCTGCGCTTTGATGCGAAATAAATGTTTGAAGGAAAAGATACGCGAGCAGATGCTGCTTTTACGTGTCTCAATGCACGCAGTCAACAGTCAACGTCCGTGGACGCGCAATTGCAGTTGTTGTGTAAACGATACCTATTTCTTTTTTTAGCCCCATCGCACGCGCTGCACGCGCATCGTTGCTGCAGTTCAATTGCATTTTTCGTGCATTTAAACGCTCTTGATGAATCAATTGCGCGCGCGCGCGCCCGAGATGACCTTTCTATATTTTTTGAAAATTGCGTATCAAGTGTTATTTTTTTTCTGCTACGCGCGCTTGTATATATATTGAATAAAACGACGCTGATGTACGCGCGAGCAAAAACGCTTTTAATTTAATTATCATAATGCGCCAATAAATTGCGATAATCGCCAGCTCTTTCAACGACAAGTCCTTTTCTATCCTGACCACCCACCCGCGTGTATACTCGAAAGAGCGCAGAGCCCGTACAAGCAACGGGGCAAAATCGAAAATAGAACGGACGCCCCGTCGTCACGCCTTGGATTCCCCAGCCTAATAAATCTTTATTATACATTGAATGTATTTATCTAGGATATATATACTGAAAGCTCGCTTTTTAATTTGCCTCTTCTCACGATCGCTCAGTCAATTAATTCATTTCAAGACTTTCCGGCCGCCTATATATACATCACCGCTTATTCAAAGCGTTACATTATGTTCGAGCAAATTTACTCATTGATTGTCACGAACGTGGTGCTATTGATATCTTCACTACAAGCACATTTTGATTTATAGAAGCTTTTGAATGCGCAGCTGTTATAAGTGAAAAAATCATTCATTAATCTGTTTGCATATTTTTGCTATACCTATACAGTATACATAGTATATTGCTGCCAAGGGATAAATTTATTACTTAATTTATAAGCTGAGAATCTTGAAATTTTTATTGTACTTTTGTTCGAATCGAAGTCCGCTTTATACCGCAAAACGCTTGATTAGTCGAACAATTTTATTACCATATGCCGCGGCCGTAATACTAAAATATTGTTATTAATAGAAATAATACTGCGTGTGTAATACTGAAAATATAAATTTTGAAATGTTTAAATAAGCTTATTAATTGTTACACGTGTTGTCATTTGTCATTTTAGTTAGAATATTTGGTATAAGAAATTCGTGGTTTAGTTTAGCTCCCTTTATTGGCTTAAAGCATAGTGCAGTCTGCTCCTCGGGTCTACCCTGTCTTGTGCGTACAAGAAATTTGAGTACAAGCTAATTACAATTGCGTCATGCACCGATCAATAATTTGTCAAGCAAATAATTTTGATAACAATTAATCTGTAGTTTAAATAACTCGAAAAAATAGCAGGGTCTGTGTAAAAATGAAGGTTTCTCATAATGTATGGACGCAGTTATTAAGATGAGTATAGTGAAACAGCATAATTTTCATTGCGATCAAGCATCCATCGATTTTCTTTACATGATTTACAAATGAAACTCATGACTCTATATGCTATTTTTATATTCTGCTGCTTGTTCAGATAGCGCATATTTTTAGAATCCTAGAAAACAAGCGAGAGTTTGAATCACTTTCAAAAATATAAACTGCAGCGGAGTTGGCGCAGTATGTATAGGTATATATGGAAAAGGAAAAAATCGGAGCGAAATCGTCTTACTACATACTAAGTAGACAATCGTGTTTCCCAGCCATTATCAGAATGAATCAAGCAGTTTCAACTCACCCCCAATCACGGCTCCAACAATCACGCTCTCGAGAACGGCAGCTCTACACACACAGCGCGCCGAGACAAGAGAGCGGAAAAAAGAGAAATGTACAGTTTAAGAGTAGCCGCAGAGTCCAATAAACGCACCGCAGAGACAGAGAGGGAGGAAGAGAGAGAGAGAGAGAACGGAGAGAACAACACAATTGGATTAATTCGTGTGAGCAGAAGCGATTGTAAACACACCTTTAAAAAAGCGCGCGCACCAAAAGAGCGGAGAAATGAACGAACGGCTTAGCCTCCGAGAGCTGAATAAACGAGAGAGTCTAGCCGAGCGAGCGACTCGCCCCCACGCCATCCGCTTGCGGCCGATCGGCGCAATTGCAGCGGAGCACTTTCGTCTACACACGCGCACACTTAGGCGCGATGAGCGTCATGCTGGTAAAATTGGACGCGAGCTGCCGCCTCTGTAATGCCGCCTGCCGTAGTGCATACATGCAAAAACGGGCGTTATACACCGCACTTGTCATCCGATGCGGCGCGCGCGTCGCCATCACATAGCGGCGTTGTCTTTGGCTTTTCCCTATATATCTTTCCTTTCGATCTCCGGCTATTTAACGAAAATAGCTGCTTGATCGTGAAACACGTATTCGTCGAGCGAATTTTCGGAAGCTATTGACCCACATTCCCAAGAGAGCGAAGGACGTGTTTTGAGAGTCGCGGACTGCTGCTGCCGCTGCCGCTGCCGCTGCTGAGTGTTTGGCAACATTCCTCTCTGCGGCGCGGCGGATGAACGATTTGCGAGGCACTGGGCGTCGTGGGTGCGCGAAATTTACGTTTTTAAATTTCCCGCCATTTTTTCTTAAAACCTCTCGCTCGCCCCACCAGCTCTCCGAGATGACTCATCTTTGCGCAACTGCAGCTGATGCTTTTCGCAGAAGCTTTTCAGTAGGAGATAACGAGAGAGAGAGAGAGAGAGAGAGAGAAGCTCAAAGCCCATAGAAGCTGCTCCACGGGCTATACACTTCTTCTTGTGCAAATTTGTCGATGTAGATTACCTTTTTTATGCGTCTCGCGGCTAACCTACATAAGGCTGCGTCGCTTTTCGTTAAACAGAGAGAGAGAGAGAGAGAGAGAGAGAGAGAGAGAGAGAGAGAGAAGCACTAGTCTCGCGGAGGGATTCGAGCTCATCGACTCTTTCGATTTACAAAAAGCTATTTCACTTTTCGGGATAATTGCGTACCTGCTCATACTTTCTCGTGTGTAACGGTAAGTGCGCAGACTCTCTCGAACTCTTGACGAGTGTCCGTGGATTAGAGGCGGAGAAGAAAAAAGAAGGAAGGAGAGATGGAAGCTTATTGGATTGACGCGCTGTGTGCAATTTTCTTATTAACCTAAAAAAGCTATTATCCGACTAGAGAGAGAGAGAGAGAGAGAGAGAGAGAGTATAATCATAGAGATAAACGAATCTGATCGAGTTATATCGCTACACTCGCTCTGCCTCTCTCTTTCTTTCTTTTCCTCGTCTCTCTCTCTCTCTTTCTCCGTCTTTATAGAGCGCGCCGCTGCATTGATGAATCAATAATAAACCGTTTAACTAATCATGCCCCGCCACCGCCGCCGCACAAAGACCTTCGCAATCTACGGCTATATGCATATATATCGTCGCGCGCAACATTTTTATTTCCCCTGTCGAATTTATAAGCCGGCTACAATATTCGCTATACATATTGATGATCACAAGATATAGCCCGACATTAATTGTATAATAACGACGGACGGAATATATATACTTTCATAAATATTTATGATCAGCTGCAGCGGGAGACGATAAACTCTGCCCGCCGAGCGCGCGATATACCGTAAAGCGAATTTTCGACGTTTACGCTCTCTCACTCTCTTCTCCTGCGCGCGCGCGCGCGCGCGGCAATAAGCGAGGAAGCTGTATAGCCGCGCCGCTGCTGCTCGTCGTTGCATTTCTTCATTAAAGCAACAAAGTGCAACGAGAGCGCGTCGCGCTCGCCAAAGCAAAAAATGAGATGCTCGCACAAATACTCTCGCGGAGGACGATAATTAAGCGCCGGCTCTCTAACGGAATCTCCTCGAGAGACGGCGCGCGCGTCCTATACATATCACAGATATTACACATACATTATGTACTCTGCGCGCTCACTGCTCGCAGACACACACTCGAGTCCATCGACCGAAACAGAAAATCAAGCCGAGGCAAAAAGAGCCAAATAAGATTTGAAGTAAGTAACGCGCAGAGATTTTCTGCACGAGTGAAAGTTAACGAAAGAGCGCGAGAGCTATACGAAGCTGGTATATATATACCTATAGAGGCAGCGTACAGTTCTCGAGAGAGGTACACTGGTAATCGCGCGGGGGCTCGTTAAGGGCTTCTGAATAAGGAGTGTTTTAATTGGCGGTCGCGAAGCGCGCTTACACACACACACGCGCGCGCGCGCGCGCGCCCCGCTATAATCGAAGCAAGCGAGCCGCTTTATTTATTCCGCAATTGAGGGCTCGCTGCTGCAGAGGCGGATTCACGCTCTCGCAGGATTTCACGAGGCACAGGATACAAGCCACACAAAAGTCCTTATTTGGCGAGCATCCTGTGCTGCAGTCTGTGCAGTGTGTGCCGCATGCGCGGTCTACACCCGACGAATAAAAAGCACAAAGTTAGGAGGAAACCTGTCGAAAAGCTATATGCCCCTTTTTTCATTCTCTTGCTGCACGCCGCGTGGGCTGGCTTGGGCCCCGAGAACAATTATTTCGAGCTGCAGTAATGTGGAATTAAATGCACCAAGGTACGAGAGAGAAATTGCGCTTATAAACATGCCGCTCGTCGCGCGTATATAATCCAAAAAACGAGAGCCTGCGCTCGCGATAATCCGCACTTCAATGCGACTTTACGTGTAACATATTTTGTCGGATCTTTTTCGTTGATCGCTATATCCTCGACGTGGACAATTTCTCAGAATATGCTCAAATAAATTTCTTGCCATTTTCTCAAAATTCTCATCGCGTTTTCATTACGTCCTATACCATTACAAGTATTATGCGCGTTATACTCGTTAATATTTTTTGATACGTCGGCATATGCTCGATCACACAAAGTTTCGTGATATGTTTGCAAATCTTGCCAAAGAGATAATCGATCCTTAATTAACCTGCCAGACAAGCGAGTCTTATCAAAAAATGTTTGATGCACGGGTTGGCTGACATTACCATGAAACCATAGATAACGATTGCACAGATTACATACAAATTATAAATTACACAATAAACGGTCTTTTCTTCAATAACTTTCATACTTTCATTTTTCCGTTTCCCTTATATCTCTGAGCTGCGAGTAGCATTTAATGAAAGATAAAATAAAGCACCGAATTTCACCATTTTCTGCCCGTAACTCTCGGGTTGTACAGTAAAACAAATTCTCCCCACCAATTTTCAGTTTCTCGCGAGGAAAAAAAGTTCGATACATTTTCGCGCTGTAACTTATTAAGACTCGTATTAAGATTAACAAAAGAAACTATTACAATAAATTCTTTTGAAAAACGCAACGATACTGATCATACAAAGGAAAAAGCGTGAGATTGCGGTGTCGTTAATTGAGTTATATAGCTGTACGAAGCATCTGTTTAATGCTCTCACCATATTGCACAGATGTAAGATAATTTTATGTAGCAATAGTTTTCACCGAAAGCATGTATTGCTACGCGCTTTTTAAGTCTTTCTTGTTCTTCAGTCTATCATTAACGTTCGAGTGGGTTGGTAACTATAATACTCTACTATAGCTTACGGTGAATGTAAAATGTAATGTAGGCACGAGTTATATTATGTGCATCAAATGCAGCGCGAGATAGATTAGGATGTATAAGCCTTGCCTAAAAAGGAGACGTCTCTGAAAATGAATACGCTCGGTCATCGATCGGTAATTTTAATATTGAATTTCAGTTGTATAGCCAGGGGTAATATCTTTAATATTTATATTTATATTTATATTTACATTTATATTTATATAGCATAAGCGGCAGAGATTTACGTACCCGACCGTACATTATTTGTATATAATTTAAATGTGTCATTATTCGCGTTGCTTTATTTGTTTCTTCAAGTATACACTTATCCAGTGCTGAATGCGGTCAATCGACTTGCAATTCCAATCGCTGTATTTCATTATAGGAAGTCTCTATGCATATTGTAGATCTGGCTTTTGCCATCGAATCAATTGAATTAAACTATTGCGAATAAATTGTACGTTGAAAGATGTGAGCGAGGTGCTATTTTATGCAAAATCATGCAAAAAAATTCAGTGAGCAAGGAAATAGTCGGCAAAGATACTTTGGCATAAAAATGAAATGCAAATGATTTGAGCAAAGAAAAAGTTGTATAGGAGAGCCGTCGATGGCCGGGGAGAAAAAAGCTGCAAAGAGAGAAGACTACTCTCGGCGAGCAATAACCGGTTGATCCACGCCTATAGTATATTTAACGCCCTCTCGGGCTCTCGGTACACTCTGGAAGGTGAGAAATTTTTGTAAACACGAAAGTCTAAGTTTACGTGCTGCAGCGGGCCGCTAAGGTAGGCGTATACATAAGAAAGCGCCATAGCAGGAGAATTGTGGCTGCCTCGACGGCGGCTACGGCGGCGGCGGCGGCGGCGACGGTGTTATATACCGGACGTCAAAACCGGTATGACCGAGAAAGAGCGCGGGCGTGCGAGGGCGTCGAGCTAAGAAAACTAATGCCCACAGCTATAGCTATAGAGCAGCAAAGAGAGGCTTGTACACTGCACACCTCTGATGCTGCGCGCCGATGTGTGTAGGTATAAACGTAAAGCGAGTAAGTATGAGAGAGAGAGAGACTCACCCGCTGAATATAACCTGCGATATAGTCACTGCACGCGCGCGAGATAATTCCTCTTCTTCTCTCCTCGCTCTCGCCTCTATCCGCAGTGTGTATTACGCGTGTATAGTCGTCTGTTTTTCCGCGCGCGGAAAGTACTTATACACGCAAGAGAGATTATGCCTGCATGCAGCGCGCCTAAGTATATACGTATACGTCGCTTTAACCTAATTTCCGCGCGCTCCGGCGGCAGAGTCCCTCCCGCGATTTAGCGACAGCATCGCTATACGGGCAGAAGGGAAAATTGAAGGTAAGTACGCAACGACACGTGAAATCACTCTGCGAGTGTTGCTATACACTTGACGGCTTGACGCACAGCGCTCGCGGCTCGCGCGGTTCGAGGAAGTGTATTATAGCACTGCGCGAAGAGCCCGAGCTCGCGCGCGACGCGACCTTCACGATTGCCGGCACGAAACTGAAGACTGAAGACCAGCCGCCGCAGCCGAAGGCGTGCGCTAGCTCTGTAGAGTTGTAGCTAATAAAACGCAAAGGTCGAGCCGGAGAGGAAGAGGGAGAGGTCTGCGAGTGCAGCGGCCGCCGCCGAGCCGAGAGAGACTATAGCTGCTGACTATAGCCCCCCCCCCTCCTCTACTACGCCATGTACTCTTGGAAACTTGTCCTGCACTCCACTCGGCGCGCGCTCTCGCAGCTCCGCGCTGCTGCTGCGCATGTACTCACTCGCGCGAGATGCAAATTGCGCCGAGTGCAGCGGATCCTTCTTGACGAACGTCTTTTCGACAGTCTCTACATATGAGTTGGCTCTTAGCGTCTTTTTCTGCTCAACTTTTCCACAAGTTGTATACTTCCGCATGTAAGTATATACCTATAACGCGGGAGTGAAAGTTTCGCCCGCAATTTCGAGGGGAAAAAAGAAAGTTACACCTTCTCCACTGCCTTATAAAACCCCTTCCGGTCCCAGCTTTCCCTGCAGTAGGGGTGGAAGCTACATTTTTTGAGAAACATTTATTTCTCTCCTCGCCGTACTTATAACGGAGCGCTATAACCATACAGCTTATAGACAGCTCCGCAGGCGGCGTCGTAAACTATTATAGTGGCCCTGCGGCCTCCAAGCGGCAACGTCCGGAGTGCTGCAAAGCCCGAAAGCCGAAAGGGATAATCCTTGCAACGTGACAAAGTTGACATTTTTCTGTTTTTTTCTAGCCATCATCGGCGATTCGACGGCTGCACAGACTGCATCCAAGGACGAACGGAGCTGTATACCTATAAGTATACTTGCCGACTGTACTCTATTAAACTTTACTTTGGAAACTGAAGCATAAGCTCCGTATAAGGTTAGCTATAAGCAATAATCGTACAAGTGACAAGAAAACTCGCGCGAATGACATCCAGACGGTCTTCTCTTTTTATTTCTCAGCATTTTTTAATAAACAAACATTTGGTAAGTACAGTGAATTTTCTCAATGTGTCAGTTGCGCATGTAGTATATTTAGATAAATGAAGAGACATCGATGAAGTTTCATGGCTCGCGAAAAGAGCCGTAAGAAAGTGCAATGGTAAATGGTGTATAATGTACAAATCGTGAAAGAATGCTCATAAGGTGGATGCATCCGCAAATTCGACAACAAATCCTCGAGGTGAGATTCCGCTCCAATTTATTTCCTCCAGATGATACAAGACACTTCGGTAGGTAAATCAATGTGCAGCTGCGCAGCTTTCCTCCCGCCGCGCCGCATACTTGCAGCTCGAATCGTTGCTGCGTATAACGCGCGTGGTATACGTATAGGTGCAGAGAGAGTCGTCGGAGGAGGATTACGCAGCAGCTGTGGGGAGAGTAAGAGAAGAAGAGATAAATCGAGCGTTGGCGCTGATAAGAAGAGCGGCGCGGATGTGTTTTTATTTAGAAGTTGCACTGACCTTCGACGACGGGCGCAGCGTCGGCCGGTGCAGGAGCGGCCTCGGCCGGAGGAGCGGCCGGCTCGCTCGGCGCTGCCTCGCCACCCTCGGTCGGTGCCGCCTCGCCACCTTCGGCCGGCGCCGCCGCGGCTTCGCCACCTTCCGCTGGCGCTGCGGCCTCGCCGCCTTCGGCTGGTGCAGCCGCTGCGGCTTCGCCTCCTTCCGCTGGTGCTTCGCCTTCGGCCGGTGCTGCTGCTTCCTCGGCTGGTGGCGCGGCAGCTGCAATTTCACGTCATGTTTCCTATGTATATAGATAAGGATCCTCGAGTGCGGCTTTCTGCCTTATTGATTTAGTCGTCGTTCTCTCTCGCGGCTTATCTTGCAGTACGGCCAGAAAGAATTTCGGGAGTCGATACGGCAGAGAAGGAATTCCATTGAATGCCGCATCGATTACTTCGGTCGAGCATTCGATTGGCTATTCATGGAAATATTTCGTTGGTACACTTTAACGATTCCTCTACTTATTTTAGGGAGGCCAGAAAATTTTTCTTATACGCAAATGGAAAATGTATTATTCTACAATGCGTGTAAATGTAGAATAATACATTGTGCATTGGGACACGTTTAACATTTATTTAATTTTTATATATTTCTGTATCAAAATTTTATTCTTTTTTACATACGCTTTAGTGTTTCAAGTGCATGTAACATTTTCATTCTTTGTAACAATATAAACTTTTATTTTTCTATATTATTTACTTTTATTTTTTACTTTTCAAAAATATTATTACATATAAGGTCATTTGAAATATGTAAATTAAAATGAATAACTGTGAAAGAATTCATAAAACTCTTGAAAAAAATATTTATAACTTCACTATACACAATGCATTTTTATACATTATTTTTATGCGTACAGTAGATATATACAATTTTATTTCTGTATACGTATTTTATGTCCATGGAAAACGGCTTTTTTAAGTTCCGGTTGTGGGTCGTTGATGAAATTGTGTTTTGTAAAATTGATTTTGTTTGCGTAATTAGCATCATGTAATATAGTACATTAGATACAGGGTGTCTAATCCGCATTATGCCAGCTATCGTGGTATAGTGTCCATTATGCACCGTGTATATCCACTCGCTACGCTCGTGTATAACCTACGGTGCAGAATGGATAGCTACTGCCACGGATAGCCGTGGCAGCGATTTATGCACCCTGTGCTATAAAGTAAAATTTATATATTAGTCAAAATAACACATCAAAAATATCGATGTATAGTGGGCTTATTCGCTCAGCCAATTTTAAAACGTCACATGGATATGATTGTTGCAAAAATATTTGATTTTTGATACTTAAATGTATGATGCTAAATATTGTTTTGAGAAATGTTCATTTTATGTTTAACATGCGCGATTACGAAATTTTGATGGAAGTTATGTAGAAAATGAAGCATTTTTGTTGTTTAACGTTTTAATAAGAAATTGAACTATTTTATATTAAAATTGATAGAAAACCCTTATATATTAAGAATATATTTTTATAGCACTGGGTGACCTAAATCCGCGCTTAAGTCACGCTTATCCGTGAGCTAAGTAGTCGATTATTTCACCGTGAATGTCGGACTCGCTACGCTCGTGCGCTAACTTCACGGTAAACTAATCGACTACTTATATCGCGTATAATCGTGACTGCGGGTTTAGGTGAGCTATGCGGTTTAAAATTGTACAATATACATAATTGTGAGCTGAGTAGTCGATCGCACGGCGTGAATATCATCCTCGCCAAAGCTCGGTCGCTATGCAGCACGCCGTGCAATAATGGACCACGTACAGGTCACTTGTATTGTAATGTGAGATGCTTGTACAAACATATGCACTGCAATTATTGACAATAATATACGCTACGATCAAAACAAAAGGAATATAATAATATTTATTTTTGATGTATTTATGATTTGAAAGTTAACCAACAATCAGCCAGCACATCATTAATCGCTTCTATGCCATCAAGGATTTACTTACACAACTTTCTATTTGATAATCGTGCACTTAAAAACGGAGTTAAAAACCTTGCAAACTGCACGTTGAGTCAAGAAGTATAATAAAAGTTGTACTATAAACTGTTTAATTGTGACTGTGATAATTATAAACTCTGCCAATTTTACTACGCTATCAAATCATCAGATTGACTGACATTATAAGGTGTTATATGCATTCTCTCGAGTAAATATATCTTTGCTAGAGCAGTTGCAAGGCGAGCAATGCGCGATGGAATGATTACCGCTCGTGGAATGTAGGAAGGCAAACAGAAGCTCCATTGCGATATAAAAATAGCGCAAAGATACTCTTTGATGTGTTAAAAAATTGTTTACCCTCATTTTATTTCACGTTATATTAACTTTATACTTTTGATAAATGTGTATTTGGAAGATTGTTATTTCAGCTGTAAGTGTGAAAAGCAGGTAAAAACTTAATTCATACATATTGAATAATATAGGCTTACATGGATTCAAAATGTAGTAAATCTTGTTACAAAGCTCTAAATCGACATCTGTGACTTCTCCCGTAGCATCTGAGGTTGTTTCCATCGCTTTGAGCTTCGAAAGAAGTAAGTTGAGTACATTCAACGGATTTGGTGGTGGTGGTTCTAAAAATATAATGAAAATTCAATTAATTTTTGCTATTATTTGTAAAAATTGATAGCCCTATGAAATACACGTAAAATCCGTTGAAGTTTTTCAAAACTGCGAGAGTAGATAAAATAAGCATGTGTAATAAAATCAAAATTATATTTGCGAATTGCGCATCTAATAGATTAAATGAAATCTTTGCAATCTTCATTGCTATATAGCAAACGATAAATAAATTGAAGATGTACAGCTAAAAGAATGTTTCAAATTATAAAAAATATTGTGTTGTTAAAGAAATAATAATATTAAAATTTATGGTCACACGTTGTATTAATGCAATCGTACATATCTTAATAAACAGTTTAGCTGTTATTGTTATTATAATACATAACATTACTGATACATGTATAATAAATAGTAAAAACACTAACTGTATAATATGGAAGACAAGTTAGTTTAACTTACGATTATCCTTTTCAAGTGGTGGCAGTGTGATAGTCATTTTGATAATGTGCTTACGAAGAAAGTTGATTAAAAAATTTGATATAGAAATCGAAAAGTTGGCTTGCAGTGCGAGACCCTTTTTGAAGTTGCACCTTATCCGTTGGATCTCTCGCGCGAGAATGAGCCTGATCGCACGTAGTAGATTAAGTTGTGCAATGATGTCAGTGACGTAATGATGATGCAATTAGCTCAAAGAAATGGTAGGGTTAAACGCTCAATGTGGTAGGGGTACGTTAAGCGTATTAGAGTTTTAAAGATGACCTCTGAACCGAGGTTGCTGACCGCCACATGTACAAAGGCTTAAATTATCGACATGTGTAAGGCACATTTACACAGAGACTATAAATATACTTTATACATTAATATATTATATTTTTTATAATATTATATATTTTCTCACTTTATTGCATGGGCGATTGAACGTTCGTTATTGTCACAAGATAATTATTTAAGGCGCAATAATGCGTTGTAACTGTAACTTAGGCTTATTTATATGATGAAAATGTCGAATTTTAGTATAAAATTTACGATTAAAATTCGACATTTTCATCGATTTTTAGCTTGGAATCGAAGCGACATTAATAGAAAAAGAATTTTTTACTATTTAAATATATTTTTTCAGATAGGAAACCTAAGTTTTTCGTTTTGACAAGTAATGTTTTGATTTTTAAGTGGTCTTAAACTTTAATTCACGTATCAGAACATGTCCAGATACTTTTCTATTGAAAACAGCTATCTTTACAAATTTCTCAATCCGTAGGATCAAACCTTCAAAATTTTGAATTTAAATGTCTAAATTACATATAAAACTTTTGAAACGTATATACCTATATTAAATGCATTTTTTCGTTAGAAACTAGAAAAAATTTCCTTGCAAAAGTATTCTATGCATTTTCGAAAAATGAAAAAAATGCTTAAAATCCCAACTTTGACCATCTGTAACTCAAAAATTATAATGAAGGAAAAAATCTGAAAAAATTCAGGAAGGTGTATGACACTACGAGTAGAAGAAATTTATAATACTTTGGAGGTACAAAAATTTTCGGCCAGGCGATTTTACAGAGAACCACCCATATATATTATACATATATGAACATAAAACACACGTATGATACATTAAATTTAAAACACACGTATGAAATACCTGCTCGAAAAATCAGTATACAACCTTTTCTGTATAAAACTTACATAAATGTGAAAACACGACAGAAATACAATTAAAAGATAAGGAATAGTTTTTTGTTAGATTTTACATGATTAAAACTGATGTCAAGTCGAAACTACCTTTTGGTGGTTCGGGAATGGGTTCTGGTTCCGGTTCAGGTTCTGGCTCTGATAAACAATTATAAAATTATTACAGCATTATGCATAATTATAATATTATGTAATAATATTATACTTTTATTCTGTCTGTGGCTTACCTGGCTCCGGTTCGACAGGAGGTGGTTCAGGTGTTTCAGTGGGAGCAGGCGACGGTGTTGGTTCTGTCGATGTAGCTTCGGACGTAGTTTCGCTTGCTTGCGCCTTTTTATAAAATAAAACTATCATTTAAAGATTCTTTATATTTTAGTGAATTAATTAAATATAATATTGTTGTCGAAAATATATACAGTGCGTCACTAATTATGTAACAATACAACATTGAATGCAAATAAAAACACTAGATATAATGCCTTTAATAAAAAAAAGTATCATTAACGTAGCATTCGTTGTTGCGTGATAAGTAAACGTAAGCATTCAGTCAGCTAAATAAGCGAAAAATGTTGAAATTAAAAATTAGGTAAGTGTCTAAAAGAAAATTTGTATACTCTTGATAACATAAATTTTAGTGGCTATAAACGTCATAACTATGTGATGACCTGCCATGTTTCCCAATATTAGTCTTCAATAACGCAGTTGTAGCTTTTTCCGAAGAAACTATGTTTTCTTATACATTAAATAATAAGAGCCACTATCAGTCACCCGAAAACAATTATCTTTTTATGAAAATCATCCATCTGTGCATTGCATAAGTTAACACACGTCTCTAATAATGTACTTGATGCGATTTTAAATTAATAAATGGAAAGAAAAAGAAATAATCTTTCACATATACACTGAGAAAGTATCAGATGAAATATAGGTATTTACAGTTGTAAATATCTCTGTAAAATTATCGAAGCGTTCGTTATTCATTGTGTATATACGGGTCATTTGCAGAAAAGTGTCATATGGCATGTTGCCACCCCCTACACTGCCGTATTTAAACTTTATTTAATCGGCAAATACACACAAACCTTCTACTAAATGTACTTTATAAATGAGAATACATATCTGATGTAGTAATTCTATTAAGTGTGCATCAATTATGGTTGCAATAAATGTAGCTAAAATTCCACCTCCGTGATATGTCGCCAGAGAGAATGTTGATAATAAATAGCTCCCACTAAATAGCGCAATTTTCCAAAGGGCAGTGTAATTTAAAATTTCCTTTAGAAATATTTCTTATATATGACACAATCGGAGTTAATGATTTTAAATCCTTGCAACATGACTTTGAATTTTTTCATGTCAGATGAGTTTTGTAGTGTTGTTATAATGGTTTTTTTTGTACTAATTTGATGTGGTACAAAAAAATGTCACCTCCATGGCACTAGTTATTGCGATGGTAAATAATTTTATTCATTACTTAAATTTGGTAAAAATGTTATAAATATAAAATTAAATATAAGTATTTAAAAGGAAATTTGTTTATCTTGTATAATGACTTTTCACACCATAATAATTAGTGAGAAAATGTCACCTTCGTGGCAAACCGCGAAATTTCCCTGTACTTATCTTATGGGAAAAATTTGAATAACAGTTGTAGCTTTTTCCAAATAAACTATGTTTTGTTATACCTCAAATAATAAAAAATCACTATCAGTTGACCCCGTAACGATTCTTTTTTTTCTTCGATTTGGACGGTGAAATATGTTATTTTTCTGCAAATCACACCCTGATACATTGTATAACTCTACATTTTTTTAAATATGATAAACTCATACGAATTCGCAGTATAGTAGTCTTCAGATTTTAGTGTAAACGTATCCTTGGAATCGCTACCATGCTTTTTGACTCAAAGTTTTGTCTGGAAAATTAATTTAATAAAACTTTTGAATTGCATGTAATGAATTTAAAGTGTAACTATTATTTTTTTCTCAGATAAGTTTAATTAAAATGACGTAAAGTTGCATGGTAGTTAATTTTCACTATAATAGTCAAATTTTTATGTATTTTAAAGCTAATTTGTGATAAGGTGAATGCATAGTAACATTTTTCATCGTAAGAATAAATAAAGTGAAGAAACTGGTTGAATATGTATTCCTCACTGAAACGTACGCTGTATTTAGCACAGCGCAATAATTAATCTAAAAATAAACGATACGATGAAAGTCGCAGCTATGTAAAGATCTTCATAGTCAGTTAAGCAGTCCTTCAATAAATTAACCATACATTTACTAGTAGCTATCTTCTAAACATACAAAAGAGAAATAAAATATAGCCTGTGTAAATGCAATAATACATTTTAAACAGAAATTGATACAGCTACGTTAATATACAGCTTTATAATATTTAATTTTTATTATTGTTTCATCGCTTTGTACTTTTTTCTTTTGAATTTTTCGATAACTTATAATCGCATACTGCTTTTATGCACTAGTATCTCCAATATAATATACAAGGTGTTATGACACAAAGATATACTTACTACCTTATAATACACTATGATGTTCAATGTTCATATTGCTCATTTATACTTTTGGATCTTGGAAGAACTGATCCTTCAAGCTATAAAAACATGCTTCAATACAGGAAAGAAGGTTAAACTGTATTTAGCACATAATCTGCAGTCAAAACTTGAATTATTTAAAGTGCAGGATAGTAGGAGGACAGGGGGGAGGGGTGAGATAAAAATAATAAAATTCAATAGGTGACAACATTTACACAAAGCATTATTCATAATTTTTTTTTAATTACAATAAAATTTAAATGTCATTCCTTCTCATGTAGGTGTATATCACCCTTCAGATGATAGCAAGCAGGATATAAATTTGTCAAACTATTATCTTTTTTATTCAATTGATTATCAATCATTGGAATTTGTATTGAGGGTTTGTAATTCTTCAGCGTGGAAATATTAAAAATTAAAGGACATTTATTATCTTTTAATCAAAATTTAGGTGTATAATAAATACAGACAAAAAAGTCACGTATAAAAATGTTATAAACATTTTTAAAACCATCCACATAGGTATAACAATTAAGAAGGATAATTATAGTAAATTGTAAAGTTAATGTGTAATGTGTGTATATGTATATTATATTTTTGTATTTCGGAATATCTTAAAAATTAAATTGTATTTTGGCAACAGTAAAAGGAAAAAGGGGTGTCGTGCAGTAATAAAAAAAATTGACTATCGGTCCATCGTTGAGTCTCGGGTATTGGATGGGTCGGCGTGCAAGAAACGTATATTATTATCGGAATCCAAATTTTCATGCTTCAACTGGAGCCTCTTCCTCTTTTACCTTCTTGTCTTCTCCCTTCTTTGACCATTCGGGCTTCTTCTGCAAAAATAAAATAAACAATCTTAGACACACAAAATGATCATATCATATTAGTGTCAATATCATTTTTCCTGCGCTAATAAGCTTATTAAAAGATTTATTAAATTTATAATAAATTGCGAGAAGCCAAATTCGCTGGAACAATCCACTCTAAAATAAAAAATTTATACAAAATTGAACCTATAATAATCACAATATTATACTGGATCACTTACAGATATTCTACGTTTTCTAATAGGGTTATTGTTAGTACTATCAAAATAAATCCAATTGAAAACAAAATTTTTTTTAGTTCTACGAAGCAATAGCATTTCTTTTTTTTTCTTTTTTTTTTGTTTACTAAAAGCTTTGATGCGTTTTATTTAGAAAAATGTAATTGCAACTACAGATGTAAGCGCTCATTTATGCCTAATATTTTTGAAAGAGCTAATTGAACTTCTTTTCATCTAGACATTTTTTTTTCTAAATTTTTACCTTATCTTTCGCAGCATTCTGCAAACATTAAGCAATATTAGTCAACGTATGATAAGGCAAAGACAATTTATTTTTACAAAGCCGTTAAATTTAACAGATATGATGTAGCTGTAACTCATTCGAATAAGTTTGTTATTCGAGTCAATTACTGGAATAAAAGTTTCTCGAATAGGTATATTTTAATATATAGAAAATCGGTATTACATGAATACTTTTTGTCAAATTATTTTGGCAAATATTGATCTTTTACTTTTACTCTAAAACCAATTATTCGATGCCGTAATAAAACTAAAAATGTATTCATATAAAGGTTGGAAGGAAGTACAACCAACGCATATGTATAACAGGTGTAGAGATAGAAAGCTTGTCAGATGAACAACAGCAGTGGCGCCACGAACATTTGCTGCATAAAGAGTTCTATAAGAAATATTTATTTTAGCACCTAAACGTATTAGTTAATACATACAATAAATATAAATATGATAATATATAATGCTTTAAAATTACAATCATATATGCATTCGCTAAAAAGAGATTGCAACCGAATATAGTAGTGAGTGAGTGAGTGAAAGTAGAATATTAATATAGTATAGAGCATGAGAAGCTAGCGAGCTAAGCATTTTGACAAAATTGTTTTATTATAAAAAACGCGAAGAAAAGAGCGATACATTGCTGAGTCTCACCTTCAAACGTTGTTCTTTTTTCTTACTGACAATAGAATGTAGTCAAAAATTTGTTTACTTTATAGTTAGACAAAAGCATAGATATATGACGCGCAGATGTTAAAATTAAAATTAAAAAATGTTATCATATATTTTACGGTGATTTTACTATATGAGAAATAGTCCAATGGAAAAATGCAGTCAAAAATTGATAGCATGGTAATTATTGAAAAAATGTCGTGTGCAAAAAAATATTAGTCACACAGACGTATATCAAAAATAGTTTGTAACAGCTCTAAATTCAAGGAAAAATATCTTGAAAATAAGCTGGGCACACACAAAAAAGACAACACGATACTTAAAAACAATAATCGTGTTCAAAAATGTCAAAAAGTACAAAAAGTCCTGGCAGACTGGCATGTCAACGAAGGCTAAAAAATTTTTTATGAATTTTTTTGTCAAAATTCAAAATATGCCTAACAAAAATGCATTAATAAACTTTGAGTAAAATAACAAAAATACAAAAACCTTGTTTTGTTTCAAAGAGTTGTAATTAAAAACATTACTGTCGTTTGTTAAAATATATATTTAAATTGATATTAAAAGTATCCACACGTCGCTTATTTATGAAAAATCATTTTATTATTTTTCTCTTAAAGAACGTTTAGTACTAAGAAGAATTATATGAATATGAATAATCTTTTATTTAGTCATCCTTAAATATAGATGTCAATTTGTGTAAATATAAAGATTTTAATGTGTATAACTGCCGAAAGAAAAAAGTAATAAAAATGTGGTTGCATATGCCCAATTGCTAAACATATGTCCCGTGTGCATATTTATATGCGTGTATATGAATGCGCGTTGTGTCTTTGTAACTTAGCAATATTATTCGACGTGGTCTTAAATTTGTCAATTTTTTGTATTTTTAAGATTTTAGTTATTGCATTATTATCTGTTGCTGTTTATTCATAATCTACTTCTTCGTCTGCCATTCTGCCTTCTCCTTGTTCTTGGGCTGTGGAGAACAACACATTGCCTAATCATCTACTCACTATACTACTTTTTATTTATGCACAGCTTTATCAAGAATCATTTGCTTCACTATCGTAACTTGCAACATTTTTTAAATTCAAATTGATTAGGCATTACTAAAAAAAACTATTCTATGATGTGTGAGGGGGAGTTTCTTGAACTAGCTAATGCATTTCGAAAATGTTATATCAACATTGAATACTACAACCGCCGAACTTAAAGTTTAACCAATTGAACTTTATAACAAATTTGAGGAATCGGACATGTAACACTCAATACTTGTATAGTTTTACATCGTTATCCGTGTACACTTATTTTATAAATGTATTTTATAGTGCGTACTCTATTTTTATTAATAGTTTCCTCTCAGTACCCATACCCAAAACCCCAGTGAACTACGTTTTTTTTGCAACTCAAAACTGATTTTTCAGAGTAAATATTTAAAAAAAAAACTTAATAAAAAATCAATACTCTTACCTAGTAGTAGTAATTTTGAGAATGTAAAAGAAATTTACTAATAGTTTCATAGAATCAAGAACATAGTAAAACAGATTCCATGCTACTAATTATTATTTTTCAAAAGAAAGCAGATTCTTACCTCTTTGTCTTCCTCTTCAAGGGTGAATTCCTTCTTCTTAACTTGCTTAAGTTGGTTACGGAAGTTGAATTCAGCTGCCTTCTTTTGGAGTTTGGCAAACTTGTTTTCATATTTGGAAACCTTCTTCAATGTCGGCTTCATGCTGTATAGGTTGTGAAAAAAGTAAGCCGTTAAATGTTGGAAACTCATATAAAATGGTCAAGCATAAATAGATTTGCACTTACAATTTGCCTCGGAGGTCGTTAACCTGGCTGTTTAATTCTGCAATCTGAATTGGGCAAAAAATAAGTATAAAATTTATGGCTCAACATTAAATAGTTAGCGAAGCAATCTAAACTTTGACAAAATTGGAAACTACAAGGATTATCATTTATTATTATTTCAAAACATTTATACCACATAATTGGTAAACTAAAATGAAAAAATTTTAATAAGATCATCAAAATTTACTTATGAACAGTTGAAATTTAGCAGGTACTTTTACGTTCTATTCAGGCATAAGCAAAAGCATAAATATACATAATAGTATTTAACATATCTAATTATCTAATGACGTTAGTGTATAACAGAAATACTAGAAAACTTGTTAACACTAGCAATAAAATAAAGCAGAAAAAGCATACAGACACGCAATATTTATGCTTTAACAAATATGATAAAATAAGAAGGAAATAGGCTACAATTAAAAATTGTTATAATTCAATTATTTCGCAATGGTCTTCCAATAGTACCACATTCAATTTTCAATAAAATTTTGAAAGAGATATCGATTACCGTTTTGTGGCATTTTTAAATTGTAGCCTTTAAGAGTGACTAAGCTTATGGAAGGAATAGTTTCAGGAGGATGGAAAATTAACTATAACGTTTACAAAAACATTGAATTCGTACACAACATAGTCCATGTCATCGTTGAAAATTACTGAATCAGATTTTTGCATCATAGGTTTCATTATCTTATTTATTGGAATTATAATGTCTAATCCGTAATCTGAGTATAAGTAGAACACATTCTATAAAAGGACACCAAAATACAAACGAAAATAAGGGCAATATATTTTCATTGTTTCTGAAAGGTGCGTACACAGGACACAGTAACAGGTACGGTCTCCTTATAATTGTAGTTTCAACTAGCCATCGAATATATTCGAATATATTAGCTAACGCAGGACAATTAAGAAATAAGGACTAGATTTTAAAATCTATATTCATGCTCGAAAATAAATTTATATCAGTTGGCCAAAAGGTTATAGACTAAACAATAACTCACAATTTCACAGATATAAATCGTTTCAATATTTTGGTGGAAAATTAAGGTTCACATTTACAGAAAACTGTCGATTACGTTATTACATAATCGATTTCATATATTTACAATTATTAATCTATATTCAATTCATATATGCTTGTGCACATACATATATATGCTAGGGAATCATAAATCAAGTGCAGTACAATAATTTACATTAAGGGATCAATAAAAACGTCACTGGTAACGACGTCAAGGAGAAATATAACGAATGACAGTCGGTTTGTTGTCAGTTGAAATTTGAGCCAGCTGGTCGTAATCAGCTCTAAATTTCTCAAAATTTGTACATTACTATTCGTATGTTTTGACTTTTTGACAACTTATCGGCTAAAAGAGAAATCATTGGATGCACACTAAAATGCAGATAACTGTTTAGAACATATCGTCAAAAGATGAAAACATACACCAAAATCCTTCTGATGCAGCGAGTAATGCATTTGAATAATATAACATTTTGCACTAGACGCCTCGCTTGAATCTAAAAAGGATTTCCATGAGTTCATTTCTTTCAGACCGGTTAATCAACACGAAAACACAATTACAATCGGCGGCGTGCGAATCGGTGCAAAATCGACTTGAAGAAATTTAATTTTTCAAACTCCCAAATAATCCAGTCATCAATCATCACGTTTCTTCATTACATTTTCCGCTTGCACTTATTATCTCGTTATTTCTTTTTGTTCAAAACCTTCAAAACAGTCGCCTTTTAATGCTATTGCTTGCTTTTACTCAAACATTGATCCAAAAGAAACGTTGGATGAACAATCATTTCTTTTTATCAATAAATTGCATAATTATTTACAATTAATAAAACAGCATTATCATAGGTATAGTCAAGAATAATTTTAATGCGAGTCAGGCGCGCCTGAAAAATCCAGATTATAGAGAATTTCACAGCATGGCACTTCTCATCGCGTTATTCATAAGAAATTTTCTATACCGCAAATAAATTGCGTCCATTTTGTGAGAGCCTTAAGTGCATTTTTCACGTGCAATATTAATTCTTATAGAATCGCTGGATCATCCTTAAGATTTTTCAACTTATAGTTATTACAGTTTACAAAAATAAATAAAAACAATAGGTATATACTGTTATTGAATGATTTTTATTAGCAATTAAAACCTGTCTAATCTATCGTCTTTTTTTGCCTATAACAATACCAATCAGGTATTTCATAGCGACGAATATATGAAGTGCCATACTTCAATACTTCTAATACAAGGCGAATGATCGTTTTAGAAATATAATGCCCAGACTAATGGATCGCCTACTATTCTTATTCTTTATGCGCCATGCACATCAGCTATAAGTTAAGAGTTTATACCAAAGATATTCAAAATTCCAAGGAGATTTCAATTTGGTATAATTTTCGCCAAATAAAAAACTCGTTTTGCTAATCTATATGGTGAGCATTATTTTTTAAAAGCCATGCAAAAGTTAGCAAATCCATTTAAGCAATTTTAGCGTGATTATAAAATATTTTATTATTGTATTGCATTTAACTGACAAGTGCAAAATATTTTCAATATTTACGTTTGGTATTCCGATTTTGCACCGCATACACACTTATTGCACTCATGTAATTATAATTATCGATCCTCACAACCGAAAATTTTTTTCTTCTTATTTATAATTTTTCTTATAATTTATCTGATTATTGTTTATATAGTATTTATGTTCAATAGATATAAATGTCATACATAGCAAATTCATGACACGATCATAACAACTCGATCGAAATATTTTAATCCCAATTTGCATAATTTTATTTTAGTCTGAAATGATTAGAAGATAAAAATTGATTGAATCTAGAGAATATTACAACTTGTGTGTCTATCAGGCTAAATATAAAATTCAACAAATTGTGACATCCTTGTATCTGCTTTTTGCACTAGAGTAATTAGCACGAAAACTATAAGCTTGCCCAGCCCTGACTAAAACAAGTCAGATTCAACAGCACGGTGTATTCTATTCATATTCCACATTTTTTTCCTGTTTGATTACTTAAGTTAGTAAAAAGCTGAATGAAACAATGCCCTGCTGCGGTACAAAACAAAAATTAATAAATAAATAAAATGAAAAACATTCAGAGAATAGGAAATGAAAATAATAATAAATTATAATGCAAGTGTAAATTAAAAATCATAGAAGATGCAAGAAAAAAACCATGTATGAGAAAGAGAAAGGAAAAGAAATAGAAAGAAGAAAATGCGAAAGAATAAAAACTTAAGAAGGGGAAAATTAATTTGCCTGGAGAATTAAGAGTCACAGCTTGAAAATTGAAAGTAACGGCACTTCATATAATTCGTAATAAAAGTAATCGTTGAATTTTAACGAAATGTATGCGATTTTCTTCAGTTTTCAATAGAAAGAGCAGGACTGACCAAGTTTATAGCGCGTTTGTCAAACTATTTATTTCTAGTCCGTTTGTCATTGCAATTGCTGTTTTCTTTTTATTGTGAAAACGAATGTTTATTAATTAAGAAAATCTTCGGTTCTTCTGATCTTAAAAAAAACTATTATGGGTTAAGTTTTTTAACAACAAGTTTATCAAGAGTACGACGATGGATTTGTACCGATATATTTTCTAGATTCTATTAAGTAAGTCGTACTCTCGATTAACAGTTGAGTTGAGTTAATGTGATAGATAATTACAAATGATGTAACGGAAGTAAAAGAGAGAGAGAGAGAGAGATAGAGAGAGATAGAGAAAGAGAGAGAGAGAGAGAGAGAGAGAGAAAAGTAGCTCGTTGTCTCTCTTTTTGGGAGGAGCTTCATTATTAAAAATTATTGTTTTCTATGTACACGGAGAGAAATGAGTGACGAGAGTGCACTGTTAACCACGTTTCTTTCGTGAAATTTTAGTGAAAAAAACCACCTTCTTACCAGTCGGCTACACTAAACTGCTTACTATGTAAAGTGTTTTCTTTTTAATGTGTGTATAATGTACACAAGTAACAATCAACCCAAGATGATGTTTTCATTCTCTCCGCGTAAGAGTTTAATGAGAGAAAAAGGGGAATTTTGGTTTTGGCGTAGCAAGAGCAGAAAACCTTGTATATTTGCTTAAAAAACCCTTTTTTCTTTTAATTTTCGTTATAGATTATGCTCGTTGCTTTTGTTATATTAATACCTCGTAATCCCTTTTCCGAACTTCACGCTCCAAATCCCACTTCTGACCCTCACAAATGAAGACGCGCTCATGATACTGCGCACAAATCCGCTTCAATTCGGCTACAAATAGAATATGGAGAGAAACCAGTCTAAGATATGTTTTATGCGAATTATTTTTCTACATGGAAAAAATGATTTAGTTATATCACTATCGCTGTTCTCGTTGAATTTTACAGAACAATTCAATCTTTCTATATAATTAATAATATTCATTCCTATATGCGTACGACGCACAAAGATCAAAAATAGGCTTCTATTATTCTTTCACTCAGAGTGTGATTCACGTTTTTACAAGATTTCTAGATTCAAAATCTAAAGAAAAATAAATTTTCGTAATCGTTCTTGGCATTTTTCTATACGAGCTGCTCTGAAAATTCTCTCTTAAGGTTTGTGGGGGTCGGGCTGGGGGGGGGGGGGGATCAATGGGGTAGATGCGGTTTTACTCGTGCATTCGGATCTTAGTGACTGCGGTTCTTTAAAAAAAAAGGTCAAATGCACGTGCATCAATGGGCTGCAGATAAATGAAAATAAAAAAAACTGGAAATGGTCAGAAGGTTACATCGATCATGTGATGCTACTATACACTACTGGCTAGCTCGGTAAAAATGGAACAAAAAATGAAGGGGTCAAGTGGGTCAGGGGTGGGGCGGGGGCGGGGGCAGGGGATGAGATGAGAGATAAATTGAGACAAATAAAAAGAGTGAACAAAAAAAAATACAAAGTGTGAGAAAGACAAAAAAACGAAAAGGAAAAGGTCTTGTATCACAAAATCGACAATTCCGTGGTTATAAAATGTATATATAATATATATATATACACATATAAATGTAGGTCATGTGTACAAAAATATCCAGCGAGATATGCAATTGCGATTTTCGCAGAGATGGATATGCCGATCGTGTCATCGCGCACCGCCATTAATTATTCTCAATGGCATTCTCCATTCATTGCGAAAAATAAGCACTTTATATTCACTTATTCAATTTCAATGCATAAATATATATACATATAATATATATACACATATGCATAGATATAGTTTAAAAATAAAAACTGATTGCTTCGTCAAAAAGTATGAATAAATTTCGTAATGCCAGTGAAGATAAGCACAGCTCTTGCAAATCCAGCTTTTGATTGTCTTTATTGGGAAAAGTCTGAATGCATGTGTCAGTCTGAGGGTTTCAATAGAATTCTGGTTTGTTTGTTGTTGTTTTTTCTCACTTGCAGACGACTAGTTACCTCAAAATCTTTCAATCTACTTTTCCGCTCGAGATCAAACTTATCGCCCTCGAGATCGTACATTCTTTGCCAGTAGGCGTTACAAATCGTCTGCAGCTCGGCTATAAAAAAAAATAAAAATTCACGAACAAAAATTTGACGATAAAGCATCCTCCCTTGACTCAAGCTTTCGACGATCGTAGCACAGGTTCTATCAGTTGCACAGTCTGTCTGTGTTTCTATCCGCTCATATTCATAATTTTATTGTAATTAATAAACATGTTGACGGTGTAGACAATAATTAATAATAATTTATCGTCACCATTACGATCTACTGGTGGAATTAATGTCGTTGAATGTGAATAAGAATGACGTTTATTATTATTTGTTGAAAAAGCGTAAACTCATTTTCGCAATACTTGGATAAAATTAATAATTTGTGAGTTGCAGCTGTCGGCTTTAGAAACTTTGAGATTGCAGAAAAAGAAAGAGAGAGAAAGGAGAGAAAAAGAAAGAAAGAAAAAATAATCAAAGTACGTATGTAATACTGCTGCTAATACTGCGACACTACGAAATACTGCAATACTGAAAGATGTAACACGTTACAATTGCTATACTGCGCAATTTCTACTCAAAGAAATAGAAATATTAGTTGAAGTAAAGAAAATTTGAATTTCAATAATAATTTAATCCTTCTTGCTTTGTTTGAAATGTCGATTCAAATCTTCTTACTCGAGGAAAAGTGTAAAAAAGTATAGAAAAAAATGAAATCATCTGCTTAAGAAAGTACAGGTTTATGGCACTGTAGTATAGAGATGAGAATATAGATATTTTACTAATACTGCTGCTGGGCATTAATTGCACTACCTATATTTAGACTATATGAATATCTTATAGTATCAGAGCTTTCGAGCCTTTAAGAAGAAAATGACCTCAAAATCCTTTTTAGCCACTTCATACTCAAGGTCGTACTTCTGCTCCTCAAGGGCGCTGATCCTCTTATGATACTGGTTTACAATTGATTTCACAGACGCTGTCAAAATGCGAAATAGAGTAAGTAAGTTTTATTTTTTTTCCAAATTTTTATTCGTCCTGCATAAACGTCTTTATAGCTCTTCTCTTAGTGGATATTGTGTTGGTACGTTTTCTAATAGTAAATCTAGTTTTTGAGGAAACGTTTTTCATTATTACGATGAGTTATAGATAGGTGTCTTTTGCTATGATTGCTTTGGTGCTCACTGTATTCTTGGGTAATATAAGCAAAAATTTTGCATCATTTTCAAGCAATGATGCCGAACGAAAGTGTAAATTATCAAGTGGATGAGGATGACGGCTAAAGTGTTTAAGCCAAAATGTAAAAATGTGTAGTCCAAAAAAACCAGATCAAAGTCTTATCTGCTATTAAAATTTCAGTCATTTTACGTAGAAAAATGGGCAAAACGTCGTCGAAAAGAAAGATTACAGTAAACGTTGAAAAAAGAATGTAACAAAAATCGTTGCTTTAAAATAACTGGAATGAGGCTGCAAAGACAATTCACAGAGTATGGAAAACACTTTGATAAGAGCGCAAGTTGCGTTGCGTGAAGACATTATTTTTAATATATATTTGTTTTTCAATTTTGTTAGTCACAGTTGTAAAGTTTTGCGAGATCTCAAAAATTTACGTTAGAAAAAGATGATAAACCATCGCCAAGACGACAGACATAGAAATAGACACGTGTACAAGAAAAATAAAGTACTGAGAAGCAAACTTATATATTTGTCACTCGAGCAATGCTTGCATCATTATTGTTTAAAAATAATACTTAAAAAAACATTAGCTAGTGATCGAGTCAACTATTCGACACACGTTTGCTCCTCAGTGCAGATTATATATAATATTATGTGAAATCAGCTTAGAGAAGAAAAAACAAGAAGAAGAAAAGGAAGAAGAAGAAGAAGAAGAAGAAGAAGAAGAAAAGACAATTTCAAATTCACATGTTAAAACCTTAATGCGAAGCTCTTGTTTGTAAGCGCGTGAACCGTAAAATTTGTAAAATACAAGAAAAGTTTCATAGAAAGAAATAAAAGAAAAACGCAATGATTATTAATAGTATATAAGTGTGTAAAGATTACGAAAGAGTGCCGCGCGAGGCGTTGATAGATACGAAAAAAAACCATTAAAACAGAAAAGTCAGAAAGAGAAAAAAAGTGTAAACGAAGAGATAGTGCGCGGTAAACAAAGTACCTCATAATCTTTCTTCTTGACAATATATTCGATGTCGAATTTCTTATCCTCCAATTTGGTGATCCTATCATGGTATTCGCGCAGCACCCGCTTGACATTCTCTGCGCGTTGATTCAACATGTTTTTGTGTTGTTTTTGATTTTTGTGTTATTAACATTTTCATGAATAAACCATTTTTTAAGTCTCTGAACGAGCAATGATCCGTTAAATTTTTACCGTTAAAAAAATTATTTCTTATGACGTTTCTTTCACTTAATGTTGTTTTGACAATTGTGTGTGTTGTGTATGTTTTCGATTAAACAGTAGCAATAATCTGAATAGATTTAAAAGTGAACGTAAAACAATGAATTTTCATTCATTTTCAGCTAATACCACTGGATTAAATAGCACCGTAATACGTCGCTGTGCTTGCACTACGAAAATATGTCTTAGACGCGATTAACTGAAATAATTGAAATTAAAAAAGTGTGCATTCCATTAAATACGCGCTCTAAACTCTCTTCTTTTGTTTAAGCAAAGGTTGGTTTATACGAAAAAAAAATCGATTCCTAAGATTATTATCTTAGTGTTGTATGCATTCCAAGTTTGAAATTTGAAGATAAACCGCGAAAGATCGTATTGTGCAAGTTTGTAAAAATGTTGTTCAGAATTCTACTTTGACTTTCACCCAAATCTCGAATATGCATTACCGAAATAATCTTGGATGCAGAATAAACATGAAACATTTATCAGATATGCGAGATGAGTATAGAAGCAAAGAAGAAAGTACCTTCGTTGGCGTCGTCGACGTTCTTGGCCTTTCCACATCGCTCCTCGATGATGCGCCTCCTCTCAGCGGCTTTCCTCTCCTGCTCCTTCTTCAATTCCTCGGCGGCCTTCTTACGCAACAAGAGCTGAGAAATGGAAGGCAAGAATACAGTATTCAACGAAATGGCAACAAATGAGAAATTAAATTTTCTGCTCGGATAATATAAGACATTAAAATAGCAAGGATAGTGAACAAGTGAAATTCATTGCTTTTGCAGAAGTTGAGGAGTTTTGAGATAAAAAGAGTGTTACACGTACCCTGAGCTTCTTCTTACGGTCAGGGGTCATGAAACCCTTCTTTGCCTTCTTGGCCTTGCTGGCCTCTTCCAGGCGGGCACGGACTTCGGCCCTTTTCCTGTCGGTCTCCGCCTGTTTCCTCTTCTTTTCCTAAATTTCGCAGTGTGCAAATTGTCTTTTTCAATATTACATATATTTTATTTATTTCATTCTAATGCCATAGCAGAATTTATCCCAAGTAAAAAGCCCAAAAAAATGTAAGAAAGTGCGAGAGCGAGAAAGGTAATAATTTAAAAAATAATTGACAAGATCGAAAAAGTTTAGCCCCGTTTCAAAATCAAGGAATGATGTTATAGAAAGAAAAGACGTAGTTCGTCCAAAAGCGTCGTCGACTCCTTTTACGTACATCCTCGATGCGCTTCCTCTGTAAAGAAAGAGAAAAACACGCGAATTAGTATTAAGAATCAAATAACACTTGATTTCTAATTAAACGTGTCAGATTATCAGTAATATGGAATTGACCATTTTGATTTATTCGAATGCAACATTGTGTTATTGGCATAGATTAAAGATTTGAAAAAATTGTTTCTAAAAAAAATCCTTTCATTAATTTCTAAATTTTCCTTTTCTTTTCTTTTTTAACTTTGATTTGAAAAACAATGTTTTGATATCAAAAATATTCGCCACCTTAAGAAGTTCTTGAAAAGATCATTACATTGTAAATTATCTTAAAAATATAGATAATTTTAAAAAATTAAAAAAGTTTTCAAAATGTGGGTTTTGAAAATTAGTATTCAAACACATTATTCTAATGTTATTAAAAGCCAGATTTGTCTTCAAACACAAATCTTTTGGTATTTTGTTATATTTCTATTTGTAATAACATTTTGCGTATAGTTGCTAGTTTTAGCTCAGCATAAGCGTTCGAGCATGCTGCTAGATATATGCAGAAGTATATATATATATCTGAGTTAACTATCTACTTTACCGCTGTGAGTTCCTGGACTATATAGTCGTGCTGATGCGTAATTTTGTATTTTCGTTTGTTTTTGTTGTTGTTTCTGTTGTTGTTAGAAGTTTATGAGGACTCTCTTAACTCAGTAACGTTTGCAAAATATGCATTAATAATTATAAAAATTGTAAAACGGAAATTAAAAATTTTTGTCTACAATTAATTAAAACCTATATCTGAAACGTATGAATTTCATATGAATCAAAAGTTTGGACTTTTTTTGCATACGCATTTACTTAGAATCGAGTAGGATTCAGAGTTACCGAGAGTCCACTGTAATTTGTCTGTATATGGATTAGAATATTTAGAAAGAAAGAAAAGTTGTGTGTAACTGCGTTGAAAACAATTGAAAATGTTGATTTTAAACAACGTGTACGATGTTCGCGGTGGGCATTTTCAGAGTATATGTCAGAAGAGTGCATTGAACATTTTGAGGTGAAATGTGGAGAGAGAGAGAGAGAGAGAGAGAGAGAGAGTAGAGGAAAACGAGCAGCGACTTTTCGCAAGTGCTTGATAATACGCACATCGTAGGTAATGTGCGTCTATATTTATATATATGTACAGACAGACTGCTCATAAAGACAGAGCGATAGACTTATTATGAGTAGAAAATTATAAAAACCAGCGACTACCGTGCTCCTCCCGTCGTTACGTCAAATTCCGTGGGAGATATGTTAATAAATATACACTAGGCGCTGTCTTCGTATACATACATGTATACGTATATTATAATTGTATACATAGTTATATACACGTTGCATGAGTTAGAGTAGGTATAACTATATATACTAAAAAAGAATATAATACAAGAGGATAAATCTTCGACAGAGTATATTTGTGGCGATATTCCGAGACAGAGCAGGCGTGACTCTATTTTTAAACTTGACCAAGTGTATCAATAGCGAGGAGGAACGCTTTAATAATTCTTCGGGAAAACATCGCTCTGTCTCAGAAGATCGCTCGAAAAATCGTCGTGCGCGCCTTTGCTCTAATTTATGCGCGGCAAGACGACTGAGTTTTCGCTCGCGTTACAAGTATATGTACAGAGTCGGATTGTGAGAAATACAGAGATTAAAGAAAACAATGGTATTGAGCTGAGCCAAGCGAAAGCAAGCTGTCGTACCTTTCAAACAATTTTCTACTGCTCGTTCGTTCGACGGAAAGATCGATCGTTGCGTTGCGCGTTGGTCGTCGATCGGGTGGGGTTGTGTTGTTTGTTGGTCAATCGACGAATCGGGTTTCCAAACGGGTGACGACGGTAAGCGTTCACGGGGCAGGAAACATGAAAGAAGACAGTTTTTCCAAATTAGAGCTTCGCGCTTCTGCGTATACTGCTGCGTCGTATTTATGGACTGCCCGCGACGCTCTACCATCACGTCATCCATATAAATTTCCGAGCTTTCGGCAGATATTCCATACAACGTCACCGCATTTTAACGAAAGCTCAACTATTTTCAAAAACATTGACTATCGTTTGAAAATTAACCAGGGCCAACTTTGACTTTGAAAGCGCTGTCGGATTATGATAAATCGTTTCGTTATTAAAGGTACAGTTTCAGTTCATAAGACTATTGGCAGTACGATTTTCAGTATGCTGAAACACTATACTTGGACGCGACGAAGGCATAAAACGAAAAATCTACAGTTCTTATGTACAATAAAGCCGCTGCCGTGCATAGTCAAAGTTATATACTGATAAAAGTGCTTCCGTGCACATGGACTGTAAAAGTAAATCAACAATAAAAGTTAGATTATTTCTTTCAATAAACATTAAACCTATACGTAAATTTGCTACAACTTTTACTTAATCATTCCCTGAAAAGTAAGTATTTGTTAAGTTCTTAAAGAAATAATATTATTCTGAAGACAAAATACGACAAGGCAATATCTAGTCGTGTGCCTGATACATACCTAACCTCATCGTCAGCCATGTTGAAGTTTGGTGGTTAAGAGCTGCTACCTAAAATACCATGAATGATTTTTCAAAATCTTATTTCATTTTTTCTCATAATTTAAAACAAAAAATTTGGTGGTAATTCTCGACGATTTCATGATCGACATGTAGGACAAGTGAGTTGATTTTGTCGGCGATTGGAGAAATATAGGAAAAAGCTGGCGTGCAGCGCGAGCGAGTAAGGCGATCGCGCAGGATAGAATATCCGGCGCACTCAAAAATAGTTGGTCGCTGATTCCCTCTTTTATACGTTTGCCCGGAGCTACGGCGCCACCCAAATTTGGTTAGCACCTCTCCCCCCCCCCCCTGTCTGTCTCGCGCGCGCGCGCGTAATAATCAAGCAAACAATGTTTAATCCGGAACAGACGCGATTTCTCGCTGGCACTCGTTGCCCGCGATTCCAGTTAAAAGTTCCTTTATCTCCCCAGCTCCCGCGGCTCTCTCGACAAATAAAGGTACGAAACAATTTTTCGAGTGGGTGGCGCGATAAAAATTGTCGAGACGACTTGAAAAGTCGAAATAAACGAGCCGCATCGTCGATCGCGAGGCTTGAAAATTTCGAAAGAATCCAGCCCGCGACTTGCAGCTCACACCAAAATATGCTGTAGCGCGCTCGCGCACGCACGCGCTACTTTTATATTTATAACGAAAGAACGAGAGCCGATCGGCCGGCGGCGGCGGCGGCGGTGGCGGTGGTGGTGGCGGCGGCGTCGGCGACGGCCCTCTAAGTTTAGAATGGGGCGAGTCGAGCGCGCGGCTCCACAGCCCATTCCAAGTCATGCCCGTTGCCTGGACGCCAACGCAGCTCCGGTGTCGGGAAAACTGGGGAAGCGGCTCGCAAAAATAGTCTCGGGAAAAGATCGCGATCGCGATCGCGGCGCGGCGCGGCGATTCTTTCGAAGAGCCGAGGGGGAGAGAGCCGCTGCCAAATTATGCAATTTCGCAAGCGCCGTTTGGACAATCGGAAGGTTTCTTTGCTCAAGCCGCTAAATATAAACTTGTTCATTGCTCTGCTGCAAGTGCGTCGACTAAAATTAGATGGATCACTCGGCGATTCGACGGCGCAACAGCTCGACTGCCTGGACTTTCGGTTCGAGCATACTTAGAGATTTACGCGGCGAAATCCGTGGGACTTTGGGATGTTGGGGCGGCATTAGGCGGCGCGAGCGCGAGCAAAGAATCGGAATCGCGCGGACACGAGATAACGAAAATGTTCACACAGCAGCAGCAGCAGCAGCAGCAGCAGCACCAGGACAGTAGAATCGACGACAGGGTCCAGACGTGCGCGGAAAAGTCGAGCACTTGCGCGGGAGAAAGAAAAAAAAATTCTAAATTCTCTCTCACTGAGACGTTCGCTTACCTTGAAGTTGTAGACCGAACGAGCGGCTGCGTGTGACTGGTCCCGGTCGACGGCAGCTGACTGTCGCAGTAATCGGGTAACAAGAAGCTTCTTCCCAAGCGCTAGAACGCGAGACTTTCCGCGGCGTTCGACGATTGGTCGTCGGCTCGCTCTCTCTCTCTCTCTCTCTCTCACTCGCACCTTCGGCCCGCAAGCTCAAAAATAGCCGATCTCAAAACGGATCCGCGCCTACTCGCTTCGGAAGCTTGCGCCGCTGCCACTGCTGCTTCGGCTCGCTGCTCTCATCCGAGCTTTTTACCGCCGCGCGACTTTCGGGAATTTCTTCGTTTCTTTTTTTACGCACTTTTCATCCGCGCAGCGATTTCGTAATTCTGTTGATGGCGCGACGCGCTATCGATCGTTTCTTGCTGCACGAGCTCCAACTACGCTCTTCTTAGGGATGGACGGGTGTCCATTCTTGTAAGGGCTAGAAAACCTGGGAAAAGTTGATAATTTCGAAATGAATATCTATCGCTCTTTTCGGCGATTGCAACGCTGTGGAAAATGAAGCACTGGAAAAAGCCAGCAACCAATCTCTCCCCGCTTGAAATCTCCGCTCGAATTCTCTTAGCCTACTTTTCAGACCGTAGTTTCGAGGTGAACGAAGCAAATGTCATTTGAATTATTAAAGTATAAATATTATAGCTTCTACGTATATAAATTAATAATCATTTTCTCGCGCACGTACATCATTCAAAAACTCTTCTTGCGTTATTCAACTGAAAGCCACACTCATCTTGAAACTAATGATTTCAAAAGTATATATGTAAAAAAAGTTTCTGATTCCGAGCATGAACTTTAAAAATTTAAATCGCGGATTCAACTTGTTTCTTAAAATTTTTAAAATGTCCCTTTTAATTCTTTTTTAATTTTATCCATTCAAATATACAACATATTTTCATTGAAATAATTGCAGCAGTTGTATTTCACTTGAAAAACACCGATAGCTGTCGATCGTTGGATCAATGACAAGCCAATGTACATATAGGTAACTACGCTCGCACATCTACGTTCAATGCCAATACTGAGTATACCCGCGGCCAGCTATTATTTTTGTTTTGATCGAATGAGGAAGTGCTGGCAATCACAGATATCTATATATAATGATAGATTTTGCATGAGGACTGTCGATTCGGTGCGAGATTTACGCGATATTCGAGTATTAGCTAATGAATGGAATGTTTCATTGCATTTACTTGTGTAATGAGAAATCGCATTGATGTATGTCGATATTGTTTGTTCCTTTTTTTATCGAAATCAAAGCTTCCAACTGCAGTAGGCAGAACAATTGTTTCGAAAAAGTAGCTTCAGTAAAGTGACGTATTATCGAAACCATATAATGAACATATCAGTCGCCTTTCTTTTTGTTTTATTTTAATCAACTTCTTTCTCGTTTACTTTCTATACCTTTTTGCGTAGATCTCTTAATTAATAAAGATTTCAGTAATTATTACAAATGTGTAGAAATATTTATAGATACAATGTTTTTCTAAAGGAGGCAAAGAACCAAATTTTCTAAATAAATTATTTTCATTTGTTCAGCTGATAAATTATTCGTGTGAAAATTACAAAAATGTAAAAGTGCATTCGTGTACGTGTATTTTAAGCGAATTTCATTTACCTAAATACCTCGAAACCATTCAGTATCATTTTTAGTATGTTGCAGATATTCTCTGATCTTTTATAGGTATCAGGTTCCCACTTTCTTTGTCTCAAGGTCATTGTACATGCGTTTGCTATTCTTACGCTTATATTTTGTAATTGAATCTTGTAACGATAATAATCATTATCTTCGTAAACTATATTAACTATTTATTAGGATCTATGTTGCGATATAATCCTGCGTTTCAAAAGTTTGATAGTTTTGTGGAAAAATGTAATCGAAAATCCGATTTGACAGTAATATTATGGCAACAAAATTGAAAAGTGAATTTGCGTTACAACAACATTTTCTTCGCCTATATTTTAAGTATCCTGAGAAATTTTATAAAAAATATTACACAAAAATTCTGGAGCAAAAATTTTTCAAATTGATACGTGGAAATAACTTTTATGCTCAAGTTGTGTCGCGAACCTGATGTGTTCTATACTGATAAATAAAAATTTAGAATCTTGATTGTACGGTTTTCTGAAAATGTTCAAGAAAGAAAGCTAATAAATCACGTCATATGCCCAGGAATTCTCATTCTAACGAAAAAATGTATACTTATATGTATAAAAAATTAACTTTTATTGTATCAATTATATTGATGAGCAGCTGAAATAATTTCAGCATTATAAGGACTAGCATGATTACGTTTCTAAAAATAAAAACTTGATTTTGTTGCATGTGAGTAGATTCAATTGCTGATAACTGAAGAATTGAACATGTTATCGCATAGTTACAGATATTTTTAATCCGATTTTAATGTTGATTTTAACAAAAAATGATCGCATTTACTTAACGCGTTAAACACAAACAACCAAAATTGGTTATTTTCTAACATGATGATGCTAAGCATATAATTAAACTGCAATATTTAGTTTAAAATATTTTTTTCTTATTTTAAAAATGTATTTATAAGAAAATTATAGTTGTAAATTGAAAAAGACGAAATTTTTTAAAATTTTAATCAAATATCACTGGAGTTGTAGATGAAATTAATACAACGTGAAAGCATAAAAAATACATAGAAAAAAAAGATTGTTAACATCATTTACTTATTAACGTTAGCAACGAAATAATATGCAATGTTCCATTGCGGTGATCGATGTCTAAAATTAAATGTTGTATGTCAATAGAAAATCAATGCACTTTTCCTATGTACAAATGATACATACAATGTAATTCTGCGTAGTTTATAATAATAGCTGATCATCGATAAATGAGCGATTAATGTTTTCAATACGTGGCATTGACGATTGAGACATCTGCACATTCGCACATACATGTTAATTCACTTGATGCAGATCTCACGATAAAGTTGGTAAAAGCTCTCGCTGTTTTATCAAGCAAAGATAAGTTTCACAGATCTACTTGAGTTTCTGTGCAAGAGATGGCCAACAGACAGAGAACATGTGACGGTCTCGCCTCTACCGCCTATAACGCATAAGACATGCGGCTGTAGCGCCACTCGCGATTGCGCTGCGCTGCCGAGAGCATTCGTGCCAACGCGAGAACGCGCGGGCGCGCTATTCAAAGTATATACGTCCACTATATAAATTCTTCGCATTCCAAGCACGAGGGGACAACTCAAAAATTCAGAGAAAGAACTTCTGAATTGTACATTGCTTTTCCCATGTATATTTTCAATGCGCATTCGTTAGCCGGAAACGTCAATCACTCGAATTAGATACTGCAACGTAGCATACGCGCAATGCGAACGAAGTCTTAGCATCGCGAGTTCTCGCTTCTAGTCGATTCTAGTCGCCATAAACAACTCCCTTTTTGACAGGCTACACGGCAGCTGTCAACTCGACCCTTTGCACTAGCGCGGCGCGACAAACGGACCACTTGAAATTCTTTCTCTCCGCGACGCGCGCGCGACTTCTAACGCTTTCCGATATTCCCACATTGTTACTAACTATGAGTTCCGAGAAAAACCAGCGCCTGAGAACTCTCAGCAATCACGTACGAACTAGCGATGACGTCAATCGACGAAGTCAACAACTGCGAACCCTTTTTCTTTACGGACCTACCCGCGATCCTTATAATTAGAATAGCACGCTAGATCAGTATAGGTCGACAGTGTAAAAGGGCCTCGCGCCCGACCAACCGCAGATAGGAATTTTTCGCGCGAACCAATGCGAGGAATCAACGCGAGAGCGAAGCTGCGCTTTCCGCGGCTTTTCCGGGAGCTTAAGCCACTCCCTCCGCGAACCTTGACCTCGGGGAAAGGGCTCAGAGGCCCAGGGCTTAAAAGGGCCGCGCTCAGGCGTGAGCGCGTCCTTCTGCATTCTACCGTTCAATCTGCATAAACGATTCCGACTTAGACATATTTAGCTCGGACTTAGACATATTTTACTCTCCGCGGACTTAGACTACAAAGCGAGATACTTGAGTGCACATGTGCCAGTGCAGCTCAACGCGGATAATAAACGTACATTAGTACAGTTTTACCGGTAATTTAACGTCTATTCATTTAATTATCATCCCTCCACCTTCGCAATGTATCAAACTACAATTCAGCAACACACCATAATACAGAGCAGTCGAGATAGAACCCGACTTTATCCCCGTCGATAATACACCTCGGGGCCATCACAAACATTTCATATAGACCATAGTTATAACTATACACAATACGTATACATGTAATATGAATATTTATAATGTATGCAAGATAATTATTTATTTTGTTTGAACTTATATGCTCAAGAATTTTTTTGAGGCTTGTAGAATAAAAATAATTATCTGATGCTTAAATCAATGTATACATAGTTGTAATATAAAGATATACAACTTCTCTAATAAAACTTTGTTCTACTTTATTTAAATTTCTACATTGTCTATATTTAGAAGACATTTTCATAGTAAATGTACACAAGTAATGAATAATGCGATAATAAATAATGCAATAAAAGTTCTTAAAATTTAATTTTAATTTCTCCGAATTCAAGTTTCCAGCGATGAAAATATTGATTTAAATTTAAAAATTTCCTTCAATTTTTTACGACATTTTTATTTTAAGTATAAATAGTATAGTGTCCATGAAAAAAGCACAGCTCGTCAGATTGCTAAAGAAGAGAAAAACGTAATTTATAATCTAAGTAAAGAAAAAGTGTTTTGCAAACCTATTTTTTTTATTAGGTTACTGTTTTATTCAAGATAATTAATGAAAAATTAAATACGACTTGATGAGTTAAGAATACGTTTAATACTTGTAAACGTATAACAAAAAATAAAAATTTCAGCTTAGGAAACATTAAAAAATTTTGCAAACTTGAAAAAATTGATAAACAAGTAGAGGTTATTCTTTTAAAATATATATTGATGTTTCTATAAATCTTTTGTTGCTGAATTTATCTTGAATTTTCATGATTTTCCCGGCAAAAATACAATAAATAAATAATATTTAGAATATTGAAAAATGTGAACCATATATATATATGTGTGTGTGTGTGTGTGTGTGTGTGTGTGTGTGTGTGTGTGGTGGTTCTCTGTGAAATCGAAAAGCAAAAAAATCGATATGATTGTAACTCCCGAAATATGCTCTATAGGTTGTCACGATATTCTTTGAATTTTTTCAAATTTTTTTTGACCAACCTCTTCGAGCTACAGAGGGTTAAAGTTGCCATTTTAAGCATTTTTTCTATTTTTTGCCTATTTTCATTTCTTCTTAGCTCCGTAGAGAAGCATTTTCCACTACATTTTACACTACATTTTACACATACACATACACGCACGCACACACACACACACACACACACACATATATATATATATATATATATATATATATATATATAATGTTATAACAATGTTATAGTAGATTTAAACCCTGAAATTAGAAAAACTGAGAGTACGCTCCGGAGTTTGACAAGCAAAAAATTCATGAAGATATCCTTTTTTATGTGCGACTATGCTCATGTAAGTCGATTAATGGAAAATCTGAAAAAAATATATTTAAATAGTAAAAAAAATTCTGAGACAAAAAGTGTTCTTGAGATTTTTCTCAGTTTCGCTTCGTTTTCACGCTAAAAATCGATGAAAATGGAAAATTTTAATAATAAATTTTATGCTGAAATTCTACACTTTCATGAAGAAGAGTCAGTGAAGACATGAGAATATTTTAAAAAATTACGTATTTTCTCATTATTTTTGCATCAATGCATAGTTTTAACGAGAGAGCAAGTGTAGAGCCAAACATTGGTCGTGTTCGCGCGTTTTTACTGTCTTATAATTATCCAACGATGGACAAAAAAGTGGTCGGGTAGAAAATATTCAACTTTTGACCCCCATCATCAGTGTTTTCCTGAAGGCCAAGCACATGTAAGTATCCATAGATATATATGCTGTATTAGTACAAGGATAATTCGGCAGTGATTGTCGGTGAAGCAGCATCACATTAGCCCAGCATGAGAGAGGGGGTAAGGGGGGGGGGGAGAGAATCTCAAGGACTCTCAATCCAATGTCATCGCCTGCTCGCGCAGTAATAACGAGATCGTCAGCGAAACAACTGTGTCAGTCAGAAGCGATCCAAGTTAAAGAATTAGTCAACTAACATCCCCGATGCATACGATTAGCTGCAATAGGTGTATATGAGCGTATAGCTCATGTGGGCACGATCCGCGCGCAAGTTGAGTTGAGCTCGGCAAAACCAGCTAGAACCAGAATAAACCGACGCGACTCCCGGAGAAAAAGCTCGGCCCGGCGCTAAACTGCAAGGCATTCCCACATAATGCGCGGCTACAGTCGCTTCACAGAAGAAGAGTCGCGGACGTAAATTATAAGCCGAAAAGAAAGCTCGAAAAAGCAGTGGCTGCCACTCGTAAAGCAATAGAGTTCGGCCTCTCGTATACGAAAGAGCCGCACAGATCCGCAGCCTCTGCAGAGCGCAGATCGTCGTGGCCCCCGCTGCACTTCACGTCGACCCCCCACCCGCGCTCCCAACCCGCGTCAAACCTCTTTCACCCCTTTCGAGAGCGAGAGAGAGAGAGAGATCGGGCTGTACCTTCAGGCTGCTGCTGCTGCAGTCCAGGCTGCCGCCGCTGGGTTCAGAGTCGATTTCTATTTTTAGAATGTGGGTCACCCATAAACCCGACACGAGCGCGCGCGCGCTCGCGATAGAGAGAGAGAGAGAGAGAGCGAGGGAGAGAGAGCTTGTCCCGTGACGTCACGGGAGCAAGCGGTCGTCCTGGCAACAGGAACGCCAGGTCAACTACCTCGATGCACCGATCCATCCTATATACCTACATGTATATTGTATACCCTGCACACACGCGCGCCAATTCTCCCTCTCGGCTGCTGCTGCTGTGATGCAGTCTCGGCGATAGATCTGCGCACGAGATATATGCCTCGTCGCGCTGTGTATATAGGTATATAAAGCCAGCAACGACCTAATAGATAGACGCCCGATATTCTCAATTTGGGAATGAATAATGGACGAGTAATTGATAAGGTACAGTCTCGCGTGCGCCTCGTCTCTCTCTCTCTCTCTCTCTCTCTCTCTCTCTCTCTCTCTCTCTATGAGGCTGATACCTGAGACGCGGCTGCACTCATCCACCTACGGTATATACCTTACTTGTTTCTATCGCAGCCTATACGCCGTGCTCTAACATATACTTTGCCGAAAAGTCCACTGCTGATACTGGGCACGCGCTGCTGCTCTCGCTCAATTCGCGCAGTATCGCTGAGCTTTCTCGCGACGCACTCTCGACAAATTAACTACTCGAAATTTAACTTAACGACGCACAGCTCCCGCACGCGCCTCTTCCCTCCTGTGTAATAAGCTCTGTTGCTTAAAGCGCTGATCTAGGGCCTCTCTCACTGAAAATCTCCTTTTTCTTCGACCCTCGCTCTATACGGCCGAGGGAATAATGCCTGTATGGGAGCTCGCGAACATTTTTACTTCGCCCCACTGACTCGCAGAGCTAATCAACGCTGATTCACATACTAATTAATCTGATCTCAGCGACGAGGTTACATTCCTATGCAAACTTTAGGCTTTCCTACATAAATTTTGAGCTTCTGTTTAAAACGTCGTGACAACTGACGCACATTCAATTATTCACAATAGACAATACGAAATATAGCTATCTACTCTAAAATAGAGTTGAATTTTTCAAACTCGCGCGCACCTTCCAACAACGCTGGGTCGTAGTCTGTCATTTTTTCACTTCAAAATTCATGAGAAAGTATAAAAATCTGCACAAGAGGCAAGAAGCACAGGCCATTCATGAATGTTTCACTGGTCATCCTTGTAAACTCTTCAATAGGAAAAGTTTCGTAATTCTTTCGTGCGCGCGCTAAAAGATTAGGAAGTAAAGATTTTGATGACACATGCGAGCATATGAGGCTCGCATAAATGTATTCGAGTAGTCGAAGACACAATGAGGCTGCAACGCACTGGATTCCTGCGCTCGTCAATACACGGACTGCTCTTCCGCGAGTATATATATATATATATATATAGTATGCGCGGCATAGGTCGAGTCGACGGTGCCAAAGCTTTTCGTTACTGAATCGCACGGGCTGAAACACAACGTGACGTAAGCGCAGGATCGAGGACTTTAAAAATATTATCATAGCTACTATTCAAATGTACTATAGAACACGTTACTCACCTGATACCATGTTTTTCGCAAGAAAAATAAACTCATCCTCTATTAACCCTCCGCATATCAATCATAGCCTTGTTATCTAGCCGAAAACATCTAGACTATAAGCATTTTAATCAAATTTCTTCGTCTGTAACAGTTAATTAACATTTTTTATTTATTTACTTTTTTTAAGTATATTTACAAATCTTTTGAAGTCCTGAAACTTTCGAAATTGTATATCCAGGTAATAACTGTTTTCTATAAAATCTAACCCGTATATATTTACTTATACAATAATTAGTAATAAAAAATATTTCTGAAACAGATGCAAGAAATCATTTGAAACTTTGTGTGACTGACATAATTGGTTGTAAATCTATTCTGCAGTATAAAAAAAATATAGCTGGCAATAATTTATATGTCTGATTTTATATAGATCAACGTTTGTATTTAGCATCGAGTTATCGTATAGGTATCCTGATTCGAAGAAATGGCAATACGTGTGTTTCAATCACGATTTCACAAAGTTATTTGTAAATATCTATTGTCTAGCCTCTAAGAAAAACAATATTAATAGCATTTTCGCATTTTGCTTATAGGAATTATCTCATTTAATAAAGTATGAAATACCAATACATCGAGATGCTCATTCTTAAAATAGTTTTCATTTATGATTCTAAAAGATTATAATAACCAAGAAATCAAGACATGACAAATCATTTATTAATTAATTAATAAATAAGTAATAGTATAACACGCTGCCGTGTCGGGATCGAACCTAATAATTGTTTTATAATAATAAAAAAAGGGCTCGACGAAAAAACGACGCAAACTTAAATGAATTTAAAGTATCAATTTGTCTATGACGTTTTTTATTCCATTTTAATTTTAATGCACAACTGTTAAAAATAGACAATAGACAGATTTTTTGGTTTGCTTCCAGTTTGGAAAAATATTGCATTTACAATTCATATACTTTATTGAAAAGGTGATGATGATGATGATATTAATATAGAATAATTTTTGCAATCTCTAGACACACGATGGATAATTTTTCTGGAAAATGCAATGTTTTCATGTGTGGTTTACTTTGCAGCTACATATCATATTATGTAAGTGTATTTAAGAAATTTATACAGGATTTTATAGTAAAATTGAACGGTGGCGATGATTTAAAAGAATTCTATTTTCTTAATTTATTCAAACAATAAGAATTTGAACAAAATTGCAAGTTGGTTTATTAATAAAAATCAACAAAAGGTCCACAGCTATCATTTCTTATATCCTTCTGCTATTTATATATGCACTATACATGCCAGTGCCAAGTGTAATAAATATATGGAGAATCATTGATAAGTGAAGAGAATATTCCGTGTAGTTGTACGAACTTTGGGGCATGGGTGAAAAGAGCGTGGATTGACGTAAAATTCTTCGCTTCAGGAGAGCATCGGGCCCGATCGCTCGCTGTACTCGAGTAATACTTTGAACAACAAAGCGTTACAGTTGCGTTATCGAGGCCAGATGCGGTGTAGAGCAATGTTTTTGCAATTTTCCTACGCCGCACAGAGCATGTTTACAGAAACAGCTCGAAGCAGCCAAGGCTCTGCCCAGTCTTTCCTACTCTAGACACTTTCGCTACGTTGTCTCTGGATTTTTGCAGATCTCCGCAGAAGCGAGGGGAAGAAGTTTGGTGTTGGGCTACAGCGATCCAGCGCAAGAGCAGCAGCAGAAGCGGCAACGCAAGTGGCATTAATGTTGGCGCATGACCCAGATTCACCCGGGCAATGACGTTGAGGGTGACGTCATAGAGAAGCGGCTAAAACTAGGTTGCGGGGTCGAAGCACCTTGTGCACCGCGCACGCAAGAGATGCGATATGATGGCTGCTGCTGATGCTGCAGCCAAGAACGTGGAGAGCGAGAGAGAGCGAGAGACGAGTCCTCCAACACTGACCTCCTATATCACTCGAAAATCCTTAGAGTCGTAATTTCCACCGTGCGCAGGGAGCTCCGAGTGACTTTCGACTCTTAATTCCGTGGGAATTATGCGAGCGACGGCCAAGGAATTCACGGAGCTATAGAATCGCCATAGACGTTATCTCGCGACTGGCATTGCCATTATAGAAGAGGTTCATCGAAAAAGAGTGGGAGGAAGGACGAGAGTCTGCCGGGGCTAACTAGTTAGCCATGGAAAGGAGAGACGAAACGGTTAGCGGATCTCATGAATGGCCGCGTAATGTGAATGAAGTTCCAGTGACCTAGTTTGGCACAGGGGAAAGCGGGAGAGAGAGAGAGAGAGAGAGAGAAGCGGGCGCGGGCGCGCGCGCAGCAGCTCTTTTCTCCTTGGTCGCTCTTTCATCGCGCTCGATCGGCCGCGGCGCAGCAGCCGAACGATCGGTCCGTTCACTCGCGTTTCCTCGGGGCGCAGCCCGCGAGGCAGGCAGGACAAGAGTCGAGGAAAAATTGGCCCAGAGGATCGGGCGAGAAGAGGAGGAGGAGGAGGAGGAGGAGGAGGAGGAGCGGGCGCAGATAAAGCGATCGAGGGACTGCGGGGAGAGGCTGGAGCGACGCGTCCCTGGAAAAGGCCACGTGGTGAGGTGCGCGCTGCACAATCAGCCCGGTGACGTCATGCCCGGCCGAGCCAATCGCTCCTCGGCTCCATTCAAAGCTGCGCGAAAGCCGCCGACCTCCGCCGGCAGTAGAGCCTCTCCGAGTTCCGTCAGACGAGAGCGCGAGGCGGCCGACTGCAGTTCCACCTCGACTACTGCCTCGACCACTACCAGCACCGCCGCTCTCTTCGCTCTCTTCGCTCTCGGCTCGTGCTACTGCAACACTCGCGCGCCTTCCAACAGCTGGCCAGCTACGCCTCCGCCGCATCGATTCCCAGCCGATGCCCCAGCAGCTCCAGGCCGTCGGGACTCCTCGCTCGCCCAACCTGCCCAAGCGGTAAGCACCAGCGTCCCATAACTCCGCGTGCCCCATAACTCCGAGAGCGAAAAGCACCGCGAGAACCAGACTAATTGGGTCAGACTGTGTCGAGGCTCGTTGATCGCGCCCCCCCCCCCTCTCTCTCGCGTACAGGGAAAAGAGCACGTCATGCATGCATGCTGGGGGCCGCTTTGTGGGAGGCAGTGACGTCAGGCCGAGACCAAGCGGCGATTGGCTCGCGCTCGGCTGACGTATGCAACGAAAGCTCCACTCGGAGAGGCAGTTTATATCCGAGTGCAACGGGGTTCAAAGTCCCAGTTTATACCAAGGCTGCAGTCCGAGCCGAGAGGTCGCCGAGCCCTCCTAAACATACTTCTTTTCCGAGTCAATTTTTTCCCTCAATTTCACCGACTGCATGACTCGAAAGGCACGGAACGATTAGCCCGGCGTCGCCGCCGCCGCGGAAGCGCGTCATCGGCTGAGAGAGTGAGCGAGATGCATGGCCCGCTGACCCACATTCATGTCTGCGTCATTCACAATCTCGCGCCCCACTCCCCGTCCCTTTTACCTCCGGCGCTCGCCTCGACGCATAATCCCTGCCAGCTCGCGCGCCGCATTGGGCTTTTCGAATTTTTCAAAAACTCCCGCCCCTTCCCCCCGACGACTCGACGATCGACCTTAGCTCCTTTTCCCTCTCGGCCTTGTCGATCCGCTGGGCGTTCTGCTAACACAGCCGCAGCCTTCCGACTCGCTCGGCGAGAGGATAAATATAAATGTATAAAAATGTCCATTGCGGGATAAGCTCGGGCGGAAAGTCGATAACCTCTGCCGCGCGCGCGCGCGCGCGCGAGAGAGAGCGAGCGAGAGAGAGAGAGAGAGAGAGAGCAGGCTGCACAGGGACGTGTGCGGATAGAGCGGAAGTTCAGTGGCCCAGCGCAGGCGTGCTACGCTCTGACGTCATAGCGACGAGTAGCGAGGACTGACGTCACTGGTCCGCGCCGCCCTGCTGCACCACCGGACTCGAGATCAACTCCGCTGCGTGCCAGTCGGGATTCTCATGTGCCTCCGCGAGGAGCTCCTCCTCCTCTCTCTCTCTCTCTCTCTCTCCGATCTCTCTCCGATCTCTCTCCGATCCCTATGCGATTCAGAGCAGTTGGACTGCGCGCGACTATAGAGCACAGAGTGCGGGAGAGGCGCAGGAAAAATAGTCGAGCTTTCGCGCCCAAGTGAGAAAAGTTCTCTGCAGTACCCAGGTAGGTCGATAAAGTCAGTGGGACGGGATAGCCGCCGCTGTGTGCGTTGTACACGTACTGCATTATTAAACGAGTAGGTGGCTAACTGCGGAACGGAGGGATAGAGAGAGAGAGAGAGGCGATGGCGCGACTGTCCCCGTCTGACTCTAGCCTGCGCCTTACTACTTGCCGCCGTAGCCGTTACACCTAATTATATTCTTCCCGCTCGCGCGCGCTGCAGCTGAACCAATCGATGAGGCGTAATTTTCCTCTCTCTCTCTCTCTCTCTCTCTCTGTCTTATTCGGCGAAACGGAATGTACGTGTGCACGTAATCTAGGCTACGCGTTTCCGAGTGGCGCGCGAGTCCTATACGCGGCGGCGGGGCTTCCCGAGAGCCGAGAGGGGCGGCAGCGGCGATTAATCCAGTTTACCTAGCGCGCAGCCCTCTGCGGGGCTTCTCTCGCGACGCGACTCTCTTTTCTTCCTTCTTTTGCCGTTACGCTTGCTCTCCTGGCTTTTCCGAAATCGCCGACTCGGCCGTTCAAGAGGCGCATTGAGCAGGCCTTGAGCAGGCCGCGAAGACAGAAGAGGACCGACGAGATCCAAGATCGACGGGACGAGCACACGATAAAATAGGCAAGCCGTCTTATGTTTCTGTCTTATTTCATTGTACATTTGCGATATGAAATATGACATAAACTTAAGGTGGTTACCTATATAACCAACGCTGCAGCCTCAGGACCAGCCCCGCGCATCTCCGCAGCTCTGCGACGTCGCGCGATCGTTTATGAGCGAATCGCTGCTGCATCTAGATACAGGTTCTGCATGCATATACGAGTCGATGTCTAGACGAGGAATGGATATCGGCGCGTAAGTATACGGACAGGGGGAGGGAAGCCTCAGGGGGAAAGCTAAGCCGAATCCCGCCAAGTGTCGGCCAAGAGCTTATAGCCGCGTATAGCGTTACCCTCTTTCCAGGCGACTCCGTCGCGGAGCTCTCGCTGCAATTCCACCCTTATGCGGATCTCCCATTCGATTTCGGCCTTTGCTCCTTTCCATGGATATAATAGAGACAAGAGGTATCCTCTCTCGCGCGGGTGAGCGAAATAATGGCTTGGAATACTGGCTGTTGACTCGAACTGCGACTCGCGACTGAGGCGAAAAATCGTTATCTGCGCAGCCGATCTGCAGTAGCGGCGTCGCGGCGTCGCGGCGGGAGAATCGAGTCAATTGTTTATTTCGTTCCGTTGGCAGAGTAGAAATATGCGCGCAAGGAAAATAAGTTTCAAGGCGAGAGCTGAGAGTGCAGTACTGCAGCGCATGAGTCGCACATCGATCCCTGCGCGTGAGGCAGCGGGCAGCGCAGGGCGGCTGAACTTTTTTCTAAGGATTCCCCTCGCCGACACTTGGTACTTGCGATTAAAGGGGGCTCGCTCCGAGTCCGCTTACGTAAGTAGGCGTCGAGCGCGCGGCGAGATCCTCGAGAGGACAGAAGGACAGAGCAAAGGATGAAGGAGGCGGGAAAATTGCAACAGAAGGGGCAGACAAATCGAGCGCAGGCTGCAGAGCGCGCGTGATGCAGGTAGGGGCATGAAAAGCTGGGCGGGCTGCGGCGGCCGAGCGATTGGATTGCCGCGAAGCCTCTTGCCATTGGTCGTTGGATTAACGCCGACCACGTGGGGACGGCCGGCTATATAAAGCCGCGAGCAGCCGTCGAGGCGCCGACAATAGTGCCAGGGACCGAGTGCTCGAATCATCAAGTGTGCCTCGCCTCTCCTCTTCATTTCCACCTCTCACCCTCGCCGTTTACACCGTTCCCGCCAAAGTGGCCAAAGTAGCAGCCGAATCATCTTACTTGCGCGCCACAGCCAGCTCATCAGCGACGCGGAAAATCCTCCGACGCGCCGCGCTCCAGTGCAAGTGCCAGCGGACAGACCAGCCTGCAGTGCGGCCCTGCTCTGCTTTCTCCCTTGCCCCTCGTCCCGCATCCGCATACGCCAGACGTGCGCAAAGGTAGGCTCATCCGCATAGGGGGTTGGAAAAAATAAAACGTCGTTCGGCCGAGTCGCGAGCGACTAGCAGTTTATACGCCGCGGACTCGGCCGACTAGCGAGATCGAACTCGATGAATTTTGCATCGGCGTTCGTTGCGAGCGTCCGACTGGCCTATCTTTTTCTACGCTTACTCGCTGCCCGTCTATAGGACAGAGCTTTGAGCGCTTTCGCTGCAGACGAGCGCGCGGAGAGCTGCACGCGAGAGGAATGGAAGAGACGCGCGGGTAAGTACCTCGTGACGATTAAGCGGAGAAATTACGAAAAAAAGCGCGCACACACTGCACAAGTACACGCATTTTCCTGTCTCTTGTCTCTCTCTCTCTCTCTCTCTGCCTCTCTTTATACTTGGAACGGAGCGATAGCGAGAGCGCGCGCTATACATAAACATAATAGCAATCGATTTTTCCTCGCAACGTCTTTACACGAGGGCAGTCCTCCTTTCCCCTACACGAGCACGTATTGATAGCTTTATAAAGCGGTCTGCAGCACTCGTCCACGCATGAATTTTTAAAAGGATGCAAGCTAACATTAATTCCGCTGTACAGCCCTATATACTGCATTACTATCGATCTGAGATTGCCGCTATTCCAGCCGACTGCCAGCCGACTGCCAGCCGACCCATTGCGCATTCAGCGACTCCGAGGGAAAGCAAAACCTGAGCGCGAGACCGCAGGAGAATGGACCCCAGTGCAGCTGCTGGCCACTGCACAAGATTAGACATAAGACTCTTGTGCGTGTGACAGCGGCTATGATGGGGCTTCCGTCATACAGCTTAAAACTCGACGAGCGCAGCGAAAGGCAACACCCTGCAAATAATGGCTACGGCTACGTGCGCCTACACTCTGGCGCGTAAAGCGCGCGCAGGTATAGGGTACTCGCAGCCCCCCGCGAAGACCTACCGCAACGCGCACCTGACTGCATGTATCGCTTACGCCCTCGCCGTCTCTGCGCGCGATCTCTACGGTTCACGCAATACGGAAGCTAAGGAAACCGGAGATCGGCGGACGCCGCTCGATTACCTGTCGCCCCACCTCCTCTCTCTCTCTCCCTCTCTCTATGTTATGTATATTTGGTACGCAGGGCAGAGTGAAAGACCCGAGGGCAATCAATGACAGCTTCGTACTTCAAATATCAAAACCATTTTATTCCTCTCGTGAATATACGTGTACAGATGCGTGTATGCCTCGGAATCTCGGAAACCAAATTTCTTTCCGGTAAGTAACTATAGTGAATGTCTGTATCCGTGTGCGCGCGCGCGCGCGCGCGTGTGTGTGTGTTTATTTCCTACGTATATTGTCGCATATCACATGAATCCATTAGATAAAATCAATCATGTATCATAAAATCACTGCATGCTAACAACAAATCAAATTTGTTTTTTTCTGGTTTTTCTTTGGAATTTATGATTCGCTTGTACTTTCAAAGTATCGAAAAATATATGCATTTCAAAAAACACTGTAGCAACTGTACTGTGTATTAGTTTGTGTATACAAAGAGTAAAAAGTACGGCGCTACAAGCTGATTTATACACCAGTTAAAAAGTCAGCCTCAGTAGTGCTTACAGCGAAGCATTCGACGCGTTTACAATTTTTTCCGTTGCTATCACATTGTATACTTTCGTCTTCTCCTGAATTATATTTATTAACTTTCTCAGGCAAATTTATAATTCCAATACACCATGTAGACGTATCAGCAATATTCGATGGCCCTACAACAAAAATGCAAATATGCTGACTGAATCTGAATATTTAGTCGAGTGGTCGAGACCATATTCTCTCATGACAAACCAGGTGGTGCATTACGGCGAGATATGCAATGCATAGAAGCTTAAAAATAAAATAAATGTGTAAACTTATTAAATTATGTTTTGTATAAGTAAATTATATAAACTGCAGACGTAATTAATAAACATAACGTGTGGAGTAAAACGTGTGCCGTTTTATCTTTGCCATTAAGACTGTTGTTTAGAGAATTTCAGTTACTAAGAACCACTGACGTGCGGAGCATAGACAGGTGTCAGAAAATATCTCTATATTCACCTGGTCCACTAGTACTGAACCTCTCTTGACAAGCGATGGTTTGCAGCATCGTCATAGCGTGACCGTTCATAGCATGCAACTCCACTCGTAAGGCCTGCTTTAAATGGTGGATTGCACCGGAATAATTTCCTTTTATGTGAAGCAGTGTTCCATACAGGAAATTCGTCATTGGCTGCAATATTATTAAGTGTTAAAAGAATAAAAGCAAATCTGGAAATTCGATTTCATAAGAATAAAATGAAAATAAAATCAATCCAAGATTTAACGTTAATAAATCGATCTCATTCGCAAAACTTTTTTGTACAACGGGTAATCTATACCAACTACGACAACGCAATGCTCAAGTATCAATGCGACATTTTAATGACAAATTCATAAACTTTAAAAATTATACTTTATGTTATTCAAAACGTTCACTGCTATTGCAGAATATTGTTATAGTTCACTTTATATCAAAAAATAAATACAAAGTTGAACATTCTTTTATGATTGTGTACATTATTAATCCTTCCCTAACTGACATATGATGCGCATAATAATGCTCTTACATTTATTTTTCGAGACATTAATTAATCAGAATCCATACCAAGAACTTTGATGAACGATTTTAAAAATTCTACATTTAAGAACAAAAACGTTCTGTTTATAATTTTAATATGCTATTCGTTTGATTCGCCTTGTATTGGTAAGACCGCACTAGCGCCAAGTTCTTATGCTAAATCAAATGAGAATTCGACTGGTAGCTAATGCAGAAGCAGATAGAATAAGCATAGTTCTTGTGGGAGATTGTACAAAAGCGACTATTTACATCACTACATACGCATGTACATACACATTTACATGCAATAAATGTTCTTTAATTAGTGCGTACAAATTTTTTGAAAGCACGTCTTTGATTGATGTAATGCTATATGCAAGCACCATAAATATTTTTGTAAAGTCTTCCACAAGTCTCCTAACTGTTTATATTCCTCTGTTAGTCACCAGTCGAATCCTCGTTTGATTTAGCACATGAACTAGGCGCTAGTGTGGTCTTACTAAGGCGAATAGTAAAATGGGTAATTTTATTTCATAACTTACTTCAACAGAATTAATTTTATAAGCCTCTTCGGTGACTAATACAGCATTGTCAATGAGACTAAACTTATGACTAATTGATGCAATGCTGATAAGCGGAACATCTCTAAATTTGTTAGGCACGGAATCGAGCGCAAGCTGAAGACAGTCTAGTGCATTACGAGGCTTCCCCACAACACGCCAATGTAACGACGCAAGCATAGAAAGCACCCACGGAGCTGCTACTTTCTAGAAATAAAATTTGAAATTAACCTTTTCTCTCTTTTCCTTTCAAATTCATTCCATTCAATCGTGTGAACTTTAATTTTTCTAACATTATATTGGACTAGTTTGCCGACTTGAATTATGAAAAGATTTTAAATGCTTTTGTTTTTACTATTGATGTATTGATTTTAAACTTTGTAGTTTAAAATTTACATAAAACTAGTTGCATTTAAAATCGGTCATAAGTTCCTTTTTTATAATCACTTTTTCATAAACTTATCTTCTGACTAGTTTTATGAAATAACTCATTTTCGCTAAATTATTCTGTATGCATCAAAAAAATTTGCCTTAATTATTGTTTCAACTGTATAATGAAGAGACAACATTTATTTAGGAAAAAAAATTGATATTAAGTTGATTTATTTATCATTTTTATAATTTTATATCTATTTTAAATAAAACGATTATAGAAAATTAGAAATAAATTAACTTAATTAAGGGGACCAACCTGGGTTAACGGCATAAAAATGTTTTCTTTGTAAAGCTGCAGAAATTTTTCTATTTATATAACAATTCATATAACAAATTGTAAAATATAATATAAATTTGTTTGAAAAAGAAACAAAAATTTTAAAAAAGTGCATGGTTAAAGTTTTAGGGCAACTTTTGACGAGTTAAGCGGGATGCCAAACAGCGTGTCATTTCGTCCACTCAGAGGCTCAGAATCGTGCACATTGCAAAAAAACTTCGGTAAAAAACATGTCTCAATGGTAATAGATTTATGAGACACAGAACCAACATTTTGAAGCCTATAATATCTTAAATTGAAGGTATAAGTGTGTACTTTAAGATAACAACTTTTCGTTAGTATTGTCTAAATAGAAACATTTCTACAGCTTTACTAAGAATACTTCTTTTTTTTTCTGTTAATCTAGGCTGGCCCCCTTAAGAAAACTTAAACTTAAATTTAAAAATTTTAACTAATAATTAAACTTTCTTGTTATTTCAATCAATTACTTTAATTATAACATAAATTTTAAACCTAATTAGAAAAAACTGTTTAATTTTACTACGCACAGGAGACAATTTTAATTTAATGTATGCATATTAGTGAAAATAAGTCATTCCATGAATCAAGTCATCCTAGAGACAGTTTAGTACTTTTAACAATTCAAAAGCACAGCTTATTCAATAAATTAGAATTTCAACAGAAATTATATATGTGAACACTCGTTAATAATAGACGTACCGAATTAGTTGCGGTTAAAATTCGCTGGCCAATTTCGGAAATCTCTGCATCATTGACTAGGGTCGTTAACATTGATGTAAGACTTGTATCTGGTAAATTGTAACCAGTTGTAGCTTTTACCAACTCTGGTGGTATATACTTTCTATCAAATGACTTTGGTGCTTGGCAGATTGGTGGATACCACGGCAGCGGATGCTCTTTATCAGGATCAATACCTATCAATTCACTTACAAATAAGTATGTCCTAAAAATACAAGTGTTAAACATTATTTATTGTGTAATTGACAACTCTTTGACACTTTAAACGTATGAGTAAGTACTAACACGTAGCCTTTATTTTCAGGTGGCAAGTACACTGGCACGTACTGTTTTACGTCGAGAACAAAGGGTATTAAACTTTCACAATAAGACTCAGATGGCCAATCTGGCTTTTCAAAAGGTTCTGCCGACTCTTTTATTTCTAAATTATGATACTTTGGTCTACCAGTTGGATCCATAAAAACAGTAGAAAATTTTGTATAATCTGGGGTTTGACTAAAGTGATCTAAACTTTCTGTAAATTAAGACAACATTTGTATTTAATAGAAAACTGTTTCTGTAAATAATCTGCAATTTGCTACTTACCACTTGTGATTTTTGATTTGGTCATTCGTTCACGAATTTCCTTAGCCTGATTTTCAACGTTTTTTAAAACTTGCAAACTAACGCCGAAATCAATTTGTAATTTTTGTGCCAACATTTGTCTTTCAGACATAATATCACAGGAAAGAATTGACTCATCACCGCTTCTTTGCATGCAAGATTGTCCGCGACTTGTTAAAATAGAGTTTAAGCTTTCATCTTGAATCACCTCTGGAGCATTAAGAAAAGGCATTTGTTTAATGTCTTCCCATAATATTTTCTCTTGAAAACTTAGTAATTCAGTTTGTTCGTTGTGATAGGCACGGAGTTCAGTTAGAATATCAAGTAATTGTCTACATTATGGAACAGAATATATGAGTTAGTTTCTAGATAAAATAATGTAATTTGTTTTTTTGTTTTACTTACTGGTGCAAAGCACTCAAGGAACTCTCTAACTTTAAATTACACAAAATATTGTGTTTTGCACTTCGAGACATGTCCAGATTTGGATCTAATTTTAAAGAATTATCATAATACTCTATAGATTTATTGTATTCACCCAAATAAGCATAGATGTTTGCAAGAGCAAGATGGTGCAAACTCTCTGTAGGTGTATATTCAATTGCTGTGTGTAATAATACTGCTGCATCTAAAGAATGATTAGCAGCATGAAGAATTCCACCAGCAGTCGAAAGAGGTATATCTCGATGTTGCCTAAAATCAGTTATAATGATATTCAAACAAAACTTAACAGCAATGTTGATAATTAACAATAGGACTTTAACAGAGACTAGTAGCAATAGTAATATAATAATAATAAAATTAAATATTTACCGTGGTGCCTTTACAATAGCTCTACGAGCACATTCTAAAGCATTATAAGCATCACCTTTAATCCGCCAAAATATACTGGCTAAATTTAAATGCAACCACGAAGTATTATTGCGCATTAAGCCATGAGCTACTATGTGGCCAAGCTCACTGAGATCCATATTTGGTGGAATAAATTTCATTAAGCCTTTTTCCTGTTGTTGAGTTAATTTTTTTCTGTCACGCATTGCCTAAAAGTCAAAGGAAAACCATGAAACATTGACTAATATAAAAAGTTAAACACAAAAAGTTTCTTACACTGAGATGTTCAAAAGTATGCATACTAAAATCCAATGGAAAAGTTTTTTTACAATCTGGAACATTCTTTTTATCTTCAATTTGAACGTCTTTAAGGTCAAAGTCTTCTGATCTGTCGATTAATAATTAATATCAACATATAAATTTATAAATAAACATCGCTATTAAAAAATCTTACGTTATTCCTTCTCTGAAGCCTCCATCAAGTACAATACTCTGATGAAAATCTAATTCAACATCATATTGCTCCCTCAGTAAGCAGTCAATATCAGACATATGCAAACCATTTTCCACATCTGTCGCAGAATGAAGTCCAACAAATTGATTATCAATTATAGCCTTTCTAGATCTCATACTCTCAAATAATTTATTGACAGAATCTCTTCTATTTCCTTGCTCCAAAAATGAGAGTAAATCATAAGGCCGTTGCATTTGAAATATGGAGTCAGACTAAAAGCAAATATTAAAATGTTACGAAACGTTGATTATACACTGTAATTTGAATCCCTGATCTTTGCTGAAATACACGCATGATAATGGCAATGGGAAGGCGTGAATAACCTCGAAAATATTGAAGTATGCAAAGTAAGTAAAAAATTTTAATTGAAGATAAAAAAAGTCAATATATCCATACCATCGATTGAATTTTGCCATTTTCCGTAACAACCCAATGTGTCGTTGCCGATATTCCGAGAATAACCTCGAAAAAGGCGAACAACAGTCTGCAACATCTGAGTTTGGTCATCGTAATGAATAATGAAAATTAAGTAGTAGCCTCAGTGCAACATCTAAAAGCAGATTACTTTTGCCAAAGTTTAATTGATGAAAGCTTGTAATAACTAATTGAATGTTGCAATCAGTTGTCGCCTGTCACATCTGAGTAGAATAGGTTCGCTGCAGGTACCGCTTGTGATCGGCCCCAGATACTGACGTGCATCGGAACACATGGATGGCATAGCTTTAAGCAATCGCTTTAACTGTGTTAAATAAAAACTATTGTCAAGAAGTAAGTACGAATTCAGAAATGTTACAGTATTTATACTAATTAGCAATTGTGCGACTGTGTTTGAGTGACGACTGTGACGACTATGATGTTGGCACTACTTACTGTTGAATGCTGCCGACGAATAATATTTGTCTCCTCAACTCTCAGAGCGCCGAGCGCTTTTCATAAATTATACGTCACATGTTCTTTTGGCGCGAATATTTAAATGAATCATTAAAAGTTTAAATATTGGATCTCGGCTGTACAAATTTGAAGCAAAAGGTCCAGAGAGCATATCGATGCCTGAATGAAAAAACATCTCATCTCGGATATCACATATTTTATTTATTTAGTTTTTTTTTTAATTGCACCCGCCGTTTATAATATTTCAACATAATATCAGTTTGTTGTGACAGTCTCATAGTTGATCTAATTTTTACATTTATTATTCAGAATAATAAAATAAGTGTCGGGTTATTGAAAATTTATCTTCAATTTTAAACAAGTCATTTATCTTTAATAAATTCATATGATGGTTGTTAAATACTAAGACATAAATATTTGACAATCGATAATACTTGCTTATATGATTATACTCGGATAAACTTTTTTATACACTTTACTTTATATGTATAATTGTATACATTTAATAAACAAGGCTACATAATTAAACTGCAACTGCAGTATGTAATTATGTGGTCTTAATTGTCAGTGCAGTAGCATAAAATATCACCTTAAAAATGTAATAGAGAAATGATATATGCAGGGTTGTTTATATGCAAACGCGACCTCGTCGCAATAAACTGTAAGAATGATGAATATAGAAAACATACTCAACATTTCCTCAAATTTTTGCTAGATGTTGTTATTAGAGATGGTATCAAGATTTTCTTCTTCTATATAATTTGTACTTTTAATAAAGCCGTAATTTATTCACGGAAAAGAGAACTAGTGCATTTATATTATATCAACATAATAGTATTTCTCGATATATCAAGGGGCGCGGTAGCGCCCGCTGGCAAGTATAAGTAAGCTGGCTTACGTACGCCGCTTAGCCTGTATATACTTTGAATTCACTTTTTCCCAACCTCCAAATTTTTTCCATCGACAATAACTTAAGTTTATCAAACGCACATGCATTTTATTAGCATACATTCTAAATGATATTGATTCGACGTTTCATATAAAAAAAGAATCAGCTAAAAATATTGAACCGGTCGTTAAATAAAGCTGTTTGAATTTTCGGAGTGCGTATTTCCTTTTCGAAGATTTTCCTTCTCCATCCCATAATAGCTAACTACGACGTATATATAGCTACTCCGCTGTATATATCTGTGGCTTGCAGGAAGAACCACTTAAGTGACATTTTGCGAAAAATTTTTTTATGTCGAATTCGAGGTGCTCTTAGTACCCTTTTTCATTGTACAATAGTAGGATTTCCGAAATGCACAAATATTTTAAATGCCAGCCGATTGCATAATCACTTAACTGCATCTCTCGTAAAAATGTTACCGCAGAACCACTTAAGTGCACTTGTTTTTTTTATTTTTGTGCGAGATACACCGTGTGGAGTACATTAAAGCGGTATAATATATATCTAATTACCTATACCGATGTATTCGTCCATTTTTTTAAATTAAAAAAAATTTTTTTAACGTTTTTAAATTTTTCAAAAATTGTCAATTTGCAAAAACAAAAAAATTACTGGAATCGCTCTGACAAAATTCATACGTATTCCTTAGCTGATTCTAAGAACTTATTACTCTTGAAAATTTTTTCCAAAAGTTTGTGGTTTCTGAATAAAAAATTCGTAAAATTCTTCGTAAAAAATTTTCAATTATAATATGCGCCAGTTTGACCACACCGAGGTTCAAAATCCATCCCCAAATCACGTATCTTTTGGGTTTGGACATTTATCCCATTGGTTAGAGGGGTTCCAGATACATTGCAAATGAAAACGTTCTTGAAATCTCGAATTAAAACAAAAAATTGTGGAAAAACCATGCTTTTTTCCTTGAAACCGTTTTTTCTCATAGTTAATAACAATTTTCGAAAATTTTAATTATACCATTGGAAAGGGCATGAGTTAAACTTTAAAAATATGCTCCGCCCGAATTCTTTTAATCGCAAATTATATTAGTTACGAGCCCTCAAAGAAAGTAAGCGCATAACCACTTATCTGCAAAGTTCCCGTAGAACCACTTAACTCGAGTAATTTGTTTAGCTTGGGCGTCGAGAAAGAAACTATTTACAAATGTAATACTACGGTTGTATCCGTATCAGATACCTAATGAAATGAGCCAATACTTAGATCTTTTCTCTAACATTTCGATCTTACGTATTACTCCAAACATTGAAATCGCTTAAAAATTAAGAAAAGAAAAGTTACTACAACAAAAATTTGTTTTCTACTTAAATTATAATTATAAATATTCCGCAAAGTTTCCCCCGTACAGCATACTAAATAATTTAATTTCAGATTTATAGGCGATAGAATACCACTGAAAACAGTTGTAATAGCATAGTAATAACACTAGTCTTAATAGTTTATGCTAAATAAAAGTATTAAATATTGCAAATAACATAAAATAAATGAAAAAAGCAAAATAGCCCCTTTAACATCGGCATAGCACTTCGTATACATACCGACCGAAGCTCTGCAGGGAAGGCATATGGGTGATTTGCAGAAGTGGCATATACAGTGGCATATGACATGTGACCACCCCCTACACTGCCATATAACTGCCGTTAAATTTTATTGAATTCGCAATTACACAAAAATATTCTATTAAATTTGCTTAAAAAGTGAGGTTATGTGCTTAAATCATTTTATTAAGTGTGCATTCATGGTTGAAGTAAATATAGCTAAAATGTCACTTTGTTTTACATATATTTTGGGTTACTATAAACTTTTATTTAACACTATTTGCAATATATGCATGTTTTTATTTATTTTCAAATTTTATTTTACGTATATGTCGAATTTCAAAAAATAAATGCACTTTTCTTTGGTCAAGAATTAGAAAAAAAATTTTTTAAGCTAGAGATTTTGACCAATGGAAATTTGTTCTGTAAGCCAAAAGATGATAAAAAATGCTGAGGAACGTAGGAGATACAGAATATGAAAATTTAACATGGGGAAGCATATGGAGGAAAAAGAAAAAATCGGATATTCGAATTTTTATTATTTCATTTTTTTTAACGGGCATAACTTTTGATCAGAATATCGAATCTTGGCATGTTTTCTTTAAAATAAAGCTCTTTTGTAATACTTTTTTGTAGTGTTATTTGTAATTTTATTGGTGCGTTGGAAACAGTCGTAATTGTTATTATTCCAGTATTTGCACGCATTAATTTTTTGTAAAAAAAATTTAAAAAGTCTTAGAAATATGGTTACTAGCAACTTTTCCCATGTTCCTCTGCATTTTTTACTATCTTACGGGTTACAGAAGAAAGTCTGATCGGTCCGAAACCTCTAGCTTTAAAAAATTTTTTTCGATGTCTAGACCAAAGAAGTGCATTTATTTTTTGAAATTCGATATATACACATTACACATACATAAAAGAAAATGCCCAGGGAAGAAAACGATGGAGGCCGGCAAGGATATATATATATATATATATATAGCATTTTCTTTTATATAAAATTTGAAAATAAATTAAAGCATGCATACATTGCAAACAGTGTTAAATAAAAGTTTATAGTAACCCAAAATATATGTGAAAGAATTTGTACTAAAAGTTCAATATTATACCACTTAATTTTTTAAAATAAACATTACGTTCAATTTTAAAAATTTTTTTCCGATTTTTACACGGCAAAAATTCAAGAAAAAGTTAATTATTGAATTTTTCCCGTGTATATTGATTACACGTGACGATTCAAACTTAGGCGTTGAACAGGTGTTAATGGGTTAAATGCTTGTTGTTTAATGAAATTACTTAACTTCTAAAAAGTTCTGAAATCTCTCTAAAAAAACCTTTCTAAAAGGTAAAATCTAGGCAAGTATAAGTTTCTATTATTTTAAACAAAATAAATTCCTAAAAATATTTAAAAAGAAGTTATGGAAATTTCACAAATTTAAAGTATTGAAGGTTGTGAAATCAGAAAAAAATTTGTCAAGTATTTATTATTTTTTAATGCAAACAAATATATACTTTAAAACAAGTGCCAAATAAATGCTAATGAAAGTAGAGAAATCAATAAAATATGGTCAAGTATTAAAATTTAAGGTACAATAATAAAGTACAAATTATTTACAAGCAGGTTACAAATTGTGCTAAATAATATTGTACTAAATAATAATAATAAATATTTTTTTAATGCATACTTGCCGTCCTATAAACTCTTCCTATGTTAATATCACGACAGAATACATTTAGGCTCGATCCCATGTATACAAAAAATATGCCAACATTTTTTAGATTTTCGAAAAATGGTCTTTTGTTCATAACTTAAATTCTGAGTATTTTACACACAAAAGTTAAATAGAAATGTTGTAGATCTCAAAAAATACAATTTTTTCCAAGCATCTTTTATAAATACATCAAGTCCAAATTTATTCAGTGAATGAATTTATTAAGCATTTTCATTAAAAATAGACATAAGTCTGCTCACCGTAATTTCGCTAATTTCGAAACGCGAAACGATGCAAGGCGGCAAGCCACTGAGGTCTTCCGGCCCGAAGGTCCAAAAGGCCGAGTGTGGCGCGCTAGTTTAAATTTAGATATTTCTTCGCGTAATTTTTTAGTTCCAAGTGAATTAATATCAAGATCTTGATATATACTTAAATTAGACTGTTTCGACTGTTTATTGTTTAATTGAGTATAGACTACACATTGAACATTATATCGTTTCCATATCATTTGATTTTTCAACGCTCATCTCATTAATAATCTTTTATTAACGTTAATATCATTAAGTGTTAAATTAAAAATTTTAAAAAAATGTAAACAACTGCACAAATTAACGTTCCGGGAAAATTTACGTGCGTCGTATTATTTGGCTATTTCTAAGAACTAATTGATAATTTTCTCTAAAAGTACGCGGCTATTGAATAAAAAATTCGTAAAACTCTTCGTGAAAAATTTGCGCCATTTTGACTACACCGAAGTTCAAAAGTAACCCTCAAATCACGTATCTTTTAGACATTCCACCAATTAGAAAGGTTTCATATAAGTACATTGTAAAAGGGAAAGTGCCTGATATTATTTAATCTTTATACTATTTAATTCATTATAATCAACAACTAAGAACTCTTTTATGTGTCTTCAGGTTTAATTACAGATGCGGTCTTTCTCACTCGTTCTTTCTTGAAAATATAAACATAGGTAAGGGCCTATAAGACCTCCTTAGTATAGTCCGAGTACTTTAGCAGTTAATCTCAGTCTATCATTACAAAAGAGAGCACTCGACTGAAACATACAGAGAAAGCTTAAACCTTATAGACTTCAAGAAAAAATTCATTTTATTTTTTTAAAAATATGCGCACGAATTCGCATAATACTATAAAAGCTAGGTATAAATTTCTACTATCAAACGTTGATGGTTCTTTTATTGTTGTTCAGATTGTTTCAGATTTTTTCCGCACGTTTTTCAAAATTTCAATTTTCCGAATTTTCAAAAAATCAAAAATTTTCCTAGATAAATCTGAAATAATTTGAGAGTATTCCTTGTTTAATTCTAAGATATTTTTATTCTTATGAAATTTTTATAAAAGTTAGCAGTTTTCCAGAAAACAATCGGTAAATATAAAACAAAAAAATTTGCATATAGGACACCATTTTATTGAGACAAAAAATTTTACGAGCTAAACCCGCCTCGGAGTCTTTAAATATAGCTCTCTATACCAGTCTACATATGACTCTTATACGCATAGAAAAATGTAAAGCGGTCGAAAAATCGATTTAAATTAATCTATTAAAATTTTTCAAAAAGTCCGTTTTTTTCATTATTTTTCATTTTTGGATGATAAAATCGAATTTTAGAAAATTTTTTATCTATACCATTGGAAAGAGCAGCCTTTTTTACATAAGAAACCGTGAGTTCCGTATTTTTTACGCCGCCCTACTATCCGTGCATATGGTAATCAACCTATGGTTGCTTTTCTCGTTCCATATCCAGTCAGAGCACTCTCTTATAGCCCTGATTTCTGCCTGGAATACAGTCGCTTATGAATCCAGGCTGCAAACAAATTCCTCGGTACCGCCCTTCCTCCACGCTCCTGCTTCTCCGCCCTGATCCGTCTTTGAACTATCCGTAAACGACACCTCTCCCATCTTCAGTAGATTGTGTGTGCCCCCAATCCATTCCGATCTCTGCGGTATGATAACCTTATATGGTCTCGTAAAGCGTAATTCCCCAACCATCCTATCGAATTCCTTCCAATCACTATCTTTCATGATCTCCTTCATTATCCCTTCATCCCTGAACCTATCACTTGACTTGGCTCCGGAGAGTCTGATGTATGCTTTGAAAGCCCTTATGTCCCTGGCCAGCGGTGGGATTCCTAGCAGGAGTTCCAGGGCAACCGTCTGGGTCGACCTCATGGATCGCGCCATTCCTCGCACCACAAGCCCTCGGACTCGGTCCAGCACCCCCGCATGTCCCTTCTGGTCGCATTTATGTGCCCATACAATGGCACCGTGCGTCAGCCTCGGTTTTATGATAGATTCGTAAATACATCTTACCTGGGTCGGTCCCACTCCCCAACGTGTTCTTATCGCCCTCCTGCACAGCCAGAAGGTGTTCACAGCCTTCCCGCATTTGTCCCTTATGTGCTTACCCCAGTTGAGTTTTGAGTCTATTGTGACCCCCAGGTTTTTTACCTCTTTCGACAGTTTCAGTGGAATACAATTCAAGGCAAGCCCTTCTACCGTATTGGTCTTGTACCTGGTTGTACACAACATGACGCTCACTTTCCTGGAATCCACACTTAGCCTCACTGTATTACACCACTCCTTCACGAGGCTCAATGCGTACTGCATGACTACATCTCCGTTGTCGCCTCTCACTAGTATATACCTGCAACCTTCAAATTCCTCAACAACCCGTCCACTACCATATACCACAGAGTAGGAGAGAGTACTCCCCCTTGAGGGCATCCCTTGCCCACTCTGCATCTCCTAGAGCTCGCGCCCCAGTGCGCCTCCAGTCCCTCGACCATGGCTTCCCTGGTAGTGTGGTTAAATGCACCATCTACGGCCAGGAAAGCCGCCAGAACTAGTCCTCTCCTTACCATACCCTTCTCTATTCGGTATACAGCCTCCGCTAACTACCGATTTCCCTACCTGGTAGGCGTGTTGCCCATTGTGTAGTGGTGCCGTTACCAGACATTCTTCTTTAATATACCTATCTACCAGCCTTTCCAGCGCTTTCAAGAGAAACGAGGTCAGGCTGATCAGTCTATAGTCCCCTGCAATCGAATGCTGCGCCTCCCCTGGTTTAAGGAGAAACACCACTTTCGCCCTTCTCCATATGCCAGGTGTATACCCGTATGCCAGGCACGCCTCTCGCACTCCCTAACTAAAGCCTCTACTTCGTCTGGCGGGCATTTCTCCTCGTAGGGAAAGTACGCCGCTGCCACGCGTAGGTTCTTCCTAATCCCTCCTGCATCCGTATACTTCACCCTGGCTGTGGCCAGGTCCTTCGTGCAATGCCGAGGCACTGTCTCAACCTGCAGTCCTTTTACAATAATACACGCTCTTACAAAGTCTCCTGCACCACTGATCCGGGTTCCGCAGCTGTTTAAACCCGTTACCCTGCCTTTAAAAATCCAAGGTTCTCCGATTAGGCAGATACCTGTGTCTACCTCTGCCATGCGTTTGGCTAGGACAGACGTGGTGTTTTTGCAGTGATGTAAGTTGATCTACAGAGCCAGCCCCCATGGTCGCGCCCGCACCCTGTCTCGCCCCCCTAATTGTCATTAGGGGTTTCTTCCCCTGCGGCTACTGCCTCCACTTCTGCCCTAGTGGTTTCCACCTCCATGGCATCCTCCTCCTTCTTCTCTCCATGCCCTTGTTCTTTCTCTGAATTTTTTCAGATTTTTCCGGCACACCTCTACGAGCTAAAGAGAGTCAAAGTTGGGATTTTAAGCATTTTTTCACTTTCTACAAATTTAAAAAAATGTATAGCTCCTGAGGAAAGCGTTTTTTGTCGCAAATACATAGAATACTTTTGCAAGGAAGTTTTCTTTAGTTATCAGAAAAGATTCTTCCAAAATGATATATATATAAGTTTCAGTAACTTGATACGCAATTTAGATATTTAAATTCAAAATTTTTAAGGTTTAATCCTTCGGACTCAGAGGAAAAAATTTGTAAAGATAGCTTTTTTCAACCCAAAAATAATTAAATAAATCCCAGAATGCCAGACGAAGTTTAAAACCACTTAAAAAATCAAAATATCACTTTACAAAAAAAGTTGAAAAGTGCATTTTTTTAGGAGAATTCGACGTTTTTTTTATTTTTACAGCCTTTTCAAGTCCACATACGAGTCTTATATAGCTCTGCATTGCCTGCGCTTGTTAGTACTAAATTTCAGTGCAATGAGTTCACTATTTTTACGTACTCGCGCAAAGCAACGTTCTACACAGTGGAATCCGAACCACTGTAACTCAGATATATAATGTTATGTAAACAAAAAGTTGTCCCCAAAATCCTCAAGAGTCAGGCACCCAGGACCCCTGGTGTCGCGTTAGGCAGAAAAATACCATAAACTTTTTGGAGTACTGTAAAGCGGCGGGAAAACCCCGATTCCTAATCCGGCAAATAAGAGCGTAAGTAATAAGAGAGTAAGACAATAAAATAAGAGAGAGCGTTTGTCTCTCTTACCTGAAAAAGGGATGCTACGACGATAGTAAGGGTACAGAGCGCTGTCCCTCTGGACGTTTGAATCAGTGTCCGATGAGCATCGAAACGAGTAACATCGTCTACTGTAATGTTCGATCGCTCATCCTCCTTTATATTTTGTTCCATCTTTTCTCTATTTTTAATAAAGTTATTTTAGCTATAGACAATTTCTCCCTGTGTTTTCAATGATTTCAACAACTGGCGACCGTGAGAGGACCAGGGTAGAATTGTATTTATAGTAATTGAAATGAGTTAAAAGTGCTAAAAGCGAGAAAGAATGGAGCTGTTAAAGAAAAAAGAACTGCTTTACGCACTGCGTTCACTAAGGCAGCCAATTCTTTGGACGTGCTGCTCGAAAGTGTCGTAGCCGGCTCTGCTGAAATTATTGTTGCGTTTGAACTTTTATCTGATAAATTTAAAGTACTAAAAGAGAACGCCTCGGCTATTTTAGAACAATTGGTAGCAGACGAAGCAAGTGACACCGACATAGAAAAGGAGATCGACGATCACGATGAATACAAGAGTAAATATCTGACTGCCAAACATAAATTCAATGGCAAGATGACTGCAAGGAACAGTAGGCAGGCGAGTGTAGAACCCGCGAGTGCTGCTAGCAATTATGGAAACGGGCCTCAACGTGAAGCAAGAAAACCCTACAATTTGCCGCCTATAGAATTGTATAAGTTTAGTGGTGATGTGCGCGAGTGGCTGCAATTCTGGAGCGTATTCAAAAAGATACACGACGACCAGAGCATCAGTAATGAGGATAAATTCCAATATTTAATGCAAACTATGACGCCTGGTTCGCGTGCGGCTGAGCTGGTCAAAAGTTATCCGCCGACGGCAGATAACTATGCTAAAGTGATCGAGAGCTTGAAGCAACGTTTTGGAAAAGAGACTCTGCTTATTGAAGTGTATACGAGGGAGCTTTTGCGACTAGTTCTGCGCAATAATAAATCGACGACTGCGCTCTCTCTGACTAGCCTATACGACAAGCTCGAGTGCTATCTACGCGCTCTGCATACGTTAGGTGTTACCTCTGATAAGTGCGCGTCTATATTGTACCCTTTGGTCGAGTCATCGCTACCTGAAGAGTTACTGCGTGTATGGCAACGTGTGTCTTCTGCAAATGAGGCAAGCGCGACTGATAGAACGACGACACAGCTTGACCGATTATTAAACTTCTTGGGTTCAGAAGTAGAAGGCGAGCAGAAGATTATGATGGCTCTCGACGGTTTTGGATTAAATGAAGAAACTGAAAAAGACCGTTCAAAAAAGGGAAAAGGCCAGTCATCGAATAAAGACGTAGCAAGCGCACAAAGTTTATTAACCACGAAAAGTAAAGACAGCGCCTGCGTGTTTTGCGACAAAAATGATCATGTTAGTGCCAAGTGTCTAAAAGCAGCTAATATGACGACGTCCGAGAAGCAAGAAATCGCCAAGAAGAAACGAGTGTGTTTTAACTGCCTGAAATTCGGCCACAGTCATGTGCTGTGTCGTGTGAATGTCAAATGTTCAAAGTGCAACCGTCGACACTTGGATATTATGTGTTTTGCTCAAGAAAAACGCGCCGCGACGCAAACGGAGAAACCTAAAGACTCAGTGGCTTAATCGGTGAATATTCCTGAAGAGCAGATTTTGACATCAGTGGACGGAAGCACAAATACTTTCATCGACGCTAGTAAACACGCGTACGCGGCGGTTCCATTTCTACGAGTGCAAAGAGGCTCAGAGGTACGCGTACATTTTGTTCAAGCTAAGTCTCGAGTAACGCCAGCGATTAAAGATGACGCTGTTAAAACAGTGAATACGCCGCGATTGGAGCTACTGGCAGCGACCATTGGCGCGAGACTATCCAAAAGCGTTGAAACGGCCTTAAATGTAAAATGCGATAAAATTTATTTTTGGACGGATTCTTCAACGGTGATTGCTTGGATTTATCGAGATGATAACTGGAGTGCGTTCGTGGCAAATAGAGTTAAAGAAATTCGAAATATTACACGAGCCCACGCAATGGCAACATATACCCGGTCAACTCAACCCAGCCGATTTACCGTCACGAGGCTGTACCGGTAAACAGCTATTAGCTTCTCGGTGATGGGAGGGGCCTGAATGGCTTAAAGAAAATCATGAAAATTGGCCTAATTCAAATGACATTAAAGTTAATGAGCTTGAGATTAATGCAGAATTGAAAAAGTCAAAGATAATGAAAGGAACTGCATTAGTATCAATTAATAACAACGTAGACGATGACTGGTTCAAAAATTACTCAAGCTACACAAAAATAATTTTAATCATTAGCTGGATAAACAGATTTATTTTCAATTGCAAAAGAAAAGTAGAAGCTACTAAACAGTGATTATTGACAGCTGATGAACATATTGAAGCGAAAACAACAACCGTCAAATTTATTACTGCAAAAGAATACAACAGTAATTCCGAAGTACAATTGATTAAAATCATTCAAGATAGACATTTTAACGGCATTGATGACAATCAGATTAAAGAATTTTTACCCTTCATTGACGATAAAGGAGTTATAAGAACTCAATCAAAAATTCTGTATCGCGATGATAATTATAATTTTCGATGTCCCGTGATTTTGCCAAAAGAAGATCATAGTGTTAAATTGTTGATTTTAAAAAAGCACCTTGAACTTAATCATGCCGGAGCTTCGATTATATTAAATATATTGAGAGAAAAATATTGGGTCATGGGTGGCAGAAAGATAATTAGCGACGTAGTGTATAAATGCACGAATTGCCGTAGATATGATTCAAAGCCAAACGTGACACAAGTGACTCCGCTACCACTCGACAGAGTAAGAGACGCGGCAGTCTTTGAAATTGTAGGCGTGGATTTTGCGGGACCGATTTACCTTCAAGGCGAGAAAAGGCATGGATTTGCATTTTTACCTGCGCCGTATATCGCGAGCAGTACATCTCGAATTAGTGAGCTCGCTATCGGTAGCTTCATTCTTAATGGCTTTGAAGGGACACATAGCGCGACGGGGCAGACCGACTATAATATACAGCGACAACGGTACCAATTTCACAGGGCTGAACAATAGGCTCAAAAAATTGAATTACGCGAAAATAGCGAAGACACTAGCCGTTCAACAGATAGAGTGGAAATTTAATCCGCCGTCGGCGCCTTGGTGGGGAGGTTTCTGGGAGCGCTTAATCGGTGTATTTAAACAGCTTTTGAGGCGCACGCTCAAAAGATCCTGTTTGACCTACGAGGAAATGATAACTTTACTTAATGATTGTGAGGCCATCATAAATTCTCGTCCAATTACATTTCTTTCGGATGGTTACGACGAGATTACACCGATTTCTCCGTCAATGTTCTTGCAAGAGGTAAGAGAAATAGGTGTTATTGATCTCGAGTCAATACAAAACATAGATTTGAATAAGCGACTTGCATACTTATTTAAGGTCAAGCGAGACTTGTGCAGTCGATTTCGAAGCGAATATTTAGGCGCTCTAGCTCATCAAAAACGTAAGAACGAAGCGCACAGTGAAATGAGAGTAGGAGATCTCGTTTTGATTGGCAGCGATAATACCAAGCGCTTAGATTGGCCCTTAGCTAGAATTAAAGAATTGTATCCTGGCAAAGACGGCTATGTACGCGTAGTGCGTTTAACGACAGCGACGGGTGAGATTACGCGGCCAATTCAACGCCTATACTCGCTCGAGTCGAACATCGACTATGCAAAGGCGAAGGAAACAGAGATTCTAAAAAAGAAATTTGAAATCAACAAAGTAACAAAGGAACAAAAGGAGATTGCTAAGGCGAAGGTTGATATACCTGCGCAATTTATTGAAATTAAAACTAGAAGCAGACGTACGTCGAAAAAACCGGAGCGTCTAACGTACAATTGAGTTTTTTGTAATTTTTATGCTGAGTACCTTTGTTATTTTGATTTATTTTCTTTTCTCATATGTAATTCATTTACCTATATTTATTTTCTTTACTTATATGTATTTGCTTATTTGTATTATGTTTTAGTTTCTTTGCTTATATGTAATTCATTTACCTATATTCTATTTTTTGTCATTGTATAATTATGTAGATGTATAACCTTATTTTTGTCTTAACGAAGTGAATGTAAATCAGGCTGAAAAGTTTGTGTATTTTTGCAAGTAGTTTGTAACTGAGAAAATGTGTATGTGAATGAAGATTTAGTTTACACCTCTTTTAGTGGGGAGGATGTCGCGTTAGGCAGAAAAATACCATAAACTTTTTGGAGTACTGTAAAGCGGCGGGAAAACCCCGATTCCTAATCCGGCAAATAAGAGCGTAAGTAATAAGAGAGTAAGACAATAAAATAAGAGAGAGCGTTTGTCTCTCTTACCTGAAAAAGGGATGCTACGATGATAGTAAGGGTACAGAGCGCTGTCCCTCTGGACGTTTGAATCAGTGTCCGATGAGCATCGAAACGAGTATCATCGTCTACTGTAATGTTCGATCGCTCATCCTCCTTTATATTTTGTTCCATCTTTTCTCTATTTTTAATAAAGTTATTTTAGCTATAGACAATTTCTCCCTGTGTTTTCAATGATTTCAACACCTGGATTACTAGCCCGATACTCTACCGATTTAGTCATCGTCGCTCTTATATATACACACGTATGTTTGATGTTATATGAAAAATCAACGGGGTTTCAGCGGCAATATAACTAGAAATTTGCATGGTTTCTAGCTACTTGTTAATAACTTAACGGATGAAACCTGTTAGCCTCTACCAGAGAAGATAAGCATGATCAAATCCAGCAGTCAGGCATATTTGCTCTGCTTTAAAGGGCAAGGTACAGATTTGCAAACTATTATTTCAAACACAATGATAGTATATTCAATTTTGACAGAAACGTGCAAAATCACGTTATAAAATTCGCAAATTGTGTCAAATAAAAATTTTGTATACGGCTTAATTTGAGTGACACAGTTTGTCGAGCGTAGTAAAAGTGACAAAAGTGCTTATGAAATGTTTCTCTTATTTAGACTGCAAGTATATTGTATAAAATTTTCTGATACTCTATGTGCAACGTTTGATTTCTCGTGAGAAAATGACATTTGTGAAATACCAAGTTTTCACACTCAAATCAAATTCTACTTGAAACGTTTTATAATTCTGTGCACGATGAACACTTTATTTCTCACACACATTTGATAACGTAATTTCACACATTCGTATCAAAAATTTGTATTTTATATAAGTTTATGCTATAAGTTTAAGCGACAAACTGTGCTCGTATAAAATAGTACATTACGATACAAGTGGCCTAAGTAGTTCTTTACGGCACGACATGTATAACCTTAGGACGCGTGTATCGTATACAATTTTATAGCATCTGTCTGCCTTAAGTCGCTGCCACGCTCATCTGTGTCATAAGAAGTTCATTCCGGCACCGTAAGGTTAGCGCCCGAGCATACTTATAGGTCTCACAGTGCTATAAATCACCTGAATAGCACTGTGTGACCTATGTTCGGACCTATGCCACGCTTATCAGTGACCTAAATAGTCCATTACGGCACCGTGCCTATGACCTCACGGTGCCGAAATGGACCTCTTATGACACGGATAAGCGCAGCAGCGGACTTAGGGCAGACAGATGCTATAAAATAGCATATAATACACGCGTCCTAAGTAATTCTTCAGGGCAGGACTCTAACTCGCTATGCTCGTGCGGTTATACACGCCGTGCCGTAAAGAACTACTTAGGCCACTTGTATCGTAATGTACTAATACGATACTGGTGACTTAAGTGAACCATCACACGGCGTGAATATTTACACGTCGTGCTATAATGGGCCACTTAGGTTACACTTATCGTAATGTACTATTCGCGCACTTGTATCGGAGTGTACTATATTTTGACACGAGTATTCGAAATGACGTCACAAGTTTATATAAAATGCATCAGCATGATTTGAGATTAAAAATTTAGTATTTTGCTCATGCTATGTAGTCAAATAATATCAAATAATATCAAAAAGTATAACTGTTTAAACTATTTGGGTGTGCAATACTTTTTTAGTTTATACTTGACGAAATATACATATCGAAACACGTTAATATTTAGCTTAAATAATACGTACCTGAAGACTTTATAATTCTACATCCATACATTTTGTTGATCGGAATATTTTGGAAAATAAAATAAACGACTCATCGTTCTTTTTATTTATACAATTATTACATGATAAAACTTTTTTGTATAAATTTAAACATTGTTCGAGGTTACATAATTCGTCGAGTTTTAAAATCTGGCACATACTTATCTTATTAAAGTATTGTTTTACGCTCGCAACTTTGCGTGAGTTTATACGTTTACTTTTTACTCTCTTACAATACATTCTTCCGTGCACAAATACTTATTTACTATCTAAAAATGTGGCAATAAAAGATTTGAACATAATTTTTTAATACAATATCAATTTAAAATAATGATGTAAAATAAATAATTATATCATTGTTTAAAGTTTTGAATACTTTTATTTATCAAATTTCTTATTTATTTTTATTGAAAATGCATGCAAAATGCATATGCATGTTTAAATGCACGACTTAGAAGAAACAAGTAAAGTCAAAAAATATTTGTTTAAAGCTCACCTATACCTGACCACTTTTTTCTCGTTCTTTAGATTGCGTAAAAAACGGGTGCGAACATGCCGCAATCTTAGGCAACGTGCACTCTTTTCATCACCATAATTACATATGAATGGATGCAAAAAAAGAAAAAACCGCACGTGATTCATTTCTTTACTTCTCTATAGTAGAAACTTTTATGTCAAAGCAATAAGTGCAACATTTTTTGTCTCTTACAGAACTAACTGCTTCGTTTTAGTTTATCAAGCTGGTCTATACTCTGCTTCTGGGTTCTGATAAAGCCCATTATGTTGTGATCGTTTAGTTTTTGAATTTTTAGTGACTTGTCAAAGTTTGTTTAGCATTTCATTCAACTGTTTTCAACCAGACTAGACTAAACATTTCTTGAAAAATTGAAAATCTATTCATCTCTTCGAGCAAATAATTTTTTTATTTTGCCAACGTTTCGAGCCCAGTAAGGCTCCTCTTCAGGGCAATAAAATAAGCATCAATGTTTATTTTATTGCCCTGAAGAGGAGCCTTACTGGGCTCGAAACGTTGGCAAAATAAAAAAATTATTGGCTCGAAGAGATTAATAGATTTTCAATTTTTCATTCTATACCAACATCGAGCATTAGAAGCAACTACATTAGATAAATATTTATTTTTAGTAGTACTATATTTTATACATTTTTGGCTTTTTGAAGTATTTCTTTTTTATATTATTAATCATAGATAGTGTTTGCATCTAAAACACGTGCACGCGTAGCTCACGCTTTGTGTCTGTTGTGCATGATCCAAACTATATTAATATTATGAATAGCGAGAAAAAAACAAATAATTATAATTTTCGAAAGTAAAGGGTTGGTAATTATAAGTTTGGATCTCCATGATAAGTTATAGTATTTTAATATAGTCTATTTACTAATAGATTCTCACGTGTCATAATGTATACATACAAAATATAAGATATTTTAAATTTTATCTTTGGAAGGTTGTGAAACCATGGAATAATAATAGTCAAATATAATTTAAGCAGTATTTATTGTTCGCAAAGAATAGTTAAAAATAAAAGATCTCTGATTAACAATATTACCGATAAGGATCACTGATTAACAATATTATGATAAAGATCACTAGTTAACAATATTACGATAAATTAAGCAAGAAAGTTGATTTTATATTTTGAATCCACACATTATTTATTTAACTGTATACTTTACGAACAATAAATACTGCTTAAATAATGTTTGACTATTTATTCCATGATTTCACAACCTTCCAAAGGTAAAATTAAAATATCTTATATTTTGTAATTATACACTATATAATACGTGAGAATCTATTAATAAATAGCCTATATTATTAGACAAGTCCAAACTTATAATATCGTCGGTTCGTTTGAAGCACAGCACAGAAAAGTCCTATTTTGATCCTTCCTGTGTACCATGTGTAATCATAAAAATTTACGTACGTTTTCGTAAACTTGAAATTCTATTCTCTTATTACAACTTTAATATTAATTTATTATAAAGCTGAACATCAAAGAAAAGAAACCTAGTATTTTTGGGTAGAGAGTCAAAAAATTGACTGCTCGATTTGTCAAAGAACGACCCATATGAATTATTGTATTTATATTAATTACGGCATGATCGCTTCATTCATAAGTGGTCATAAAGAGTAAGCTTTGTGATAATTACAAAGGGAAACTAAGCTCTTCAGAATAGGAATTTGCAATCATTATTGTATATGGTTAAAGAAAGTGTCATAAATAGTTAAAATTCCTTTATACTATTGTAATTATCATGGCATTGCGTATATCCAATTTCTCTAATTGTATTGACAAAATGTGTAACTGTATAGTATTTGTTTTTAAGCAAAATATGTTTATTTTTAATTGTCACTTAAAAAATAAATTTTATAAACATGCAAATTAATAATTAAGATCGTAAAAATGATATCATAAGCCTTATACTTTTGTAATTAATCAACAAGTGTGCATCAGTTTTCTTTGTACGTGAGTAAACCTATCTTAGAACACTTTCTGTTAATTATAATTTATCAAAATTTAATGGTTTTCCGCTCATTTTTATGGATTATCCACAAAACAAAGAGTAGAATGCTTCCAAACATTGATGTTACGAACCCGAAAGCTTCGCTCAAGCGACAACTTCTTACGCACGGAGTGAGTATATTGTCCACTTTTTATTCCCTCAGTGTAAATAATATGTTATCATTTTGTATTGTTTCCGATAAAAGTTAAACATATACAATATACATTTTAGTTTTACTTGTGAAGTAAGTAAATTATTATTGCTATATTAAAAGCACGAATATTATTCTTTAAATATATTAGCGAAAATACAAAAAATGGCTTACAAAAATCTAATTCCCAGGTATTTGAATTATATGCAGCTAAACGAAATATCCATGCCGATGCGTATCTTTCGTTTGTCCAAGATTCAAGTCTCCTTACGCGATACTCTCAATTTTTGTTTATTGTCCAATGAGAAGTTTTTGTATCCTGGATGGCTAAAATTGAAAAAAAGAAAAGCTGTGGAACTTTGCGCGGACGATTATGTGGAGTAAATTATGTAAATATGTAGGAAATCAAAGTAAATTTTTGTAAGGTAATCTGAAATTTTGAATGCTATAAAATTAATACATTTATTTGGATATTTATTGTATAATATATGTAATAATAAATATAGTGCATGCATGCATGATCTGTATATTAATTAGAGATACAGTTACATGTGAAAAATTGAAAGTGGTACTTGTATCAGAAATTTATGAATTTCAATTACTATCGCTTATTCTTAATACATAAAATAATTCGACAATAAAACTAATTTAACAATACTGAAAAACGAACTTACTCTGACGTATATTCTACTTCAAAAGTCATATATTCTTACTTATTTTCTCCGAAAAAATAATGCGCATAAAAATACTTACAAAAGAATGAAATATATATACTAGTACTCGCAATCCGCAAAAGTGAGCTGTTGAATCTCAGATCGACGTATTTCATATAGATTTTTTTTTCAGTTTATTATTCATATTCAAATTACATTAAATTATGGGCAACCACTCCCAAGAAAACACGATTAATAATAAAAATGAAACTATATTGATTTTATAATACATATACATCTTATATTCAAAACATTTTAAAAGCGGTGTCTGAAAACTTCATTCATAATTAATTTTGCTGCACTGCTCGATAGCAAGATGTACGTTTATAATGAAAGAATCATACCTAGAAACTATCAGTAATAATTTTAAGTGTATAGGAGAAAAGCAAGAGAAATCGCTTTTATTGTGGAGATATAGAACGTATATATTTCTAAATTTAAAAAATGGTGAATTCAAGACAATTTTTTAATAACAAATATTTTGTATTAAATAAAAGAATGATGAAGATGATTAAAATATGGCCCTACCAAAAAAAGTATATAAAAAATTTCGTAAATATATTTATAATTGTAGCTATTCACAGTATGATGATACCTCAGGTATTTTACAATGATATTACTATTATTTGCACCGACATTGTATTTTAATATTTATTTCTTTCTCTTTAATGAACTTGTAATTTAAAATTTTTAGTTTTGAATATATGTTGTTTGATATGCACTTTATTATCGGATTGGAAGTTGCAAAACGCGAAAGAATAATAAATGTAAATTACAGCCGACTTCAGCTCAAGTTCCTCTTGCACAAAATGTTATGATTCACAACCTATATATAGTATAGTTACAAATATATTGTATCCATTACAATATTAACGCGTAAACTTAATTAAGAGAAAAAAGATTAACACTAATTATTTTTGGTGTAGATAATTCGGTCGGTGAAAGAATGGCAAATGAAAGTAAAGAATATCGAAATTTTAGTCGAAAATATTGCTGGTTTTCTTTTTTTTCAAACAATATTATTTAAGTACTACGGCTGTATTTATCTTGAAAATAAGGTAGACATATGATTTTTAAAGCAATGTAATCGCATAGTTTTAATTATTATTACTTATAAGTATACACCGGCGATACTATTATTATTAGTTGCAACATCTTTATGAGCAAATTATGTGCGATTGGAATATGATAAAGGACAAAGAAGAAAAATCTATACTAGAAAACTCCTGGAGTATTGCTCGTAATTTAACTATGTTTTACATAGGTAAGATTGGCTATTAATTATTTTGATGTTATTAACTTATGGCGTTCAATCTATAATTAGTAAATTTTTACTTTAGGGTATATGAGTATTGCCTGTATTTCATTTGTAACATTGCCATCTGCTGTACCAGTTGTACTCGATCTAATATTACCACTTAACCAATCGCGTACCAAACACCTTTGTTATTATGCCGATTATTTAATTGACGAACAAAAATATTTTAATTACCTTTTCATGCATACTTTATTTGTCGTTTCGTGTACAATACTAATCATCTGTACAGTGGATTCTACTTACGTTTGCATCGTATTCCATGCAGTTGGTCTTTTTAAAGTCATAGAGTAAAAATATAATCGCAAAATAATCATTCTAAAGCGCGGATCAGACATTTTTTAACTAATATTTTTTCTATCAATTACAAATTTTTCAGACATCGCATGAGCATTATTTTGCGTTTTACGGAAGCTAGCTGCCGGTGCAATAAATTTTCATCGACAGATGAACTTCACAAATACGCTGTCAATACAGTTAAATTGCATAATCAAACTATAGAGTTTAGTGCGATTAATTGACAAATAATTAAAACTTAGAAATAATTTTGATTTATTTATATTTGTTTTAGATATTCGGAACTGGTGGAGAGTATTTATACAAATGTTTATTTCATTGTCACTTTATTAATATTGCTCATCTTAAGTGTTGGAATGATCGATGTACGTGATTTTCAGTTTATCTTCAAACTATATCTGTGGCTTGCAGGAAGAACCACTTAAGTGACATTATGCGAAAAATTTTTTTATGTCGAATTCGAGGTGCTCTTAGTACCCTTTTTCATTGTACAATAGTAGGTTTTCCGAAATGCACAAATATTTTAAATGCCAGCCGATTGCATAATCACTTAACTGCGTCTCTCGTAAAAATGTTACCGCAGAACCACTTAAGTGCACTCGTTTTTTTTATTTTTGTGCGAGATACACCGCGTGGAGTACATTAAAGCGGTATAATATATATCTAATTACCTATACCGATGTATTCTTCGGTTTTTTTAAATTAAAAAAATTTTTTTTAACGTTTTTAAATTTTTCAAAAATTGTCAATTTGCAAAAACAAAAAAATTACTGGAATCGCTCTGATAAAATTCATACGTATTCCTTAGCTGATTCTAAGAACTTATTACTCTTGAAAATTTTTTCCAAAAGTTTGTGGTTTCTGAATAAAAAATTCGTGAAAGTCTTCGTAAAAAATTTTCAATTATAATATGCGCCAGTTTGACCACACCGAGGTTCAAAATCAATCCCCAAATCACGTATCTTTTAGGTTTGGACATTTATCCCATTGGTTAGAGGGGTTCCAGATACATTGCAAATGAAAACGTTCTTGAAATCTCGAATTAAAACAAAAAATTGTGGAAAAACCATGCTTTTTTCCTTGAAACCGTTTTTTCTCATAGTTAATAACAATTTTCGAAAATTTTAATTATGCCATTGGAAAGGGCATGAGTTAAACTTTAAAAATATGCCCCGCCCGAATTTTTTAAATCGCAAATTACATTAGTTACGAGCCCTCAAAAAAAGTGACCCCATAACCACTTATCTGCAAAGTTCCCGCAGAACCACTTAACTCGAGTAATTTGTTTAGCTTGGGCGTCGAGAAAGAAATTATTTACAAATGTAATACTACGATTCTATCCGTATCAGATACCTAATCAAATGAGCCAATACTTAAATCTTTTCTCTGACATTTCGATCTGACGTATTACTCCAAACATTGAAATCGCTTTTTCTCGAAAACACGAAAATGTCACTTAAGTGGTTCTTCCTGTAAGCCACAGATATAATGCTTCATCAAATATGGATAAATTTAACAATTGTAATTGACTTTTTTGACATTACAGCTTGTTATGAATTTGACTAATCCAATTAATTTAATACGTTGCGGAGTTGTAATTATTGGAATGATATTGTACTTGTTCTTCATTAGCTGGCCGGGTCAGAAATTAATAAACAGCAGTTACGAACTGTTTGACTCGGTGTAAGTGCGCATAAAAATCGAAAATGACATGAAAAGATTCGTTAGATGCTCATCGTGTAGAATATCGAAAAATAACTGGCATATAATTTTTCTTTCTGTTGATTTTCTACAAGCGATATTATTAATCATATATAAGTATGTTTGTCGGACTTTCGGATATTCTATACAGTGGACTTGGTAAATTTTTTCTTGTCAAATGAAATCTTTCTATCCACATATTAATGAATTTGATTAATTTAGTTATGCATGTGGTTGGTACAGTTGTCCTGCCAAGACAAAATACATAATTAAGTTTATGTTGATGCGATGTAATGTTCCTTGTAAACTGACTGCTGGTCCACTATTAACATTGGACTTGGTAACCTCTGGTACTGTAAGTTGTGCAAAATGCAAATGTTTTATAGAATTGTTATTATTGTCAAGCTACACATTTGCTCAAAGCACTTTTCTTACTTTTAAGGTTGTGAAAACGGCTATGTCATATTTTACCGTGATATCATCATTCAGTTAAATCACTGTCAAATTGAAGAATTTGCCCAAAACACTCATTACCTTCCACCTTTTGAAAGGGTTCTGTTTTACTGTTTCACAGTAAATCCACAATATAATATGTATAATTGTATATGGGTGATTTGCAGAAAAGTCGCATATGGCGCATGTCGCCACCCCCTACACTGCCGCATTTAAACTTTATTGAATCGGCAAGAACCAATAGAAGAACCTTCTACTAAATGTACTTAATAAATGAGGATACGCTCTGCAGTCATTTTATTGAGTGCTCATCAAGTATGGCTGCAGTAAATATAGCTAAAACGTCACCTTCGTAAAATGTCGCCAAAAAGAACGTTGGTAATCAAAATACTGTAGAGATTCAGATGTGCAACTAGGCTCGATCCCGCTAAGTAGCGCAACCTTTTTAAGAGATATATAACTTAAAATTTCCTTGAGAAATATTTTTTATACGTCGAATTTCAAAAAATAAATGCACTTTTCTTTGGTCTAGAATTCACAAAAAAATTTTTAAGCTAGAGCTTTCGGACCAACGGAAACTGGGCATACCTTTTTTTAAATTAAAGCTCTTTTGTAATGCTTTATTATAGTGTTATTCGAAATTTTATTGGTGTCTCGGGAACATTCGTAGTTGTTATTATTCCAGTGTTTTGACGCATTAAGTTTCTGTAAAAAAAGCGTAAAATGGCTCAGAAATATGGTTACTAGTAATTTTTCACCGGTTCCTCTGCACTTTTGACTATCTTTCGACTCACAGAAGAAAGTCTGATCGGTCCGAAACCTCTAGCTTTAAAAAAATGTTTTCGATTTCTAGACCAAAGAAAAGTGCATTTTTTCATTGAAATTCGACATATACATGAATTTTCTCCTAGTCTGAGCCCCCCCTGCTATGTTCAAAATTGAATTTTCACATTTTCAATTGTCCACCTAATTTCGGCTAGTATTGCCAAGTTGATAGCTATATATAATCAGAGTTAATAATTTTAAACCTTGTTTTTGCAAATCAAATTCAATTTTTTCATGCGAGTTGAATTTTGCAGTATTGTTGTAACAGATATTTTTGCAATGATTTGATGTGGTAAAGAAAAAATGTCACCTGCGAAGCCCTTGTTATTGCAGTGGTAAGTACATGTGTTCGTTACTTAAATATAGTCAAAATGTTGTAAATATAAAGCTAAATAAGTATATAAATGGAAATTTCATTATCTTGCAATGACTCTTCACAACATAACCATTGGTGTGAAAATGTCACTTCCGAAGCTGTCATGCACCTCCGATTTGCTACGGAGGTGCACCTCCGTAGCAAATCGCGAAAGTTCCCTATGTTAATCTTAAGGAAGAAATTTTAATAACAGTTGTAGCTTTTTCCGAATAAACTATGTTTTGTTATACCTCAAATGATAGAAAATCAGTATCGGTTGTCCCCTTAACTTTCTTTTCTTTTTCTTCGATTTGGACGATGAAATATGCCATTTTTCTGAAAATTATCCATATATATGCCATCAATTTACACTGCGGCTATGGATTCGCCAATTCTTTTTCTCCTCTTTTGGAGCGTGTTTTATTTGTATGTTTATGTTGTTATTTATTCAAGTTCCTGTGGAAATGCAAAATTTAACAACCATGCTCTATAGTACTAACAGTAATAGGCTCCATCACTCTTGGAAGGAAATATATATATATATATATATATATATATATATATATACACACATTTGCTTGCTACAAAGAAGACATTCCAAGAGTAGTTTTTTCTCAAGAACTTTATTTTAATTAACAATAAATGGTAATGTTTCAGTTGCATTTTTGCGCAACCCTATATTTATAGTTAATAATAGGCAAAAATATAAAATAAATCTTTAGCATAATCGGCGTTATCATTCATAAGCTACTTCCACTCATAGCAACAAAACCATAAATATCACTTTATGCGAAAAAAGCGGTAAATTCAATATGCTCGATCGATATGTCTTATAGGAGTCCTTCCATAAGGCTTATTAGTATATTTAAATATAATTATAAAATTGTTTCATTATAGCAAAGCTATAATCCAACAAGCCCGTTCCAATATACGAACAATTTTTATTTTAAATCTATAGTTATATGAGGAGCGATGCATTAGTTTCAAGTTTCCAATGTTTTTCAATTCCGGAGCAATACACCTTCTTCGTTTAATAAATTCTTATTACTAACATTGTTTTATGTAGTATAATGGCGAGAATAATACCCACTTTAAAAACAATTTTTGAAGCAGAATCAGATGTCATAAGCAGAATAGAAGCGAAAAGATTTAATAATAATATGAATATATATATATATATATATATATATATATATATATATATATATATTGCGAAAACCAGCCTTTAGAGGTATATTGATCGCTCAAAGATAAATAAATTATAAAATTGAACAATGCAGTTTTTTAAACAATAACTTTTTTTATAAAGCATGTTATACAAGCCAAATATAAAACATTTTTTTGTAAATTTTGTCTACGTTACAGAAAAAATACTATTAATGTCATATATAAGTGTGTGTATATATATACATATATATACACTAGAGGGTGCCCCCCTGCTCGCTCCGCTCGCCAACTCCCCTAACGTAACGTTTAATTTAACGATTGGTTTTTTCTCTTTCTGCACCGTTTATCTCATTAATTTTTAACTCATTGATTTTTTTTATTTATTTTTTTAGTTTTGTGATAATGTGAATTTAAATAATATTTGAATTGAAATATTTAGAGTTAAAAGTTATGTTATTTGAATTAATAATTGCAAAATATTGGAATTCGAGTTTTTGGAGCTAAATTCATAAAATTAAAGAAATAAATAAAAAAAGTGAATGAGTTGTTAGTCTGATTTGAAAAGAAACGGAGGTAACATCATCTAACCTAACAATTATAAGTGTAACATGAATGATGCTGAAAGGATCGAGGGAGGAGAAGAGGGCAATAATGGAGCTGGAGTTGGAGCTGAAGGGCCTGGAGGAAACGGTGGGGCTGCTCCTGGGCCTATTAGAAATCGTCAAAATCGAGGCAACAAAGCGAGGGTAAAAACTATTGGTTTTTTAGAATTAAAAATATTATTAAAAATAACATTAAAAGTTAATATTAATATAGATGTAAGGATTACCCGTACCACCATAGTTACGAAAACGCTGCTATATTTTTTGCAAAACTCATAACTAGCTTGACTAAAAAGACGTAAGAGGAGTTAAACCAGAGGAGGAATCAGCGCCAGGAATAGTCTTGTTATGTTTAAAGTTGAGCTGTATTATCAATTATACCAATTATATATAATATTATAAATATATAAAACATGCTATATAAATTTTTATATTATGTATTATAGAAATTCAAGGTTATTTGAGAAATGTTTTTGTTGAAAGAAACAAAAACAATAAAAATGAATTATTTGAAACAATCACAAACGGACAATACAAATTAGACATAATGTTATTAACAGATGAAACAACAGAAATAAAAATAGAAAATAGTAATTTCATTAAATAAATTAAATATACATAAATTATAATTAGTAAATTAAAATAAATAATAAATTTTTAAAACAATCTATTTTAAACAATTTTAATTTAGGAACAACATATATGTTAAAAGATACTAGTTATGACAATTTGAAAATGCTAAATGAGTCGCAGATGCCATTAGAAGATTTAATTTTAGGACAATTTTTTTAATTGAAGTAAGAATTAATATTAAAAATAATATATTTATTAACATTAACAATATGTATTTTTATAAGCTTATTTATTTAGGATAGCGAAAAAAAATAATTCAAGGAAATATAAATAATTAAAATATTTACCTAAAAAAATATAATTAAATAAATGTAACAATACAAGTAATTATTATAAGTAAGTATTACAATACGTAAGCATTAAATATATGTGTGTGTGTGTGTGTGTGTGTGTGTGTGTGTATATTAATATACTTTTAATAGAATTATTAAAATGCATTTTACAATTATATTATATAATAATTATTAATTATATATATTACAGCATAATATTAAAATTTTAATGTTAATTCAATTAATTACAAAAATTTTTTTATAGAAATTTCGTTACAATCGTGAACAGCATTGTTATGAATAATACAGATAACAACATAGTATTTTATATAGATTATTCAGACGTTTTCGAAATAATTACAATTGCAGAAATAGACAATAAAAATTAATGATGAATTAAGTTATAAAGCCTGGTGATAGTGTAAAAGTATTCGGCATTGTTATATCTAATGGTAACTATTATATTTCTAAACCTAATTTTATTTATGAAAAACATTATTATTAATTTTTAATTATTTGTTTCAGTTACACCAATAATATATGTCTTTTTACAAGATTTCTCTTTTTGTTTAATGGTGAAAATTTAAAATTCTTCAATGTATAACAATAATTAATAACAGGTAATATATTTCTTAAAAACAACATTAACAAATAATTTATTTCAGAATATGAACAAAAACAAAATTAAATAAAGTAAGTAAAATAACTATAATTTAAAGTATTATAATATGTAAGTATTATAAATTTATATTAATATACTTTTAACATAACTGTTGAAAATTCATTTTAATTAAATCTTATTTTCTTTTTTTTGGTCCCATATCCAAACACAGAAATAAGAGAAATATTATATTTCATAATATATTATTTATTATTTACATATTATAAAATTAATATTGTGTTTTTAATAATAATATTTTATAACGATTTTACGATTTTATAAAATTTTTTGTTTTTTAAAATATTATAGAAAAAATAATTAATTAATACATAAAATACGTATATATTAATATAAAATTTGTATGAAATGAAAAACAATTACAAATAAATAATATAAGCATACAATTTAAAGTGGATTAGGTCTACAGAAGAAACCACTAAAAAAACGTGCCAATTTTATATTCCTCTAAGGTGGTGTGGAAATTATAGAATATATTTTTTATATAAACATAAAAATATAAATATAAAAATATTTATATTATATACTATTTTATTTATAATAAAATGTTTCTGTATTTGTGTTAATACGTTATTAAAACAAACAAATACAATGTCAATTATCAAATTAAAATATTATAATATAATAATATAATATTATAATATAATATTATAATATTACATTATAATATTTAATAGACTATATTTAAATAAATTAGTTTTTTTACATTTACAGAATAAAAGCAACTGATTTGGTTCAACAAGTGACTCAACCCCCACGACAACAAGGTTACACCTTTTTCTTATTATTTATTGAAAGTTATTATTATTTATTTATACTGTGACTTAATAATTTTTAATAAATAATATTTTCTTAAAACAGATCAACAACTTTTTCCAAATTTCTAACAAAAAAATAATCTACAATAATTTGTAGAAAATAAATTTAAAAAATTAAACATGAAAATTTTCTGATCTTTTCAAATTAGTCGAGTTTTTTTGTCTATGATTTTTTTTAACAAAATGACGGCGGTTTTTCTGAAACAGCGTGATGTTAAACTTTGTTGTGAGCGTGATGTTAAACATGATTTTTTTTCTCGAGAAATATCACCTTAACGAAAAAATGTTATAGAATAAAAAATGCTTAACACTAATTTGAAAAGCTCAGAAAATTTGTGAACTTTTGTGCATATTTACGACGCTAAAAATAAAATTCCTTCTCCCTCTAAATTCGGATGGAAAAAAACTCTTAAAAAAACAAATTTTTTTGTAAATTTTTGCACCAACATCTAAATACCCAAAAACACTCATTCGATTTCGAGGGAACACTATTTTTTTCTGGAGATCCTGTAGAACAAAAAAAAACGCTGCCCCAGACGAGTCTCACGAGATTTTTTTTGAGTCTATTTCCGCTGCAATTATCTGAATTATTTTGGCGGATTTTCCCATATATAATATATATATGTGTGTGTTACAATTATATAATATACATACATATGTGCAGCTAATCCACGAAATAGTGGAAACAACTCACCTCAGAAAATTGCAAAAATTTTTATTGAAGGCACACCTACTAAACCTATGTAATTATTTATTTAGTTTTTGAAAAATTATTTGAGTTTTTATAGTTTAGCTGGTTTTCCTGCTTTCCGGCTCGGTGTAATTATTAGATGTATACTAAATGAACTGAGTTTATATTTTAGGTAATTTATTTAAATTTATATGTACAATTTTTAATGTAATTTATTTTATTATTATTTTTGTAAAACCTTTTGTTGGCTTTTTAGCCCTGATGAGGAGCTGCATCAGCTCGAAACGTCGGCTTTGAGAATAAACCTCACGTTTGCTCGAAGAGATGCATAGTTGTCTTTTTTTACACTAGACCTATGTTCTCTGGTTCCTTATTAGATCATACTGAAAGAAGAAAAACTCGCGTGAATGGCGAATCGTAGGGTATACTTTTTTCTGTAGCAAAAACGACTCGAAAAATGAGAAATAATTAACAAATAAAAGAATTCGAAAAAGCGAGAATGTCTTAAAATTAATCAAAGAATGCTTTGAAATTTTAAAAGAACGTTTTTCGAAATTTCGATGTTTTTGATTTTTCGAAATATCAAAAATTGAACCAGATCAATGTAAAAAAATTTGAAAGCATGAATTTTAAGACATTTTTGTTGTAATGAAATTTGTATAAAAGTCTAAGTTGTCGCGAAAAAAATCTGTGAATTCTTTTTTTAAAATTATTCTCATTTTTCGAGTCGTTTTTTGCTCCAGAAAAAAAGTATATCCTACAATTCGCCGTTCACGCGAGTTTTTTCTCTTTCAAAAATTCTGGATTTTTAAGAAATTGCTTTTAAATCAATATTGAAATATTTAATAATTGAAACGATCAAACATTGATTTACGATAAGTTGAAGCGAAGGAAGCAGACGTTTTTCAATTTGCTTCCAGTCTTTTTTTTTATCCAATGATGATGATGATGATGATTGATGATGAAATTTGTCTCGCATTCAGTACCTATTTTACAATTGATAGACTTAATGTTTGGAATGTTTGGATTGTCGCGTGATCGGCATGATGCTTCTTACTTACAGAAAGTTTGAACTTTGAAACATTGATTGCGCATGCGCAGGCGGCTAGGCGCGCATAGCCATTTTGTAATTATTTGTAATGCGCCAATATATATGTGGCCGCATATGAATTATCATCAGTTCTGCTTCTGCGCGTGTGTAAATTTCTCGTACAATGATTCCCGATTGCCCCGCATTGGCGTGTATAACGTCAAGTTTTCGTGTCAAGTACAACCGCAAGTAAATTAAAATATTACGTGAATAAACCCATTTTCCAGCTGTCTCGCGCGCAGGGGGCCGCAGGCAGGCTGAGCTAACTTCAAGCCGCAAGTGAGAAGAGCGGACTGCGCAGAACTCAGAAGAGAGAAAGCCAGAGAGGCGTCACAGTTCACAGTCATTGCTGTTGGTAGCCAGCAGCTTGGGCACGCACGCGAGCAACGCGAGTTGACGCGAGTACGCGGCGACAATCAATTGTCGTACTTGACGCCGTTAGCCGCAGCGACAGCGAGAGAGTATCAAAATGGGCGAAGATTTTAACGGAGGTACGTTCAATTTCATTATTGTGGCTAATATTGCTTATCTTGCTTTTCCGACTTGCTCACTTTTCCATCGTTTTTCTTGCGTCTCTGCGAGCGTGCAATCCCGGAGTTGCGCTCCCTTCTGCCGCGTTCGCTCTGCGCTGCGATCCGCCGATGCGGCCAACAATGGCCGCGTCCTTCAGTACGGCTTTGCTATTGCGGCTTGCCCTTAAAATCATCAATGTTTACCTTATTCCAACATTTCTCCCTTCTCGCCGTTACTGCTGCCATTCGCAATTAAACCTTCTACTCGTATATTCTAATACTTTTTATTCCTTATTTCGACGGCTGCCTCGGGCTAACCTTAAAATTACAGACTCGTCATAATTATCACGCTAATTCATGCGTTGTCTTTTGCAGATCGGGAGCGACAGGATCGGGATAGGGACAGGGATCGCGAAAAGGATAGGGAGCGTGATAGGGATAGGGATCGTGATAGGGACAGGGAACGCGATAGAGAACGTGATAAGGACAGAAGGCACAGATCGAGAAGCAGAGAACGCAGAAAACGCTCCAGATCGAGAAGTAAAGACCGACGTTCTAGGGACCGCAGGAGAAGCAACTCACCTAAAAAGAGTCGCAACTCGAGAAGGCGAAAGCTTTCGCTCTACTGGGATGTTCCTCCCCCTGGATTTGAGCATATTACGCCTTTACAGGTGGGACCGTCTTTTTCACCTTTCTCACTCCTGTACTTAACTTTACTTTTTAACAAAACATTTTCTGATCATCTATTTTCTGCACGTATTGCAGTATAAGGCTATGCAAGCAGCTGGTCAAATTCCTGCTAATATAGTAGCAGACACACCACAAGCTGCAGTACCAGTTGTGGGTAGTACAATTACTAGGCAAGCCAGAAGGTTATATGTTGGCAACATTCCTTTTGGAGTCACCGAGGAAGAGATGATGGAGTTTTTCAATCAACAAATGCATCTGTCTGGCTTGGCTCAAGCAGCTGGAAATCCCGTTTTAGCTTGTCAAATTAATCTTGACAAAAATTTTGCTTTCCTAGAGGTACTTTCAATTTTTCCCATATCCAGCTTGTTCAGGGCATATCATTGTTTGCAAAATTTATTTACATTTTCAGTTCCGGTCAATAGATGAAACAACACAAGCCATGGCATTTGATGGCATCAATTTCAAAGGACAGAGTTTGAAGATTCGAAGACCACACGATTATCAACCAATGCCTGGCATGACAGATAATCCCAGTATGAATGTTCCAGGTATGATTTCTCTAATAAATGCTACAAGATACTCATCAATTTTTAATTCTATACATGTTTTATGCCCATATTTTTCATTTTTCTTGCAGACTCACCCCACAAAATTTTCATTGGTGGCTTACCAAATTACTTGAATGAAGAACAGGTATGTGGGAAAACTTTATTTGCAGGAAAAATTTTATTGCATATTCTTGAACGTTGTTTTTATGCACTGAGGTACATTTGCTCTTTCGTGGATCATCTTTAACTACTATAAATAAAAAGAAAACAAAAGTCTTCAGGAAAGGCATTCATTTAGTTTAAAAAATTCTACTGAACTGTAATGTTGACTTATTCAATTGACATTTTTAATGGTTTAGTTGTAATCTGATAGTTAAAATATAACGAACAACTCAGTACTTAGCTAATTTATCACACTGCCTTTCGTCCAACAAATGTGCTCGATTTTCATTGAGGTATGTATGAGATCTCGCTCAAATTCAGCGTTGTTTAGGCTAGGGACATCAAGCATAAATTTTCCAAAATTAGACAGGTCATTGAATTAAATAGTAACTAGGAATTTGGTTTCCCGGTCTTATTTTTTTATAAATATTTAAAACTTCAGATTTCTTTTAAATATTTGAACTTTGATTTAAATTGTACAAATTTGAACAAAATTTTCGTACAAAATTAAGGTTAGGCAATTATCACAGCTGAAACTTGTAAACTGTAAAACGTAGTATTTTATCTAAAACTAGAGTCTTCACAAAAACTGTATTGAATCATTTGTTCGTGATCGAGAGGTGTTGAGTAAAATACTATTGGCAATTAAGATTCTAAAGCTGTTTAGATTAGTAAATTATTAAAAAAAATTTTATATATTCCTATTTATAGAAATATATCAAATATTAATAATGCTGTTGTTTTTGTTAAAGTAAATGTCAAAAGTATCATTGAGTAAAGCTCTTTCATGGACAGCATGATAGCCACTTAAAGACGTTACAGCTCTGATAAACAACGCGGCTCATCGACAAAGAAGAAAAATTCTTTTTTCAGCCTTTTTTAGGCACATCGTGGATACTTCCGGTGGTGTACAAATGTACACATTTTTCCATTAGCTGTAGGGGAGACTCAAAAGATCGAATTTATCAAGCTTTTGCCTTTTTTTGTAATAATGTTCAATATTGTGTTTCTTTTGTTTATTCTTTTAATATTTCAGGCTTATTATTCTTGTAGACAGTACCATACAGTATAAAAAAAATTCTGTCTCCCCTACAAAACAGGTGCACGATTTTAGGCAGAAACAAAATTGTATGTACAATCGAAAAGACGTCGAAACGGGGGGGAGGGGGGTAAAGGTTTCCATTTTACAGGCAAAAAGTACGATTCATTTTTGGACGATTTAGAATTCTGTTCATTGCTGTAATTTCTGAAAGAGGAGTAGAGCAAATCAATCGTAATTCTTTACTGTCCATGACTGATATTGTACCTGCTGCTGGAGAGCGAGTGAGAGAGTCCGAATCCAGGCGTACAAGGATGTCCCTTTTTTTTTATTATTTAGGTAAACGTGGGAGTCAGTCGACGATCTTTTTCAGCTTTTCCATTTAAAAAAAGCGCACAGCCAAAACAGACGAATTTTTTAGGTACAGCACAAAAAAAGTCTGTGAATTTTCCCTCTTTGCAGCTGTTTTCTTTCCAGGCTTACTTTTTTCAGGCTTCGTCTGCAAGACTGCCTTCTCATTTATGCTTTACAGGGTAACGCGATACGAAACTGAAAGTAAAAAAGAAAAAAAGAAAGTCGAAATTTTCGTAGATTTTTCAGGGCCAAGTGTTTTGAAGAGAAAAACTTGCTCAAGAAAAAACATCGTTTTCAGAAAAATAAATGATGTATCAGTATTCCCTTTCTCCCCATTTCTTAGCTTAGGGTCGCGCCGATCAAAAGCATTTGCTTACCACTACTACTACCACTTCTACTACTGAACATGACAATAAACCACACTGCCTGGGGAGAGGCTTGCGCAGTCCCTCAAGGCAAGTACTTAAAACTAAATTCTCTCTCATTCTCTCTCTCTCTCTCTCTCTCTCTCACACACACCTATCTTCTCGTTGGAGAACGAAACTTTTGCAGTCAGATCAAGAAAAATGTATACCAATTTTGCAGCCCTTCCTCTAAACCGAGATGAGATCTTGCATGACTCATGATATTTATGGTACAAAAAAAAACAGTATTGGTAATTCAAAACGATCTAGGCAAGTTGCTAAAATGTTATAGTAAAGTTGATTCATATACATAATAATTTCGTATTTGAGATAACGTTACTATGCAACCTGCCGGATCTTATCACCTCATAAGTGTTTTCAGGGCCTAAGGACTATAAATGCTCTAGTGGGGACCAGTAAGTATCCCAAATACCTACAAGGGGCGGAAAAAAACATTTCCGGTAAAATAAACACACAACACATGCAATAAAGCAGAATTAAAAAGGATGAATTTTATTATGAACCTAAGAATGAAACTACCGAATATCGAGCAACATGAGATAAAAAAAATACATGAATACACTCATGAAAGCACCGAGAAAAGAATAATTAAATTTATTATTCGATAGTTGCGTATAAAGCAAACGAAGAAATGAAATGCATATTTTCTAATATCTTCTCTCGGTATAAACATAAACATTTAAAAGTTGTTTGACACCGTAGTTTAAAAGTATTTTTATGAAATTCGCAGGTAAAGGAGCTACTGATGAGCTTCGGACAGCTGCGGGCATTCAACCTCGTCAAGGATTCAGCGACGGGATTGTCAAAGGGCTACGCATTCTGCGAGTACGTTGATGTGTCGATGACCGACCAGGCAATTGCTGGACTGAATGGCATGCAACTGGGCGATAAGAAACTCATAGTCCAACGCGCCAGTGTTGGAGCGAAGAATCCGATGATTGGCGCACAGGCACCGGTGCAGATTCAGGTGCCGGGACTGTCCATGGTTGGAACTAGTGGACCACCCACCGAAGTAATTAAATTCTGTTTCAATTAATATATATATTTTATTTGCGCGTCTTTTAGCTTGTTTTGTTTCAATGACTAACGGCTTATTTGCGTGTTACTAGGTTCTGTGCTTGCTCAACATGGTCACACCAGAAGAGCTTATGGAAGAAGAAGAATACGAAGATATTCTTGAGGATATCAAAGAAGAATGCAATAAATACGGCGTTGTGAGATCTGTTGAAATACCAAGGCCCATTGAAGGTGTAGACGTACCTGGATGTGGCAAGGTTTGTGTCCCCAGTTAATAATTATAGCCAATTTTTCTTGTACATTGTCATTGTGTTAAAAAAACTGCTTTTGCTTTTCAGGTGTTTGTTGAATTTAATAGTGTACTCGACTGTCAGAAAGCACAACAAACCTTGACTGGTCGGAAATTCAATAATCGCGTTGTTGTCACATCATACTTTGATCCAGACAAGTATCACCGAAGAGAATTTTAATTATAATAATCAATTAATCTTATATTCTGTCCTTATTGGATTTGCATTGACGATGTGACAATACTATTTATTGTCTAAATAGTTAAAAAGGCGGAGGTAATAAACAAGACGGTACATGTATTTGTACATTTAAATAATTAAATTATTGATTCCAATCCCAGAAGATGTTTCAATTTTATGTTTATAAATACAGCGATAATGTTTAAAGCCTGTTCAGTAGTAAAAATTTTATTAAAAAATTGTCATAAATTTTAAAATAGATGATCCATTTGCTAGATATGTTACATGCAAGTTTAATTGTCATGTTGAAATGTGTGAACTTATACATTAGGATACTGCACATAGGAAATAAAATACCAAGCAAAACGTGTATATAAAAGATATTTGATTTTATTTTGGGCAAGAAATTTTATTTTTACCTCATTTTATTGTAAAAATTACTCTAAAGTATTTCATGTTAGATTCTGATGTCTTATTATTTTTATAGTTAAATTATTTGATATATAAAAAATTGTCCACTTGATTTCTACACTTTTATATAAAAATACTTGTTAGTAAATACAGCTTTTTACGAAATTTTCACACGTCATCTTGCATTGCCGGTTGATATGAAGGCACTTCACTTATTTCCACCGAATCAATGACCAGTTTTTTTAATAAAAGGTATAACCCAGCGCCGACTACCAGCATACTAAGACCAGATATTACGGCTATTGACCAAGCTGGTATGGCTGTACCTTCTACAATAAAACAGTAGCATTATTAAAGTTGAATAATTTTCTATTGTTTTTGGAGTACTCACTGTAGTAGTGTCTAGTAATGGTTTTGCGCCCTCGTAAAATTTTTCTTCTTGCTTCGACTTCGCCGAGGAAGATTCCCAGAATCACTGAGAAAAGATTTTATTGGTAATAGATGACCAAAGTAATGACAAATTAGTAGAAAAAGTATAGATTTTGAGATGAAAGAAAGCATGGCTGATTGGCTGATAGATGCGTGTTGTATCCTACGATCGGTGGCCATGACTCAGGATTCAGAGTGTGTACACGCATACCACTTGTACAAAGATATAGAATATACTGCGCTGTTGGACACAGAGTCTACATTTTCAAAATTGCGCCGATTCGAGAGAGAAAATGAAAGGAGAATCGCGCAGTCTCGTTTGCATTATCGGCTTCAGCAAATACTAAAGTGTGAAACGCGATTGCCTCGTTCGGAAAGTGACTTTTAAAGGAAGCAACAGAATAACTTGTAGACGATAAAGTGCCGTTCTGATGTGGTCTAATGGCAGGATGATAATGAATTCGGATGAAATGTGCATGAATCTGTCGCAGATGTGGTGTCAGGTATGAGAAAAAGACAGAAAACGTGTACTTACGGAAGCCCAGGGCAAAGTAGTATAAAATGCTGGGCGAGCGCATATCGGCGGCAAAGTTGCGCTGAAGAAAAAATGAGTTAAAAGTTGGGGAGCGCGTCTCCAGCAGGACTGAGCTGAAACTGGGCGGGTTCTTATCTCGACCGGAATTCTCGGTGAATCAACGGTTAACTGATAAGCTCTTTTCGAGATAGCAGGTGTGGGTCTTATCTGCTCGGCGGTGCGCGGGCGCGCCTGCAGCGTACCTTCGAGGCGACCCATTTTCACCCATAGAACGTGTCGCAACGGCTCATGGCTGCGGTGTGAAAAAGATTGATCGATGTGCGCGACCGTACGCCGCAGCTGCAGGGAGTAAGTCTTCGGCTCGCTGGCAGAAGGGAGGTGCGCGATGAAAATCAATAGGGGGGCTATCCTCGTCCCTCGGCGGGGCGCACGGTGCGCATGCCCCATTGGCCCGCGACTCCCCCGAGCTTGTCGTCACCGTCAGTCCAGTGCCAGCTTCCAGCGGCTTCGGAAGCGGCGAGCGCACACTTATCGCTTCTGCAGCGGGAGGAAAGGAGAGCAATAGACAAAGAAGAGCGCAAGATGTCGAGCAGCAAGAGCAGCGTGAAGCCGCCGAGGAAAGTCGCGGCGAAGGAGCCGCACGAGATGAGCCACGCCGAGAAGCTGAGGCTCATCGACGACGAGCTTAACGCTTTCTACAAGTGAGCCCCTCATTCACCAATTGCGGTGATAAGGTTATAATAATTTGACGCTGCTCGCAGGTACTGCCAGCAGGCCGGCTTCACCGAGGAAGAAATGGATGTAATCTGCCAACCCCTGGTGGCAGCTATGCGCCGCTCCTGGCTCCAGCTGGTCTTCCAGGCGTCCCTCGTCCTCATCGGCGTGGGCACACTGATTTGCCTGGCCGGCCAGCTGGACTTTGTGGGAGCGCACTTCTCGGCTCTGGGCCGACTGCTGATGATAAAGCTCCTTCCCGTTTGGAACTGGCAGCCGCTCTACTACGAGAACTGCATGATGAACAACCCGTTCTACCAGGACTACCCGATCTCCGAGGAGGACTGCGTGGCTTGCGAGGCGCTCGAGAGCATCGACCGGCTGTCCGACGTTCGCTATCGGCAGCTCGTCGACAACTACTTGAGTCGCGACGCGCCGGCAATCATCACCGACGCCATGCACTCTTGGAGCGCCATGAACAGCGACTTCTTCTGGTTCGAGAACATCACGCAATTGTACCTGGAGAACGAGAGGCTGATGGAGACGGTGCCCTGCGCGCTCACCTCCAACCTGAGGACCGGCTCCTCGGATCTGGCGGCGTTTCTCAGGCGAGTTCATTCGCCCGGGGTCGCCAAGTGGTTTGTGCATTGGCAGAATTGCGACATCAATGCGGTCAAGGTTCTCAGGAAGTACTACCAGAGGCCCTACTTTCTCTCGAGCACCGTGTCGCCGGCCCACTTCAACTGGGTGCTCATGTCCTCCGATTACAACAGTCCCAATTACAAGAGGGTCGAACTCGACTCGGGGCTCATTGCGCTGGCCCAGCTGAGAGGTGCGACCCAGTTGAGGCTGACGCCCATCAACCCCTGCAACAGCTCTTGTCCAGAGCTCATTGCCGATCTTCACCAGGGTGAAATGCGTGAGTACAATACGAGTCACACTATTATTTACACCCATGCAGCTCTGCTTGTACCTACCCCACCCATCTTCCCGCACTCACCACGCTCGTTAATTATTGCAGTCGTCTTCACCAATCTCATGTGGAATCTCGAGTACGCGCCGATGAGAGGACTGGACAACATAGCCATCCTCACCGAGACCGTCTGGGAGGAGGAAACGTAAATGCAGTATATTCCCTGCGCGCTCACTTATATATGTACGCCAGATAAATCGTAATAAATAGCCTGTGAAAAAGTAACTCGTGCCAACAATTAAAAAGGAGAAAGCCTTTTCTCTAATTCGCATTATATTCACTACGACTAGATTAGAAGTAACAACAGACAAGATTCGTCTTTTTTTATTAAGTAATCGTTCCATAATAACATTGTGTTTTGCTTATCTAGTCGACTTTTCTTCGGTATTGTTTTTTCAATTTACTTCATTTCACTCGCATTTTTATTTCGAACTTCCGATCCATTGGTCACTGCGCTCTTTCTTTAACTCTCGCCTTATTCTCTCTCTCTCTCTCTCTCTCTCTCTCTCTCTCTCTCTCTCGCTCAGCTATATAAGTAAAAGCTGCAGCTATACGCAATTACTGCTGGCGCCGCATCATCATTCCTCATGAGATAAAAAGAAGAGAAAGCTACAGAAGAATCAACAACGAGTAATAAGAGACATATCTTCATTTTGTTTTTCTGTCTTTGTTTTTTTTTATTACTTTGCCCTCTTTTTTCTCTCCTGTTATGATTATTTTATTATTTCTTTTTTTTTCAAATATACAATCGTCAAATGCCTCGAATATTTTTTCCGTATGCGTGTGTTTGTATATATATATATGTACGTACGTATAGGAAACGTGGCTGACCATTTGGCATTCATATATTATATAGCTCGTTGATGCGACACATATACGTATTCAAAGATGGGTATACATATACATATGACATTTTTTTTAGTTGTCTGAGGACACGATTTCTCGTTCTTGATTCAGCTAACGTAAGTATTTTGTTTTCCTTTCTCTCGAAGGATATTTCAGTTTTTTAAGCGTTTTTGCTATCGTATAAGTATGCGCGCACTTCCACTTGTGGGAGTAGGTGCTGAAGGTAAACGACGACGCATTATTCAAATTGTCCGCGTACACTGCATATGAGAGATACAAGAAAGACCACGGTAAATTACTTTTTTCGCACCAAAGTGAGGAAACTTTATTGTTCTCCAAACAGACTACATTAAATTTAATATTACCCCATTTGTTCGCGATGATAAAAACTGAAAAGACATCTTATGTAGCTCGTACAGCTCATGTATATATTGTTTCCTCGCTTCAGTGAGAAACCATAACCATTCCCAGTCCTTTGGATCTTCATTTGTTATTTCGATGGACGAACCAATATATACATAGCATTGTTTTAAGTTACTGTATCTAATACGAAAAGTCACATGAGGTCGCTAAATGCTACTCAGTATCGACACGTAATCGTTGAAAATGAAAATTTTTAAATCTACAGCTCTGCTTTGGTCAAGTATTTAAATGGATCTGATTAACAAGAGGAATAGAGGAATTATAACAGACATAATTCTTTTTTTTTGTAACATACACGTTTACCTTGGGATCCATTCATTTTTTTATGACACAACGTAAACTTACACTCGTGGATGCTTAGCATTTTTTATTTACACAGGAAACATGATAATAAGCAAACTAAGCATTAGATTGTATAAAATTAGTTAACTGCTTGTTCAAATTAGCAACTTTCATACTCATATGTGATTACTATTTTTTTCTTATTGAAATGTTACATTTTTTTTATGTATATATATATAGCCCAGTTATATAATATCAAGATGTAGAATTCTCACGACTCAACTTTATTTTCAAATTATTTTCAGCATTGATTTATTTAGACCATATCTAATTTACCGTGTGTTATTCATACATTTTTTTTATTTAAATATAAAACTCTAATCATCGAAATATTTCCACTTTTTATTATAATGTTTCTCATTTTAACAAAAAGATAGAAATTTTCGGGACTGACGATGCAGTAGGTATTTCTTTTCTTTACGTTACTTATGGCTCGTACAATCGATAAAACTTCGAGTTGAAAAAGGAAATCTGGAGTTCTTTAAAAAGAATTTAAGAAACGTTAACAAAGAAAGTTTCAAAAACAAAGACATTGTAATAAAACGTTTTTATGGAATATATAGAATACGGAAGGATCACTAAAATTTTAATGCTCTTATTTTTCGAAAACTCAATTGAACACCTGAGATGAATTAGTTATATTTTAGAGTTAGATTTTGGAAATATTGTACTTTGAACTATGAAAATTATGAATTAAAGTTGAATAGTAAATAAAATTTTATTGTTGGACCTTAAAGTGTTATCAGACTTTTGTACTACTATGGCAAAAACCGTCCTTTTCGATTTTTTAGTAGTCATCTCATTACTATAACGCTTTATTCGTTATTGTTCGATCATATAATAAGAAATTCACACAAATTCCATTGTATCTCCCAACCCAGACGTTCGATTTCTTCGCGATGACCTGTATTTAATTTCAAATTTAGTATGTATTTCATTTTGTACTCATTTTTTTTTTCGAAACTTGTGTGTATATATTTCAAGCGCCACCGATATATATACAACAATATTAACACAATCAGTACATTTCTTACTCGTATATTATAAAGTGCAATCGTCAAGTCCATTTTATTAACAATTTTTTTATTTTGAATCAAAATTAATAATGTTGATTAATTGGCTACTGATTTATTGACTATATACGCTTGCAAACTGACTATAGTTTCTTTTCGTGGCATCGTGTATATGATATATTGAAAACGCAGGAAAAAAATTACTGTATTAAAGAACTAAAAAATTTTTAACAGCTGCAATACTGAGAAATGAAAATTGCTTTGAGTGTGAAATGAAATTTAGATACGAATTATACAAATGCAAAATTCATGTGTAGGAGTGTAATTTATAACTTGTGCAGTTTAAATGCACACGTTTTAAATACAATAAATCCAATAAATGTATGATATGAAGATTAAGTACGGGAGCTTTTTATCAGTTATAGTAACCTTTAAGCTAATTAAATTTTCATCAGAATTAATTGTGGAGATTTCTATTTAGTTCATTTTGAACCATGGTAGCAACTTATTTATGCATGTATACAATATCGGGGAAAATCGAACGTCTGTTTGGAATTGCCAAGATTTTTATATTTGTATGTATACACACATATATATATATATATATATATATATATATATATGTGTATATATACACACACAAAATTATGTATATGTATTCTTTTCGAGTCAACGTAACAATAAATTAATTACAGGCTATGATTCACGAAACATACAGCCGTATTTTTCCGATTATGCCAAGATTATTTTATTATTTTTTAAACTTTCTGCGAGATTATCATTATAGCCCAATGGTTTCCATATATGGTCTGCGAAGAAATACGCTCATATTTTACTAAATTTACGTTCATCTCGTCAATATTTTTCTTTAATTCATTGCAGTTAACATCGGCAAAAGAGAACCAAAGGTATATAGAGGATACTTTGTACAAAATACGATACAAGTAGCGATGTAACAACGATTTGCAATAGTTAAATATATATATATATATATAATATATATGCATGTATATATACATATATATAAATATATATTTATATATACGTAAGTATGTATAGTATGTATAATTATGTATATGTTTTATGTATATTTTTATATGTATATTATTTATAAGTCATTATTATATAATTTTCATTGATTCACGCACATGCGCGTAAAACGCAGTACACGCGCGTATATCGCTTCCGCAATTTCTATCGTTCGAATAGTTATATTTATTAACGAGGTTAATCGATTTACAACGTCGGTCATCCAATTTAAACTTAATTATTTTTTTCTTAACTTTGCATAGAATCTTGATACTCTGATGACAATACATGTCATTAAATAGTAAAAGAATTCGATAGAGCTATGTAACGATGGTAGTCGTTTTACAATCGACATATTTATAATGCCTCGACATTCGAAAATTTATTATTGATGAAATTCATGCACACATTTAACCAAGTTTTAGTGAAATGTATATAATAGAGATGTTAGAGATGCAACAATTTTATGTGCCACTATTGATTTGATGCACAGAATCAACGGAGTGACTAATCGACTTAAACACAATTATATTATACCTAACTTGAAAAAATTCGTTTTGAAGTAAAGCAACTGCATGTAAATAATAAATTAGCTTAGCTTAACAATTCAATATACATTTGTTTACATTTATTCTCTCAACGAAACTATACAGAAATATTTTCTTTCGGTTCAGAACGAATCTTTACAGTTAGTCGCAGACTAACAGCGCTTTCCTATAGAGCTAGTATACATCTGTCATTGTTATAACACGGGAGAATTGTTCAATATAGCGGAGTGAATAATGTTTGTCATTTATTAACAATAACTTAGAGATCGAAAGTATACATAGAAAAATTTGCGCTAGTATAGAAGATTGCAAAAGGCATTCGGTTGACGCATACAAATAAACGGTTTATCTCGAATAAGTACAGAGTTATTATATATAGAGAATGATTAATATGCGAAGAGCGACGTCGCCAGCCTCGTCGTTTTCTCTTTAGCGCATCTAACAATGATTTATTTATTTATTTTTTTCACTTGCGCTGATATTTTATTTCCATTATTTGATTCTCTTTATTCCATGGTTTATTGAATCTTTTTTCCATCTATATTTAATATATATTTTTGTGTCGTCATCAGTCACCATTCACAGAGGAACACACTCATTATTATTTCACGATATACTTAAGTTTCGATAAATTTAGCTCTGGTATACTTGTCCGCTCATGTACACGTCCTCTCATTCTTACCATCTCGCATGATAGCGGTTTTATTTTATTTGTTTATTTGTTTATTTTAAATTAAGATAATCATTTGCATTCGTACCGTATGCTCGCATTATAATCGCGATAAGTTTTCATCATTTTAAAAGAATTATAACTGATGCATTAAACTTTATAAGATATGATTATTGTTTGTGTCAGGGTTTGAGGCATCTCAAGGCACGCCCGCCTCCCGTCCGTCATTTTTCCTACTTAATAATCACTATCTATCTGGCTAATCGAAATAACTAAGTCTCAATCGGCCGCCGCGCTACACTTATAATATCGTCCGAGCTCCCCGATCTCGTCGTCGCTGCACCATGAGTGAAATCAGCTGTCCACATTAGGCTTTTACGCGTCTCCTGTTTTTCTTTAATTAATAGATCGATGATAGTCAGTTAATGAATAAAAACCAATATAAAATAATGGGACGCATTGTCTCTCGATCATGAAAAATTTTCTTTCCCTAACTCTCTCTCTCTCTCTCTCTCTCTCTCTCTCTCTCTCTCTCTCTCTCTCTCTCTCTCTCTCTCTTTCCTGGAATAAGCCACTCGATATTTATCCGAAATTCAAATCAAAGAAAGGGAAGAGTGAGCGTTCCTTTCATCGCGTGCCGTTCTGAACCAAAACACTCAGCGTGCAGCGAGTGCGATTACATCATTTATTTTTTAAGTTTTTTTTTATTTCAGTCATTAAAAATCTCGGACGATAAACTCGTGTGAATAATATTGATCGTACCAGACGGATAAACGATTAATTTCATGCTCGTTATACGCGTTATCTCTATAGCCAGCGTCACATCGGCAGTTAGCAGCAGCATTTCAGCGATTTTGCCTTAACGAATTATGATAAAATGACATCGCGCGCTTGTCATCATCATATATATATATATATATATATATATTCTTCCTTTGATGTGTAAATATAACACATATACCGCGTGTATGTTATATGAATAGGTTTACGTATAAGTATTGTGTGGCGTGTGTGTCTGCGTGTGTGTATGTTTTGTGTGAGATATTTCCATGTTTTGTAATATACGAGACTCTTGCATGTCTTTGGTCTAGAGCATCGCGCGCGCGCACGCCTACCTATATATAGAATGATTCATAACGATTCAAGTTTGAGCTTCCTCTATGTTATTATTTGTATATATAATATATGCGCATGTATACGTATGTATAATGTAGTTATATAGTTATCCGTGTGTGATAAATGTGTGTCGCGTCGCGCGTCGCATATAATCATACGCCAGCCTTAAACGGTGGCAAATCATCGGCATCGTCATCGTCATCGTCACCTTCGCCGTCATCGTCATCATCGTCATCATCGTCATCATCATCATCATCATTGTAATCATATAATCATAATGATTAGCGTTATGAATAGCTACATAATTTCCAACATCGACGATTATTAACTCCCGACGCCTCGATAAACGCGTGCGGGAGCGCGATATGTCTTCGATGAGCAGTGTGCAATGTGTACAATGTTACAATTAATACTGATTGGCAAAGCATCGATTATTCTCGGCAGCCTGGCGCAGCGGTTATTAGCTGGGGCGAAGACCGATCGCAAGCGAAGTAATCGAGACGGGCCTGTCGCTCTCGGTACGACAGGCCCGGCCACTCGAACTCACTTGCCCAGTCCGAACTTCATGAAGATGAGCTCTTTGCCCTTGGAGAGAATGTCGCCGCCGGCGCTGGCCCCGGCCATCTCCGTGAACTTTTGCATGAGATTGGGACCGCCGGCGCCGGGCTGCTGCTGCTGCTGCTGCTGCTGCTGCTGATGCTGCTGATGCTGCTGCTGCGGATTGACCGATTGAGCGGTCGGTATGACGGCGGGAATGCCGCGCATCGGCTTGTTCTGCTGGGGACCGCCCATCATGCCGCCCTGAGCCTGCGGCCCGTACTGCTGTTGACCCGGCTGGCCTTGCATCTGCTGTTGACCAGGTCCCATCTGCTGCTGACCCTGAGGCCCGAAGCCCTGACTCGGACCCTGGTGATGCTGCTGTTGCTGCTGCTGCTGCTGCTGCTGCTGGTAGCCGCCCTGATTACCCATCTGGCCCATGGGCCCCATCGCTCCCATCTGGCCCATCTGGCCCATCTGGCCCATCTGGCCCATCGGACCCATTGGGCCCTGCTGCTGTTGCTGCTGCTGATGGTGTTGATGATGCTGCTGCTGCTGAAGCTGCTGACCGTACGGCTGGTTCTGCTGGCCCGGTTGCTGCATCTGGCCCTGCATGCCTTGGGGACCTCCCGGCATGTTACTGCCACCGACCCGCAAGAGTGCGCCTCTCCCCCTCCCCTGGAAAAAAATTCGAATCACAGTTGGATTATCGATGCTCTCCTCGCACCTCAGCTCGCGCTCTTTCATTTTATCGTCTCGTTTCTCTATCGGTTCGCTCTTCGCTGCTAGCCTGCAAGAGGCTACGAGACTAATGTTCAAGTACGTTGTCGGCTCTTTGCGTATCTCATCTCTACAAATATTTGGAAGCTGGTCGCTTACTCATTTGATTATTCACTACACACGTCGCTGCATGTTCATTTTCAAATTGTTTTTTCTTTTTTTTTCGCATTTTATTCTCTATCACAATGTATGAATGGAGTGCCAATCAACGTGTATCGCTGAAAAAAACTTGTTTTTTAAGGCTTAAATCTCTGTCGTTCGTACTTATTATGGTGTAGAAAGAACAAAATATTGATTATGATTGGCTTACAATAATGCGAATAGAATTTATTCGGTTGGTCATTCAGACTGTTGTTAAAACCTACCGAGCTGTAGTATGATTGAGTCTTATATAGAATACACATCAGATATACAGGACATGGAAAACAGTCGTTCATAAATCTGCAGCTTAAATTTAGTGTACGTCGCAAAAATAAGCGCAAGCATTTTTTGTTAATAGTTTCAAGAGAGAGAAGTAAAGTCTGTAGCATAGAAGAATTTGATAATGTTTAGTTAACTACGAGTGATATGCAATATACAAAATTTCGAGACTCAAATCGTACATTTAAAATTATTAGGATATTTTCGTTTTCGTATCTATTCTTTCCTGTATATGGGTGATTTGCAAAAAAGTGGCACATGTCATGTCGCCACCCCCTCAACTTTTATATACTTAAACTTTGCATTTAACTTTGAACTTCATTGGATCGGCAAGTACACAAAAACCTTTTACTAAATGTACTTAATAAATGAGGATACATAGTTAAGTCATGATCTTAAGTGAGCATTAATGGTTGCAGTAATTAATATAGCTCAAATATCACCTCAGTATGTCGCCAAAGAGAACGTTGATAATTTAAAATACTGCACGGCTTCACGTATATAAATATAAATAGATGATTTAAATAAATTTAAAATTTTCTAAATTATAAAATTATATATATGAATTTTTCCCTTGTCGAAGTCCCATTATTTTAAAACACATTTTCAATTTTCCGCCTATTTCCGGCCAGTATTGCCAAGCTGATTACTGTGACACCGCACTGGAGTTAATGATTTTAAACCTTTGCTAATCGAATTCGAATTTTCGATACGAGTTGAATTTTGCAATATTGTTATAATGGTTTTCTTTTGGAACTAATTTTATATAGTAAAATAAACGTCATTTTGATGGCACTATGTATTGCGGTGCGGTAAATAAATGTATTCATTATACTTAAATATAGTAAAAATGTTGTAAATGTAAACCTATAAAATAAGTATTTAAAAGAAATTTGTTTATCTTTTAATGACTCTTCTGGGAAACATTTTAAATACAACAGTTGCAGTTTTTTGCAAAATAAAGTATGTTAGTTTATAACTCAAATAATAAAAAGCCACTACCAGTTGCCCACGTAACGATTTTTTCTTCTATTTGGACGGTGAAATTTTCCATTTTTCTGTAAATCACCCATATGTAAATTGTAAATATTGTTAATGGATGCAGTTGCTTCATAAATATATGACACATCAAAGCAAGCGAATGACATATGTATGTACGTTTGTTTTGATTCTACTCTCAGTTTGCTGTGAAAAGCGACAATAATAATTTTACGCCATATGAGGATGTACAAAAAAAAAAAAAAAATCTCTTTCATAGCCATTCACGCACAAAAACACTTGGTTAGTTAATGTACGCAGAAGAAAGGAAAAAGTAAAAAAATCAAAGGTATACAGCTGCCGCCACTCTTTTCGGATGAATAGACTGAGAACCATTACCATACACCACATGCATTAGGACATAGTGCGAGCAAACTTGCGAGTCGCTTTCATTTTCGTATCTACCCCCGAGAAAAGTGCGTGGCAAACACCCATGTTTCCTCTCGATCCTTTCGAATCCAGCGTATACTCATAACTTTGAGGAAGTTGTAAGCGAAAGTTGTCCACGAGCTCTTGTGTGCGAAACTCCAAACTTTTTTCAAACAATGGGTGTGATACATCGACACAGCGTTACGTGTGAAAAAAAGGAAAAAAAAAGAGATACTTATACGTGTATATATATATATATCAATCAATCAATCAATCAATCAATCAATCAATTAATCAATCAATGAAAAAACGACAAAAATTATTAAGATCATTCAATGGACTTTCGGCAGCATCATTCGTCTGCAGAGATAGAGCTGAGTATACAGAGTATAGACATATCGATAGAGAATTAGAAGTAGAGTATTGTCTTTGGAGCCAGAAATAAGGGATTGCACGTACTTAGAGCTGAAGAGATAATATAAATGATAAGGAAGGTAAGTGTATATATAATAGATATAGATTAGAGCTGAGTATAAGGGGAAAAGTATAGATATACGAGATATAGTAGAGATGAGCGAGAGGAGTATAGATTTGGTATAGACGAGATTCGGTCGAGGAGGAATGTGCACTCACCTGTTGCTGCATGTGGGGCGGCATTTGGCCGGGCTGGTTATGGGGGCCCATGGGTCCGCCTTGGTTAGGCGGATGGCCGGGCCCATGCTGATTGGACGTGGTAACGCTCGTATAGCTATGGTGATTCGCTTGTTGGTAGGCTAGATGCGGTGGATTGTTTTGTTGAAATTGTTGTAGTTGATGTGGTTGTTGGTTGTTCATTAGTGGTTGTTGTAGTTGTCTAGAGTCTAAGTGACAGACAGGGACAGACACAGGCACAATGCAGGCATCTAGCAACAGAGAAGAGAACAGAACCGTGTTGTCATTCCCTTGGCGCATTTCTCGCTTTTGCCCATTTCACGGCTTTTTCATTGCTCTCTTCCGTAGCTCTTTCTCTCTCTCTCTCTCTCTCTCTCTCTATACATCATGATTTTAATCTAATCATCTCTCACACCAACTGTACACATCTCTCTTCATTGCAAGCGCTCTTATACTTCTCCACTGTATGCAATATATGCGCATGCGTGTATCTAATTGCGTTCCACGGTTAAGATCAAATTTACACGCTTCTTTTCACAATTACAGCTCTTATGCGTTACGCATATTTTCGATGCGTGCAGTATTATCCGTTACTTCGCCGCAACCAAAGCTGATCGCATTTGCTCAACAAACTTTAGGAATTTATTTATCTGCTTACGTTCAATATTTCAACTTAGCTGTTGCTTTTTGAATAGCGCTTATTAATTGCTCATCTCAAATTCGAGTTCAATTTCAATTTCAAGTTTGACTATACTTTTTTTTCATCCGAAGGCACGCTAATGCTAAAGAGAGAGTTTGTACAGTTGGAGCGCACCAATCTAACAGTCTGTTCTTCGCGGCATAGGCTAAACAGCCCAATAGGTGGACACTTAAGAATAGAGATCAGTAGATGGACACTCGTACAGTAAATCAATTTTAAATGCAAAAAACAACCCAATGTTTTTTACATTTAAAATTGATTTACTGTAAGAGTGTCCATCTTTAGGTCAGTGTCCCAGCTACTGGATTGTTCACCCTATGTATAATATATATGGGAAAATCCGCCAAAATAATTCAGATAATTGCAGCGGAAATCGACCGAAAAAAAACCTCGTGAGACTCGTCTGGGGCAGCGTTTTTCTTGTTCTACAGGACCCCCAGAACACGAAAAAAATAGTGTTTCCGCGAAATCGAAAAAGTGTTTTTGGGTATTTGGATGTTTACACAAAAATTTACAAAAAAAAATTCGTTTTTTAAAGTGTTTTTTTTTTAATCCGAATTTAGAGGGAGAAGGAATTTTATTTTTACTGTCGCAAATATGCACAAAAGTTCACAAATTTTCTGAGCTTTTCAAATTAGTCAAGCTTTTTTGTCTATGATTTTTTTTAACAAAATGATGGCGGTTTTTGTGAAACAGCGTAATGTTAAACTTTGTTGTGAAAGTGATGTTAAACATGATTTTTTTTCTCGAGAAATATCACCTTAACCAAAAAATGTTGTAGAATAAAAAATGCTTAAAACTATTCAAAGAATACGTATGAATTTTTTCAAAAAATTTTGAGTAAATTTTGAATTTTTCCAAATTGCACAATTTTAGAAAAAATAAAAAATGGTTCAAATTTCTTTGATAAAATTCATACGTATTCTTTGAATAGTTTTAAGCATTTTTTATTCTACAACATTTTTTTGTTAAGGTGATATTTCTCGAGAAAAAAAATCATGTTTAACATCACTTTCACAACAAAGTTTAACATTACGCTGTTTCACAAAAACCGCCGTCATTTTGTTAAAAAAAATCGTAGACAAAAAAGCTTGACTAATTTGAAAAGCTCAGAAAATTTGTGAACTTTTGTGCATGTTTGCGACGGTAAAAATAAAATTCCTTCTCCCTCTAAATTCGGATTGAAAAAAAAACACTTTAAAAAACGAATTCTTTTGTAAATTTTTGTGTAAACATCCAAATACCCAAAAACACTTTTTCGATTTCGCGGAAACACTATTTTTTTCGTGTTCTGGGGGTCCTGTAGAACAAGAAAAACGCTGCCCCAGACGAGTCTCACGAGGTTTTTTTTCGGTCGATTTCCGCTGCAATTATCTGAATTATTTTGGCGGACTTTCCCATATACACGTACAGCATGTGTATACTGTATATATAATATGCAATAGAAAAGATTTTGGATTCTTTGAAATAAGTATCGTGTAGTAGAGTTTATGGAAAGAAACAGTCAAGATTTAGTTGAGACAGATTTTTTTTTCAAGCTTTTGTTAAGTAGACAGAGAAAAGTTTTAAAGACGATCATAAAAAGACATTAATAAACATATAAGATATTGTGAAATGGCCAGCATGACAACACGACACGAACGACAATCATGTGACACGACGACCATCGACCAGTTCAGGCACACACAGACGACAAATCATGTCGGTATATATATATATAGAGTATATAGTAAGTATATAGTATATATAGTATACACATCATCCTTACTACTGTGTATCCAGAGAACTTTAGCACATCAGTAAATGATACTCAGAGTGATTTATATGTTTATACAGGTACACGTATGTATGTATGTGTATGCATATATATATATATATATATATATATATATATATATATATATATATATAATACATATATATGCATCACAACCAATTGTTAAATATAAACATATAATGTATATATGTATATATACGTACGTATTCATATAATAATATAGAAAAACTATGTAGAAAAAGACAGAGAGTAATATATATATATATATGTATAAAGAAGTAACGGAGCTGATACAGTGCTCGCAGAGATAGATATAGAGATAGATAGAGACAGAACAAATATATAAATATATATATATAGATAATATACTTAATAGAATACACTGAAAGCAGCCTGGTGTTTATATTGCACATAATCGTGTGTTTACCTAACTTAAAGAATATATAATATAGATGTAATGTAAACAATATTAAAAAAAAATGATGAAAAATGCCAGCAAGTGTGTTATTATTATATTACACATTGTTTGATAGTAGGTACGTGTGACAATCAACGCGTGAATCAATCGTGTTATACATATCTTTTTGCTCTGGGTACAAGTAAATATTATAAGCAAACAAACATTTTGAAGCTGATTGCTGAATCGATATATACGTGTGTATATATATATTGCGTCGAAAATTTGAGGATTGGGACCCGCCGCTCTTCGGTCACCAGTCGATGGCCAACAACAAACATTACCTTGTTGCAATAGACTTTAACCGTCGAATGATCATTTTCTATATACATATATTTTATGTATATATTCTATATATATATATATATATGTGTGTGTGTTTATATGCTGATAAAAATTAAATGATATTACAATATAATAATTTTGCGTTGGAAATGACAGGTTTGATTATACGCTGTTGCCTTTTTAGGTTTGATGATTGCATTGTGTTGTGTGATTCTTTGACTCGCATATATGATGATGCAGGGAATTACGTTATTGATCATGAATTCATCTATTTGAAACGTTTAATAGTTAAATTGACAAATAGAAAATCTTCTGCGACCCGTCGCTGCCTGTCGTCTGGTACATCGAGTCTCATGTCGTAGTCCTGCTTGTCGTTTCTCATTCCATTCATAATATAAGAACAATCGTCGATGGGACCAACTCGCGCCACAATCAACAGTGACGTATATAAGAAGGAACAATTACCCAAGAATACATAAACTCCGTTGACAAGCGAAAAGGGGAGTCTGAATAGAATGATTGAGCAACGCTGCAAAGCAACCAACAGCTTGCGCGTTGCTGATCGACAAGCAGAAGTCGTCAGCGCGACGCTTGCCTCCTCTCCACAGTAATAAGATATATTTAAATAAGCCCAAGGCAGGATAACTCCAGGGCCGGCTCACGTCGCGCGGACGACGAATATAATAATAATAATTTGAAAGTGTAGTTATACCTTTGTTGCGGCGATGCCCCGGCGGCTCCCGGGGAGGGGGCGGTGGACCCCTTGCCCCGGGACCCTGTCCTGGGCCAGGGCCTCTGCGCCCTCCGGGACCCATTGGGCCTTGAGCTTGACCAGGAGCTTCAGTGAGGAAGTTACTGGGCACAAGGCCGCGAGCCCCGTTCAGTAGTTCACCCATGTAGAAACCATCGTCGTCCATTTCGCCGTACACGTAAATCTCGTTCCCCGTTTGGAAACTCAGCTCCACTTGCTAATCGGCAAAACGAGTACATTAAACTTTCCGAACAAAAGAGGAGTAAGTATACGCGCGTGCAGTCGATTTGCATAGTGCCTATGCGAGAATTAACACGCGGGACACTGACCTCGGCGTCAACATTCGGCGAGAGTTCCTGGGGATCGTAGTCGTAGAGGGCTATCATCTTCTTCACCGGCATGCTCGCGTAGATGTCACCCCAACGATCGTTTGGCATCTGACCTCTCCTACCGGTGGGCCCTCCTCCTTGACCCGACTGAGCTTGCAGTTGAGCTATTTGATTCGGATCTTTCACCTCCTCCACCATGTTGTGCGGCACGTATCCGCGCCTGCCGCGACACTCGCCCCAGTAGAATCCGTCGGCGTCTTTGTCACCGTACACCTGTACCAATATTTACGTTTTTTTTTATCCCCAATAGCTCTACAAACTTATCAAAAGTACATACCTTGATGATGTCGTTTTCAGAGAACGGCAGCTCCTCTTCGCAAGCGTCTGGGTTCGGTGACATAGTCGTCGGGTTGTAGTCGAAAAGAGCGACGAACCAGCGCGTTCTTTTGTTGGCTTGCTGAACGTTTGCAGGCATACGGTGCGGACCGCCTTGAGCCTGGTTCATAGGCCCTGCTCTGTACATGGGTCCTCCTCTCCTTTGCTGGCCTCCTTCACGTTTTTCAAAAGAATTCCAAATATTAGAAGCGTCTTAGCTTTAATCTCCCGTCTACTCGCTTCATCATCAAAATTCATTTTCCGAAATGACCGTACACACTGACATCATTCATAACACACTCATCATTGTGTTTCATCTGAATATACTTTGGAAATTATCATTTTTCACGAAACTGGCTCATACATCTATTAGATTTTGTTTTCTTTACAGGGCCCATCATAGTATAAAACTTTGCTTAATATAATTATACAAGCACACAGAAATCGAACATCAAAAGGTGTCTGATACGTAGTTTTGTACAAGCATTTTATAAGTTTTATTTTTTATTTTTTTTATTCTTTCTGTTTCTAATACATTGTGAGTACGTATAAATATTTTTTAGTATAAATATTCACAACGACGAGATATAATGGCAAAAAGTGTAGAGAGGTAGATAACATCTAGACAATGTATATGTAATGAAAATGTAGAAAAGTAGAAACACTTATGTAGACAAGAAATAAAAGATTTCAAAAGTAGACGTCTGATCCCCACGGTATTTCGATTGTAGTTTGACATATTATATCTTTGTATGTATCGTATGCTTAAAATGATCATGGGTTTCGTAATTGGAAGTATAATTCAATCGTGCCAATAGAGTTAGAACGTGTGAACGTGTAGTATATGCCGTACCCATTACAAAGATCTCATGAGTGCATCTAAAATTCTGGTAGGATGGACATTCATACGTGCAACAAATATCGCAATTAAAATTATTTTTTAAAATTATTTTTCACCCAATTTTGTTATAGGTACATGTACATGTCTTTGTCATAGCATGCTTGACCTCAAATTTGACGTCTTATTTCGAGTTATTTGTTTGTCTTTTGGAAAGAATTAGTGAAAAATTTACAAACATTTATAGTGAATCGTAGATCGTTGAGTTGAGTATTTGACAGAATACAACAATGGGAAACATTGATCAATAATATATTTGTTTGTATAAGCTCATAGAAAAGAAATGTAGGTGAATGCACAGATATAATAGAATTTCCGATAGCAGGAGTGCAGTAAAAGATACTAGAAGTAATAATGAGGTAGAATTTTTTATGAGTCATTGAATAGTAGAAAAGTAGAATACACAGATTTTCACGAGGTTCATTTAGAGAAACACTTAAGTAAATAGTAGCGTAACGTATAAGTCATAGGTAATGCTTGAAGTGTATAAAAAAATTTCAAGTTTATTGCTATTTTCCACAAAAGCATGTCTAAAGATAAACCTGAAATTTTTTTTCGTCGATCGTAGCAGCAAGCATCGCAAAGAGTATTATAAGACGACCAAGAGATTAACGAACGGACGTGCGTCAGAACCAGACACTGATGCGGGACGTGTACAGAACTTGAAAGCACTTGGCCACTGGGTGTACCTGATGGTGATTGTTCATAATATTGCTGTTCTTGAGAAGGTCTCGGGCCGGTATTTGGCGGTCTACCGGACCTGGCGCCACCTTGTTGACCTGGTCCAGGCCCAACCTGACCAGGTGCTGGCCCGTGACGCTGCAGCTGCTGCTGCTGCTGCTGCTGCTGCTGCTGGGGATGGTGTTGCTGTTGCTGTGGCTGTGGTGGCATTTGCTGTTGCTGCGGCTGTTGCTGCTGCTGCTGCTGATGCTGCTGCTGATGCTGCGGGTGCATCTGATGATAGTGTTGCTGATGGTGCTGCATCTGCTGCTGATGATGCTGCATTTGTTGATGATGATGCTGTTGCTGCTGCAATTGCATTTGATGATGCTGCTGCTGACTGGGACTTGGCTGGTGAGACATGTGAGCACCTCTTCTCGAAGTTTCCCCTTCCTCTTCACTGTAGTTCGCCTCGCTCGCTGAGTCCTTTGTTATCTCTGGTGGACCTATACGAGCCCAATGCATGCCAGTGATTTTACTGTTGTTTTGTCATTCTTTTGTACGTGGCAGTCCTTTCGAAAGTAGACGCAACCAGCCTTTCCATTCTTTTTTCACTAACAGTTCTCTTCTCGTGATTGTATTAAAGTAAAACTAGCTCACACGGTATAATTATATCAAGTACATAGGAAAAGTTCTCGCTGACGTTTCACATGACTAAACGAGGCGTATAAGCTAAATGCTAACCGCAGACTTGGAAGTATGGCAGTACAGCCGCTCGAGTTGATTTCTTATTTCTTTGGCAGAGTCGAGTAAATAAAAAATCAGGGAACCGAAAAGAAGCAATGAAACTTAAGGACGCAGCTAAATAATTGAGAGCGACTAAAAATAGGGACGAGATAGCAGTGGTGATAAAAAGAAAGAAGGGTCAGAATGCAGAGAGTAGTGAAAATGAGAGAGTATTTACCCATTTGAGAGATGGTCTGGCCTGGATAGATCTCCTTGTCAGACAAGTTCTCGTCAGTCTCAATGATGACCTGGCCGTGGGCGTCGATCCGAGTGTGCTGGCGCCTCATGTGGGCAGGTATGGATTGTGGATTCTGCTGATACCTCTGTTGTCCGTGGGGTGCGGAGGCCATGTTGGCCATGATCCTCTGCTGGTTGGGATCGTGCATAACGCCGCTGGGGCCGAGTATCATGCCCGACTGGTCCTGCATCTGCGGGTGCATCTGGTGCGACGGGTCCGGCTGCATATTGTGAATGTTCTGCTGCTGCATGTGAACGGGGCCACCTATTGTGGGCAGCAGCCGATAAGTATCTCGTGTATCTCGAGGCGCTGCGCGAACGAGCGAAGGAGCGAACGAGCGAACGAGCTCACCTCTCAGGACGCTGCAAGGTATCGCCGTGGCGCAGCTGTCTCCGGACTGGCTCTCTCTGCTCTTGGTCCTCACAGTGATATGCTTAGGATTGAGTCCCATCAGCTTGTGTATGTCGACTAGCGCGTGATCGCCCGTGGGACTGTCGACATCGGTGACTTTTTTACCGTCGGCGTAAACCGCGTAACCGGTGACTGCCGAACCGTTTAGGGCAACAGGCTGCCAGGTCACTAGCAAAGTGCCGTCCTGCGGTCCAGCCTCCACCTGAGTCACAGACACCCGCTCAAATGAGTGAGCCCCGCGCACCTTACGCTGGGCCCTGGCTCCATTTACCATTCGCGACTTATCCTATTTTCTCGCTTCCTCGCGCTATATACGCCATACGCCATCACCTACTGCGCGTCTCGCATTTAAGAGCTTTTCTTTCGATCGGCTATCGCTAAGCTAATCTTTTTTCTTTTCTTCCATGTAGCATCGAAAGATAAAATAAACCAATAAATCAAAAATAATTCAAATAAAAAATCATTGAGATTGCAGAGGTGGTATAGTAGTAGTATTCTAGTCTATGCGATATAATATAGAGGTGCGCTTTCTGTGCGACTCGACAAAATTGTGTGTGACACGGGCAAAAGTTTAAATATGCGCTGCTGTGCAAAATCTTAGACTGTCTTATGTATATATGTACAATTCTACATATATACTGCTGCGCTGCATTTATGGAATAATAATAGTCAAGCCAAACATAAGCTGCCTATCTATATATAATTCATTATTCCTACGGTTAATTTTGCATGAATATAGAAATAGATTCCTGTTTATCAAAATAAAGCTGTATTGAAAGTTTATGCCGGTCAACAGGTTTCCATTAGAATAAATAATTATTACAAGATGTAGACTCGTAGAGAGAGAGAGAGAGAGAGAGAGAGAGAGAGAGAGAGAGAGAGAGAGAGACAGACAGACAGAGTGGAAGAGAGAGAAAGAAGAGGATAAAAAAGATAAATATCATGGAATTAAATAGGCATGCAATGTCTTTACCCAGTCCTTTGAAGAAAAAAATTCCGATTTACTAAAATGAAATGTAGTTTTCATAGGCTCTTTATGCTTTTTCTTAATAATTCCTTTATGAAGCATTACTTTACTTATGCCCATGTCATCTGAAATCTTGAGGCATAATAAATCTAGGAGATTCAGTATATTGTTGTGTTGAGTGTATTTATAATAATAATAATAATAATATTGTGAGAGAGATTCGGACTAAATAAAGAATTAAAACACACATAGTCGAAATGGATATAAGAAGCAAGTGCTGATTGGCTATATAACTTGTATAAGTATACGCGCGCGATGTATCGGACATTCAAAGGATGACATGGTATTTATAGAGCGAGTTGAAAAGAAGGGGGTGTGTGAGAGAGAGAGAGAGAGAAGAGGCACGTGGGGGGGATCGGGTCGATAATCGTAATGAGAAGAGCTAGGCAATAGAGCGAAGGAAACTAGGCGCAAACCTGGATATCGACCGGAGGATCGGGCAGTCCCTTGGGCAAGGTTTTGAAGTGAACGTGGCAGGCCTGGCTGTTGGCCGACTGGGCGTTTTGGTCCTCAAAGTGCGTAGCTCGGAGATTCTTGGCCTTGACGGTGACCCTGTAGATGGTCGAGGGCGCCAAGCCGGTTATGGTGTGCCGATAGACACCGGGCTTGACGGTCCGCACCTCGACGTTGTTCACGCAGACGACGTGCTGGTGATTGCTGTTGCTCGGCAGCCAGGATATCACTGCCGAGGTCGCCGTGACGTTCGAGGCCTTGACGGCCGTCGGCCCGATCGCCACGTCCTTGCCGATGACCATCGTGCAGGCGGCGTCGCGCGACGTTCGCCGCGAGTGCGTCACCGAGCGAACGCTTATCCGGTGCGGCTGCAACCAATAGTTCAAGCTTGTCTGCAGGCAATTCCAGATTAAATCAGTATATACAGACGTACCCCCTGCACGTAGCACTGAACCATTTGAAAAAGCAAGTGGACAATCTGCAGCTCGCTAACCTTAACATCCGCGCACCAATCCACCTCTCTACTCCTCATACTTTTCCCACCAAAATTCTCCGCACCGATTCCACATACCTCGCGCCTACACTCCAAATCTTTCACTTTAATTCTCAATTCTTTTCAAAATCCTACAAAATTATGCTGCACAGTAGCTACATCGTGTAAAAATGAGACCAAAACATTTATTACAAACCACGAGTGTCCGTATTACAATCGAAGTATGAGCTCTGCACAGGAAAATTCTTTCTACATGTAGAAAAAAATGTATAGAAGAGCGCTATAGAGAAACGCGTGGAAGATTAAGATAAGGAAAAGTATTATATATGCGCATTGCAAGAGTAAAAGAGGAATGAAGAATAGCGCATAATATTAAGATTGGTAAGCTACAGTTGGAGGTTTGGAAGAGGCTGTAGAAAGTAGGTTTTGTGCTAGGCTTGGCTTGGAGAGAAGTGGATTTGGCTTTGCGGTGCGCGAGAGCGTGAGCGATACTAACCCGAGTGGAGTCGACTCCCTCGACGAGTGCGCGAGTTCGCTCGGTGGCCTTGACCGTGACCTTGAGGACGCCGTCGACGTAGACGTGATAGGACTCGAGCTGGTGAGGGTTGTCCGGTGCCGTCCAACCGATGAGCACGCTCTTGTTCAGTTGGCGCTCGAGCGTGAGGTGCTGGGGCGCCGGAACTAGGTCCGAAAACAGGTAGACTTCTTCAGAAGGAAAAAGAACAGGACAAGCCTAGCTGTAGCTAGATTATGCTCTAGTCGCGCCTACGGTCTAACTCTATAAGCCAGCCATCGCTACACGCGTATTCCGCAGTTGTTACCTTGCCGAGATCACGCTCGACGCTTCATTCCTCGCAAGCTCGCCCTTGCATACACTATGTACTTCTTTACAGCGTCCCACAGCTGCGAGCCACTACGCTACTACTATAGTAGGCACTACAAAGCCGCCGCACAAACAGCATGCAACCAACACAAGCACAGACAAGCACTGCATATGCGCGCGTATACGATTAGCTGCAATTAGGATCAATAGTTGCAGTAGCGCCTATTGGGATCATTTATGTACAACACGCGTTCCGGCCACTTTTTACTAAATCATCCCAATTCTCAAAGAAAGAGAAAAAAAGCTGCACAAACGATGTTACTACACAATGCTAATAGGACTACGAGTACGGGCGTTGCAGAGCCGAGCTGCAGCGACTGCGCGCATACCTGGCGGCTCCTGCTCGTCTTCGTCGGCGATCTGGTCGAGTTCCGCGTAGGCGGAAAGCTCGGCTTGGCGATTGCGATTGCCCTCCTCCAGGGCGGCCAGCTCCAGGTCGATGTCCTGCAAGTAACACTGCAGATCCGAGACTGTTAGAATGGGGACATTAGAGCCGGGGCATTGGGGGACAATAAGTAATGTACAGTTGAGCAGCGACGACGACGACGACGAAGACGACTACGACGACGACTACGACGACGACGACGACGACGACGACGACGACGACGACGAAGACAACATAGAAGGTATACAAATACAACTCGAAGGGTCATTCGAAGGGCGGTATCCAACGAGCGAGACGCTTAAATACTCACAGCCTCGAGGGTCTGCTGGGACACGGACTCGGCGCTCTTTGCGCTCTTGGAATTCGTAACGGAAGAGGAGCGCAACGTCTAGAAAGGGCGAGAAGATGCAGGATTGCGATTAGACTATGCTAGCGAGCCAGAGTTATTGCGAGAGGGGGGGGGGGGGGTGCGGGAGCAGTGAGGGAGGGAGCGAATTGCATACCACCCTTCAGTAGCGAAGATCGAGATGGATCGAGGCGTGGGGGGGGGGAGGTGAGGCGAGCGCTCGGGGCGCGGAGCATACCTGGGGGATGTTGGTCGAGACGGCGTCGTCGACGTCGCGCAGGCCCAGGACGGCCTGGTGGAACTCGAGCAGGTCGTCGCCGACGAGCTTCTGGACAAAGTTGGCGGGGACGAGGCCGCGCCGGCCGTCGAGGGTCTCCGCGTCGAGGAAGCCGTCCTCGTCGGGCTGGCCCCAGACCAGGAGGTAGTCGCCGCCCTGGACGGGCAGCTCGGCCTCGGGGTTCTCGTTCGGCGAGTGCTGGAACGGCTCGTAGGTGAACCTGGCGATGTAGACGTAGCAGCGGCCCTTGCCCGGAATGTCGAGCATGTCGACCTGGCCCTCGAGGGCCGAGCTGTCCGTCAGCCGGTCCAGCCGGTCCAGCGGGTTCGCGAGGATGCTCGTCGGGATCTTGGGCATCTGCCGGGGCCCGAGGAAGTGGTGGCCGACCGCGCTGCTCGCGCTCGCCGGGCTCGGCGAGCTGGCGCGCAGGCTCTGCTGGATCTGCTGGATTATCGCCTGCTGCTGCAGCTGGTTCGCCTGCGACTGGACGGAGAGCTGCTGCATCGCGTGCAGCGGGTCCCCTATCGACTGCAGCAGGCCCGAGCCTGGGGGACAGCGAGAAAGACAAGTGTGAGTGCGGGCCCGGCAAGCAGGCAGGCAGGCAGGCAGGCAGGCAGGCAGGCAGGCACGCTACGACTGACCGGTGGAGACGGCCGAGCTGCCGAAAGCGTTGGTCCCGATGGCGGCCGTGGAGAAGGTGCTCGTGCTGCTCGTGGAGAAGGGAAGCACGGACTGGGCCACGCTGCTGAGCGGCGCGGCGAGGGCCGAGGGGATGAAGCCCGAGGACGAGTAGGGCGGCTGGAGGCTCGAGGCGAGGCTCGAGGGCAGATTCGTCTGGGGCACGGAGAAGCTGTGGTGGCCCAGCTGGCTGCTGTACTGGGGCGGGACCGAGCTGCTGTAGCTGCTGCTGGGGTGCGAGGTGATGGGACCGGCGCCGAGGCTCGAGAAGCTCGTGCTCTGCGGCTGCGTGCCGTTCAGCTGGTAGCTACTCTGGCTCGCGCTGCCGAGATACGCGCTCGACGAGCTCGGGTGCTGGCTGAGCTGGCTGGGCAGACTGGGTCCTATGGGCTGCTGATACGTCTGCGTGTGCGGGTAGCTCTCCTGGTACTGGCTGCCCGAGTAGTGGCTGCTGTGCGTCTGCTGCGTCGGCGGCGGTGGCTGCGGCGGCTGCGGCTGCGGCTGATGCTGCTGCTGCTGCTGCTGCGTCGACTGGTACTGCTGCTGCTGCTTCTGCTGCTGCTGCTGCTGGAAGGCTGGCTGGGACTGGCTGGTGGACAGGGACGACGGCGCTGGTGGAATGGGCTCGTTGTAGTGGTAGGGTGGGCCGTTCGGCGTCAGTGGCGGGCAGCCCGGCATCATTGGCGTGAGCGGCATCGGCGAACCCGCGTACTGCTGTGGAGCATATCGTTTGCCGCGTCTGTTAGTTGCGGAAAGCCGGTCTCGTCTCGAATCGTGCAAGCAGATGTACTGACGTGAGACAGTTGAGGCGGCTGCATGCCGAGACTGAGGGCGTGTGGATGGGGCGGGTGCTGGTGCTGGTGGGGTCCGAGATTCGGCAGGTTCTCCGCGCTGGATCGCAGGAGACTCTGGGACATGGGCTGCTGCGTCGTCACGGCGCCGCGCGTCTGCTCCAACTCCTGCAGGATCCTACCGCTGCTGAAAGCCATAGAAGAGCGCAGGCGATACGATGCCTCGCGTCAGAGAGGACTGCTCACACAAACATGCCTTACCTACGCATCTACTCAGTTCTAATATACCCTACAATCTACCGTACGTCTCTGTATTTCTATAATTAAGAGGATTATGAGTTGTTTCTATAGATGTCTGCGATGCATACGTAGAATTTGAAAAAACATTTTAAGCTAGAGCTCTCGGACCGATGGGACTTTCTTCTGTAAATCAAAAGATGATTAAAAATGCCGAGAGGAACATTATTTTATATTATTTATTTATTTTTCTTTAGCTTTTCATCAGAGCATCGAATCTGGGCATATTTTTTTTTAAATCAAGGCTCTTTTCTTGTAATTTATTGCACTGTAGCTCGAAATGCCGTTGGCGTCTCGGGAACATTCATAGTCGCTATTATTCTAGTGTTTTGGCGTATTAATTTTTTGCAAAAAAAAACGAGAGGTTTAATCGCACTTTTAATGGTATTTTTTGGTTTACAGATATAATAAAGCCCGATCAGTCCGGAAGCTCTAGCTTTAAAAAATGTTTTTCGAATTCTAGTTTGAAATTCGCATATTGGTAAATGGGTGTGTTACAGATCTATATATATATATATATAATTTTCAGATACCGCGGCGGTGCTCTAAGAGCAGGCAATTTCTAATGAGCCAGACTTTGACTAATGAGATCACTGAGAGAGAAAGAATATATAAGGGCGCTGCGGAGATGTGTGTAATTGAAGAGAGCATGCAGGCAGGTATATTGGATGTGTGGTACGTGTGTTGGCAGCTCGCGCGGCTTGCGTGTGTATTGTACCTATATGCGCATATGACTATATATGAGTCGGAATCGGGAGATGCGTATGATCGCTAAGGCGTATAAGTTATATATGTATTTGCAGTAGAGATCCGCTACGTCCTACGTATCAAGGGTATATAGAAGAAATATATACATATCGTGAAGCTGCGTCGCATATATAGAAGCGCGCGAGTGTAGAATCGAGTTAATCGGGGGAGAGGGGGGGGGGCGAGGGGGTTATGCGGTCGTTTGTCAGCGAGAGTCGCCGCATATACTTAATATAGAATAAATATAAAACGAATTGCAGATTAGTGAATAGTGGTATAAGAATAAAATTGTCGTACGTGCGGTACCTGTCCTGCTCCATCTTAGCCATGATGCGGTCGATATCGGAGCCGGCCGGCGGCCAGGTGGCCGTCGCCTGCATTGTGCTCGAGGAGGTGCCGCCCGCGGCGGTGGCCGTGTGGTGAGTGCCGAGGGCACTTGGAGCGCGACTGCGCGCGCGTTTCAGGCTGGTCAGCTCGAGGCTGAGCTCCTCGTGCCGCACCATCTGGAGCTCGGTCTTCTTCTCGAGCTCGCGTATCTTCGACTGGAGCGCCTCGATGGACTCGGGCCCCTGATACCTGCCCGCCATCTTCTCCCGCAGGTGGTGCTGCGCCTCCGCGTGCTGCCGCTCCAGGTCCGCCCGGCGAGCCTCCGCCTCGCGCATTTGCTGATCATGGGTAGGTGTTTCTTTGGTTGCTTTTTTTTGCTTTGCTTTGCTTTTTGTCTTTCTTTGCTGTCGAGCTCTTTTCGACGAGTAGGGGCAGCGGGAGGGGGGACGAGACCAAGGGGAAACCTACTCTCCAATCTTCGCTATATGTGCACACATCCATCCTATTTCGGAAACAACTCACACGAGCAAGTCGCAACATTTTTTATTGAAGGCACACCTATACCAGACCTGTTTGTTCTCGTTCCTTAGGTCATTCTGAAAGACGAAAAGCTCGCGTGCAGGGCCGATCGTAGGGTATACTTTTTTCCGGAGCAAAAACGACTCGAAAAAACGAGAAATAATTAACAGAAAGAGAATTCATAGACTTTTTTCTCAAAAACTATGGACGAAAATCGTCATTTAAAAATCTGAAAAAATTCGTTCACGAATTTTAAGTTATTGTTGTTCTAATGAAATATTTTTAAAAGTCCATAGTTTTCGAGAGAAAAGATCTATAAATTCTTGTTTTTTTAATTATTTCTCGTTTTTCGAGTCGTTTTATTTGTTCCGAAAAAAAGAATACCCTTCGATCGACCATATACGCGAAATTTTTCTCTTTCAGAATGACCCAAGGAACGAGAAAAATCATGTCTGATAGGTGCGCCTTCAAGAAAAAATTTTGCGACTTGCTCGTGTGAGTTGTTTCCGAAATAGGATGCATATGCACATATCTCAGCCTACGTTCTCTTATACGGATTGTAATAAACTTGTGTTTTTCTATTCTCCTTATTGTTTTATAACTACGATAAAACCTGAGGGATATCGACGGGCCAAGTCCCGAGCCGCATTGAACGAAATTCACACTGCAAGCTTTAACAGTCTTCTTACTACCAATATAATAATAATTAAATATAACGTCTTTTGATAACATTATTACTTTCAGCAGACTGCAGTTGCGCATTTTTAACTTTGCAAAATTGCCACTACTTAAACTAATATTAAATTTAATAGACACAAATTTATTATTTTACTCCTTAATTTCATGAATTAATATAATGATTATTAATTCAACTTCAAATTATTTATTTCTTTGGACAATAATAGTTCTATCCAGTATGAAACATTAAACAAAATTAAAATTAAATTGCTACATAAAAGGAAAAATCAGTGTGGACGCTATGCATATTGTGTGTACATTGCATATTGATATAAAAACTGTTATAACCGAATTGAGATCAAAGCACACAACTTGATTTGAGAGGATGATTAATTAGGCTTAATAAGACGTGTGGACGTGTATCCTTAAGTTCAACAATTTTCCAGCAAAGTTCTGGGAGATCTCATTGAGACAGTAAATAATGTTTAATCAAAGATTATTATATAGTGAAAAAAACGTTGAAAATTTCTTTAATTATTTAGCCCCTGCGGACAAAAATGTTTAATGGCTAAAAACAGTTTTTATTAACTCTCCGGCTTAAAGACATAATTTATCATATGCGCTTTTCATGATTTCGAGATAATTGCGATTTAATGCTTGTACAGTTTCAAAATATATCAGACCCAAGAATGAAATAGTAGATTTCAGAATGTCTACTCTGCAGTCGTCGCTCTGTCGATTAAATTATACAGAGTACACAAGTTATATTGAATAACATTTGCAACTGTACTTACGCAGAGTATGTGACTCTAGTTTGCAGTATATACACATATATTAATATACTAAAATACATCAATTTAGTACGTATAAACGTAAAATATAGTATTTATTCCATTATGCCGTAAAGTAACTAAAAATATATATTTAATTTATCCAGTTCTGCCTTGAAAAAATAGATTTAATCAATTATTTACATTACGATAGCACTGCGGTACTAATTATTAATGGTGATATTTCATTACTATATGAAAGAGAATTGCACACGGTGATGTCTTTGGCATTATTATCTGAATTTTCATGAAAATGTCACATATTGTACCTATAGTTATGCATTGAAGTCGCAATATACACATGCATGTAGTATGTGAAACATTATTACCTATCAAAATGGTAATAGTTCGTTACACAAATACACACCTATGGGGGAAAAAACTTAAACAGAGCCTAGATCTTGTTTAAATATAGTAAATATAAGATATGGCTTGTCCGAATTTTCTCCCACGGAACTCACTCTTTTTTCTTACACAGCTAGCTGTAACGTGGAAATTAGGCACTTGTTTTGTTGGTACTTTCGACACAGTGTGAGGGAAAATAGTGCGTTAAACTGCACCTATAGGGAGAAAAATACAGGCGAATTGACAGCTGAGCCAAAGGAGTGTTCAAAAGCTTGTACACATTTTCCAGTGACATAGCAGTTACTTTATCAAATATTTTTGTACAAGCTGATCATATCCATTGTAAGATTTTGATTGGCAATACATGGCTACGGGAGCACGAATAAAATTAATAGAATAATAGAAAATTTGTAAGCATAATATAACATTCAATGAGAAAGTTTCTTTTGTTTTCGGAAAGTTTAGTTATGGAAATTTTGTAAATACCAATTGCACCAGTAATGAGCAAGGCGATCTACTAATTATTGATCCGAACAAGAAATTTCAAGATCTGTGTCCACTGCACGTGTAAAAATGAAGACTCCTCTATAGTCCGAGAGTTCGGCTAGCTCGATCGAGTGCTTTCGATCTCCAATTGGAATTGACGCTTGGGTTGGTATATCGAATGTAAATCCGAGAGATGGCTGAAAATTTGGAGAGTATTTTCCGCAAGGTGGGATGGGGTGGGGGGGGGGGCGGGGGTGTAGAAGCATGACACCTACCTCGAGAATGTTTTCGAGCATGGGGTCCTGCATACTGAGGATCCTGGTGCCGCCGCCGACGGCCGCAGCGCCGCTGCTGCTGCCGCCAGAGCCCAGCAGCTGGGGTGCCGTGGACGCGCCACCGCCGACGCCACAGCACTGGAAAACAGCACACGACGTGCAAAGTCTCTCTCACTTACGTATCGCACACACACACACACACACACCCTGCACACAGACGCGCGCGCGTAGCCTCTCTCCCTCTCTCTCTCTCTCTCTCTCTCACCTCGGCAGCTTCTTATCGCGCCGCGACTACCTCACACGCTATACTCCCCGCCCGCGAATCTATCGATCTCCCGCGCGCTATACAACCGTGCGGTGTGCGTGTATAGTGTGTAAAAGTTCAGCGTGGGCGTGTGTCTGTGTGACTATCTCGAACGGGCCATCAGCTCTCCTATGCCGTACGCTAGCTTCGAGATCTGCACTGTAGACAGGCTCGCGCGTTCGATGAGCTTTAGCGCTGTAACTGCTTTAGTTCTCCGCGCCACATTATCCCGTCGTGTTGCAGTCAAATATAAAAAATATGCGCTAGTTTTCTCTCTTCCGGATAGCGAGCTTTTGGGCTGCAGTGCCGAGCAAAATGGCGCCGCGTAAGCACTCAGAGAGAGAGAGAGAGAGAGAGAGAGAGAGAAAACACGCATAGGCTGCGAGCACTACGGCTACGGCGGGGAGTGTATCCATTAGGCAGGAGCTTGCGAAAAATCGCTGCGTAAGAGTGAGCTTGGAAAAATAGTCGTGAGAGATTCCGAGAAGCATCGGTAGGATAAGTACGTCCCGTTCTCGGCTTATTCTCTGCCGGCGGCAGAGAGCTCGTACGGCGCTTATTGATCCTCGCGTAGAGGTATATACGTGCGCGGGAGAGGGAGGCGAGACGTCACATGCCACTGCTGCTGCCGCCGCCACTGCTGCTGCTTCTGCTGCTGCTGCTCAGAGAGAGAGAGAGAGAGAGAGAGAGAGAGAGAGAGATTGCGTAGGTGTGCGTGAGAGAGAAATTGCTGGTCCAGTTGGGCCTGCAGCTGGACCTACGAGATGTACAGCAGTCGCTCGGGGGAGAAATCGTTGCGAGAAAAAAGAAAAAAAGTCACTCGATTCGCTGAGCTGCGGAAATCAATGCGAGAGGGGAGACGCGAGAGAGAGAACGAGCCAGTAGAAACATGCCCGCTGGGTCAGACCGTGAGATGGAGAGAGGCAGAGAGACAGAGAGATGAGAATGAGAGCTAGTATAGAATAGCCGTGGCTGCATGCAGTCTATCCTTGCAGAATTACAGAATCTCGTAGCGCGGCAAGGAAAAAAGATAATTAGTTGCTCGAGAGGGGAGGGGGGGGGGAGAGAGAGAGAGAGGGATGTTCTAGGCGAGAAAATCCGAGAATGAGGTAAAGTAGTGCGAGTGCGAGGCTTGCGAGCAGACTTACGATGACCGAGTCGAAAGGATTGTGGCAGGCCAGGATTGCTGGTACGGGTGCGCCTAGGAGCTGCTCAGCTCTCCTGCTGCTGGCCTAGGTATCCTCGCTTCACGATGGCCGAGGGATTCCAGATACATGCACGAGTCACGAATCACGAGTCACGAGTCACGACACCCCGCGCGCGCGCACACACACAGCCCCGAGTCTATCGTCCCGAGGACATCCTCGCGCGCGAGACCACGACGAGACTACTACCCCCGACGAGAGAGAGAGAGAGCGGGCGAGCGCGAGCTGCGCTCGGAAAGCTGCTTCCACCCGCGTCGTGTGTGAGCAGTGTGAGAGACATAGTATACTGCACAGCCACTGTGCACGCTATACAGTTACACGCGAGGCGCGAGCGATCGCTCGGCTGCTCGCCTAGGGCGGCCGCTAGGGGGCGCTCGCCCAGACGGCGGCAGGCGTGAGGCGGCCGAGCGGCTCACACTGGGGGGCGCAAGTCGCCAGTCACTCCACCAGCCAGCCAGCCAGACTCGCGCCGCGCTCGCGAGCTACGTTATATGGGTCACTCCGCGATCGATCCGACACTTTTCACAGCCCCCAGAGCGCGGCTGCTGCCTCTGCCTGCTGCTGCAGACGCGGGCGCCACCTCCAGCGAAGCTTCCGAAGACCAATCAATATGCGCGCCGCACGCAGCCAGACGCCAGAGCGAGTATATAGCCGGACTCGCTACTCCACACTACCTATCTCCGATTCTCCGATATCGCGAGCGCGCCACGCTTCCATCTCATTTTCTTCCTGCGCTTGCGAAGAAAATCCGGACTAGCCGCGGCGACGCGCGACTGGCGCCTCGATCCTCGCCGACGACACTGCAGTCGCGCGAGCGTTCGAAAAAAATGCCGAGACGAGCTCTCGGGAGCGCGTGACGTCACGGGATAGTAGGCCAGAGAGCGAGAGAGTGAGAGCTGCTCTCGTACACGCGCTTATCAATGAACGTACTCGACGCCTACGGCGCCACCGCCGACAGAGAGAGAAAGAAAACAAAACACCCTTTCCCGCGCTCTCTCACTCTGCCTCCACTGCGTGCATATATATACCGCCCATCTATCGAATGTGCGGTAATTAACGCGCGCTGTCTTTTTCTCTCCCTCTCTTTCTCTCTAAATATACCGCAGAGCAGACGACAGATCTCGCTTTCACTTTTCTCTCTGTATATACATACCTTCTATCTGCGACTTTCGAGAGATATTCCGTGCACTTCCTAGTACAGATTGCGCAATATCGCGGCGCGCGTGTTTCGCGGTTAAATATTTTTTTCGTGCGTATAGAAAAAAGTGTGTGTAACTTGCAGGTTACACAATACTATATGCATACTCATGAGTGTCGCACGAGCGGCTCTTTTTCATTCCTGTCCACCGCGACGCATCCTTATTCGGCATATATACATTCTCCACGAGAAGACGACGGCCGCATAAAGTCAAACAACTGCGGAGCGAGCTAAGCAAATTGTTGGCTACATGCGGCAAGTATGTATATATGTACATGGCATAATATAGATAATAAGCTAAGCGAGGACGTGCAGCTGAGGAACTAAGTAGCTGCAGAGGAGAGAGAGAGAGAGAGAGAGAGAGAGAGAGAGAGAGAGAGAGAGGAGGAGGAAGAGAAGGAGGAGAAAAATCGCACGAGAGTCGAAGGAGCCGGTTCGGCAGCGTCAGTAGGTATTATAGACCAAGTGAAGTGTGCACGCACGCCGCCGCCGCCGCTCTCTCTCTCTCTCTCTCTCTAAAACAGCTAACGTGTGCTAGGCTCCGCTCTGTACAGTGTGCTGTGTGTGTCGCTGCTCCAAACTGCTTCGAGTCTCGAGCCTGCTTTCGTAACGCTGCTGCTACTTTACCTTACTTTCGTGCATTTTACTCTGGTATTTTACTTTTTTCACTCCTATACGATTTTTTCGATTTATCGTTAATCAAGGGTCAATGATTTTTCGTCCCGTCTGTCTCTCGCGAGAATAGTGTCGGTGCGTAAGGAATGCGAGCGTAAAATCGATTATAATGCGGAAAATCGTTAAGGCTGGCTTTTCCTTTCTTTTACATTCTTTTTCGAATGAAATGAAAATTTCAGATTGTACTATATTTTGAGCAAAAATGCAAAGCAAATACAAAATTCAATTATAAATTTTATTTTCAATCGTCTAACTGCGCGTTAAGAAAATTTAGATTGACTTTGTGTTTTATCGTGCCTGAGTTACAATAAAACTTTTTTACCTTATAAAAAGTAAGAAAAAATATAAATAGTAAGAATAAAAAATGTATGCACATACTTGGCGATGCAATGAACCGTATTATAAAAATATTCTCATCGGCACGCAACTTTAAAAAATCCATTTCCTCTCTTACTCTAAAAACATTGTGTTTTGAAAATTGAAGAGTCGCTCATGCACCGCTCGCGCTATTTGAATTTACACTTGGCATAGATTACGCTAATTCTATGTGTTAAATAAAGTGCAAAAATGTCACGGAAAAGCGTACGATAAGCAGCGCGCGCTTGCACAGTCGATAGAAAAAAAGAGGACAGACGCGAATATTTCGATTTCAAAGTAGAAACAAACTATGTTTACGCGCAGGTACATATACATATATATAATAGTATAATACAATTATAACAGATACATACATCCGCAAGATCCAAGAGAAAGTATATAATACTTATGCTGAAGGAGCAGGAAACAATATGAGAGAAAACATGAAGCTGGGCCATGACATAAGTGATTCGAAAGCCCAATGGCCCGAAATAACGGATGATCTCCTGGAGGAACTTGAGTCCTGGGGAATTGACAGATCTCTGGGTAAAATACCGGCTGAGCAACTGGCAATATTCGCGCACAGTTGCTATTATGACAAAAGCGCGATCCTCAAGTGCATGGAAACGTACTACAAGATGCGGCGCAATGTACCAGATTTTTTCAGTAACAGAGACGTGCTGCTGGAGAATCACGAGCAAAACTTGAAAGTCGTGTGAGTTCTTTGACAAATCAATATGCATTGGATTCGTTATTCATCTTTTAAATAATACATGTAGCCGCGACGTTTCGTATTTTTAATATATTGGCATGCATGCGATTTTTGAATTTCCGATGATTTCTGCTTCTGACCGCGCAAAATTAAGTGTCAATGTTACGAAAAATTCTAAATGCATATACATTCAGCTGGCATAACTTCCATTAAAACGCTTTAATCTTAAGAATAGCATTGCACAATGTCACAGCGGCAGACGAATAAAGAAATGACTGCTTGTACTAACTCTGCAATGAAATTTTCATCGACTATTCAAGTAGAATTAATATTCGTCCACAATTTATTTATATACAATTTTTATTTATTAATATACAATTAATCATGCGTCATTTATGTCAATTGGTAATTAATATTTCACCGTTACGAGATCTCTTAAACAGTTGCTAAAAATATCTTGATGAATGGGAAATGCAAGATAATCCTACTAAGAATAGAACAATTGAAAATTTGGCTGCACGCAACTCGAGTCGAGTGCGTACGAAACTATAATTTCCAGCATATATTGTATAATAATAATAATAATAATAATAATAATAATAATAATAATAATAATAATAATATCGTGAGAAATAACACGGGGGCATATATATAGTTACTACGCTGAACTACCAAAGTCGAGCCCGGAAGGCTACCGCATAATCTACCACGCCCTAAAGAACCACACGTCCTCGAGTTACATGTTCAACGACGCGGTCGCCGGCCTCCTCATGACAGTCGACTCGAGCCTCTACAGCGAGGGCTGCGTCCCCGGCCACGTGTTCCTCTTCGACATGCGAGGCGTGCGTCCCGGTCACCTTCTCCGCGTCTCCATCACTAACCTTCGTCGCTTTTTCGAATACCTCCAAGAAGCCATGCCGATTCGCCTCAAGGCCATACACGTCCTCAACTGCGTCTGGTTCATTGACAAGGTTCTCTCGCTCGTCAAGCCCTTCATGAAGAAGGAGCTCTTCGACATTGTGCGTCTATTATTATAAGTACTATACGCGTTTACCTACTAGCTTTTTCCAAATTTCAATAAGTACTTTAAAAAGCTTATTCATCTCTGAAAGCTATATACTATAAGCTTATAGTATATACAACTATAATAGTATATAACATGGCACATTGGCACCTGCATGTAGTATACCGCGTACTGATGTATTTTTCCGCAGCTACACTTGCACACCGGCGACGTATCCGACGTTTATCAGTACATTCCAGCCGAGTGTCTTCCAAAGGATTTCGGCGGAAAACTCGACGACATCGAGACACTTCACGGTATGCAACTCCTTCTTATATGAACGCGCGTGTAACTTATTCTTTTTTTCTGTGCGCGGCGAACAAGCTTTTATTTCCATGTGCGCGAGAGCAGCGGAACAATGCCAAAAGCTGGTCCGACTGCGAAGCTACTTCCTGGAGGAGGAGCGACTGTTTCGGAGCTACCAGAGCTCTTGCTCGAGGAAATCGACGGGCGCGTGCGGTGGAGCAGACGACGCCGAGGAAGGCGCCAGCTGATTTATACGCGAGAGATCACACACCGCAAGCCTGCCCGCATCATAACTCATGCACATAGATTACAGCACGAAAGCGAGCGTGTCGCCGCACATCACTTTTTATCGCGCGCATATAGTGAATAATTTTATACATACAACTATATTATATGTTTTGTACTTTCATGTATAAGTAAATATTATATATAGCGAAGCTAAATAAAAGACCGACAGAAAAAGCGTTGGAGCCTGTGTATACATGTAAGACGTGTTGGTTTACATAATCAGTTAATTGCTGATATGAGTTTCATAAAGCCGGTGTTGGCAGAGCGAGTGCTAGAATGTGTATAGTATGTAACGATCGTCGCATTCGTCGTGCGCCTTTACGTAATATAAGCTAGGAGCAGTGTATAATAGTCTCTATAGCTTTCGCGAAATATAATCGAGTCATAGCCCGCGCGTGCGGCAACGCCGCTAACGCAATAAGTAACAATAATAATTCATATTAGCTGAGTGTGCAGCTGAGAGCGATATAACATCGTTCCGCAAGTGCATTTATATACATTATCGCCGGAGACAATATAACGAGTCGTCGCGTCTGACTATGTCGACGCGCTACTACTTGCGTTGGCTCTACTGGTGGTGGTATCAGTGGTATATTGGTATATAGTCATATAGCGAGTCACGCAGTGATTGGTGATAGTGCTTGCGCATGTATATGTATAATATAGGTATCGCGTATATACACGCCGCGGCGGCATTCGTTTTTATTCGGCCGCTCTCGTCCTGGTCGTGGCCGCCTGTGATTCGAGATCTCTCGCGCAAACTCCGCATTTACAAGTCGGTATATACGAGCATCTCGCGGCTCGCGGCGAGATCCATCGCAGACATCAGAGGGGACAGGAGAGCTTTGCGGCGGCGTCGTCCTTCGGCTTTGAGGTTAAAAAAGTCTTGGTTGCCCCCTCCCCGGCGGATTGCCTTGCTCGCATTCAGTTATACTGCGGAGCAAGTGCACCGCTTGCCTATATTACTCGCAGACACGCCGCAGAGCATCTCCGCGCCGTCGAGACTTGGCCAGCTGTATATATAAGTTAGCGCTCGGAAGCTCCTAACGTCGAGAGTCAACAGAGCCGCGAGTCGATGAACTTTGGCAGAGGTTGAGAGGAGGAATCTTGGCTATTGGCTTATAAGTATACGCAGTCTGCAATGATGCGTCGAGTCTTCCTCACCGTCATCTCCGCCCTGGTGGCCTTTTGCTCCGAGATGGAATTTTCCGCTGCCGACGACTGCCGAGCTTGCGTACAGCTCAACTCCTTCAGCTTCGATAAGGTCAATAGTCAATACACATGATTTCCGTCGTTTAATCGCGCCCATTGTAAATTAGAGCTTTAGCGACTGGTTGGCTTACGATGCGCTTGCAGATCATTCCGAAATTCAGAGCGGCCGTGGTAAAGTTCGACGTGGCTTTTCCCTACGGCGAGAAGCACGAAGAGTTCGCGAAAGTCGCCCAGAGCAGCCGGGACTCGATGGATCTCCTCGTGGCCGAAGTCGGCGTCAAGGACTTTGGCAACAAGGACAACTCCGAACTGGCTCAGCGCTTCTCTGTCAGCAAGGACGACTACCCGGTAGTCCTGCTTTTCATACAGGGCAAGAGCGAGCCGTACAAGTTCGTCGCCGAGGCCGACGCCGATTTCACCGCCGACAACATCAAGAGATTCGTCAAGAAGAAATCCGGGGTCTACCTGGGACTGCCCGGTTGTGTCGAGAAGCTCGACCGACTGGCCGAGGAGTTTCGAACATCCGGCGAGAAGGACAGACAGGTTCGTCGGCCACTTCTCTATGCCTCGGTCTCACTTTACAGAACATCGCTCACTTCCCATTCGGATTTTCAGGAGATTCTCAACAAAGCCAAGGTCTTCGAAGAAACCCTACCGGAGGAGCATCGTCCAGCGGCCAAGGTCTACGTGAAAACCATGGAGAGAATATTGGAGCGAGGCGACGTCTTCGTTCAGACAGAGCACACGAGGATCGAGGGCCTTCTCAAGGGAAAGTTGTCCAACGACAAGAAACGAACGATGGAGGAGAGACGGAATATTTTGCAGTCCTTCACGCACAGGGATGAACTGTAAATTACAGCGAGACAATGGCGCGGAGATGAAGGGAAAGCCACGATTCATTTCCACTTTGAATTTCAGCCATTTACCATAACTGCTTTACTTACTTCTTTATGGACAACTTATTTTTTATGAGAAGCCAATTTTCGAACTGCTGGAATCGGGTTACGGTTATAAGTATACTTTAAGCACGTTTCAGCCTATAGTTATAACGTCGCCGGCAGTCGCGGCCTTGATGCGCGCGTTCTACCAATGTTTTGCAAATATCTAAATGCCGTCAAATCTTAGACAATTTTACAAAGTATTATCGCATTTATTCTTTCTTACTTTTATCATTTTACAATGTAGTATGCTTATTTCATTCATCAATCACTAGCCACTGAAGATTCTACATTCATCATACTGCATATTTGTTTTAAAAATCACATATTATATCAATGTACAATATCGGTATAAATATTATTCTTAAATATAAAATTAATGAATCAGTATCTAAACCTGTTATACGACTGACAATTTTCGTGCAATAAAAAATCCTTTTGGTACCAGGAATTTTATTCTAAAATGTTATTTTGCGTCTTTGTCTCAAATCTCATTTTGTTTAACATTGTACACCTCAACAGGAATGTTATTGTTATTCCACCAAAAACTGTGGAATTGCAGTTACCTTGCAGCATCATTAGTCATATTTACTCTAATAAAACTTACTCTTGTTCCTTAACTTTTAAATTCGTGAGATCTTTTGTCACATCCTCAGTGGCTTTTGTAACTTCTGAACTACTGCTACTCTTTTCTTCTTTGGAGTGCTTTTTATCATCTGCTTTTGAACCAGTTGTAGATTTTTCTTTCTCTTCCAGTTTCGATGTGGTTTCTTCTTCGCTATCAGAGCAACTTACTTCGCTCTCGTGATCAGAATCAGGCTTGCCAATGTAAGCTTCACATTCTGACTCCACTATCTTCTTTGCTTTTTCAAATGTTTCCTTCCACAACTTAGCATCTGAAAAAACGTTTAACAATTTATTAAGTTCATTATATTAAAATTATTTAGCTTTCATATTACAGAGAATTACTTTCAACGTTGGCAAATTTAATTGCAAGTAATTGTGGCTTTGGCTGTTCATCTGCAAAGTCTGCAAGAGCACTCCAAACCCAAGCACGGTCACTACCACAGTTCGGATTTAGTTCCATGTAAGGCCAAACAAAGTGATTTGCACAAATTTTTAAAGTCTTGTCCCGTCTCATAACAACTCTGACTGTATTTTTTGTTTTGTGCTTTAGAAGTTTTGCCTCTCCAGTTCCTCTTTCCTTCCATTCTGCTGGAGTGTCACTTGTATCATAACGATATAGCTTTGCTCTCCTGTAATCACGCGTAAACAAACAAATTGTCCAATCAAAATAAAATAAAAGAATTGCACAATGCGAACCCATGGCTAAACTTACAATTTTATCAACTCTTGTTCTTCCTCTTCATTTGTGGACACTTCAACCAAGGGTAGTTGAACAACCGGTTCAAAGTGTACATCAATGGGTGGAGAATGAGGAGGAGAATCTCCTATAGCGACAATTGGCTCTGCACTGCCATTCTCAGTGGCAAGTTTTCCATTTAACTGCAACAAAAGGTAAGCAAAAGGTAAACATTTTATGGTCTGTCAAGAATTTACAATCAATAGACAATATTGCCACTTGTATGCAGAGTGCACAAATAAGAATCCAACTTTCTCTGCAGATAAACATCAATAAATCGAATCAAGAAAGAAATAATGCAATGTTTAAGAATGATTTTTGAATTTTGAAAAGAGATAATCGCGCAGCGATCGAGAGAAGCGCAGAAAAGACTGTAACCTAATTCGCGAGCATCCCATCGAGGCGTAATAAAATAGCAAAAGAATCATTAACAGCTCGAGCTGACAAGACTTACCCCCAATTCAGGCATTTTATTGTTGCAAGCACAGCTTGTAAGTTAACAAAAACAGTTGATATGTAACTGATTGGCGGCAATATATACCATCACATATACGCACAACGGCTTTAACAAAGCTAGATAGGTATATATAGTGTAGTATGTCTAACTATAACGAACTCGGAACTCAAATATAGCGAAACGGAAAGGGGGGGGGGGGGAAATGAATATACGCGCTCTCCAGGCGACTGAAGTAGGCCAAAGGCCGATTTCAAATCGAACGCTCGAAGATTTGAATCTTCCCCTCGTCTGTCGCAGTGTCGCCTTCGTCCCTATAATTATGCCAGATTCTCTCAATTATTCAAATCGGCAAATTGAAAAGTTTACTCGATCTGGCAGTCCTCGGCTGCCGTCGTGAGCGCAGCGTACCTGCACCAAGCGCAAATAACAATTGAAGCCTATAATTAAGCGGTGAAGAAGCGATTCTAGCGATAACCGAGATCAATGTGAAGTTGATCGCTTGATAATTTAGATTCGGATTTCGGGAACGAGAGGAACGGGATCGCGGAACGATTTTCACGGCGCGAGGAAAGGACGCAGGCGCGCGCGCGCGCCCGCGACTGACAGAGCTGAGCTGAGCTGAGAGAGTCTGAGGCCTAGCAGCGACTATAGCGACGCTGACGCGGCTCACACACTTGTATAGGCGCACATATGCGCGAGTGTCTATACGTGTGCGCGGCTTTGGCCAACGATGAGTATCGCAGAGACATCTGCAGCAGCAGCAGCAGCAGCAGAGACGAGGCTCGAGGCGTAGAACGTTAGCGCGAGAACTATAGGTATACCTACTGCAAGTATACGCGAGCAAGAGAGAGAGAGAGAGCGGAGAGAGCGGTTGGTTCAGCATTCAGCATCAGCATACAACACAGGCGAACGGCGGAGTGTGGACTGCGCGCGAGAGAGATAGAGCGAGGCGAGCTGCGACTGCGAGAGAGCCACGAGTGTGCTTATGCTTGTGACTTGTGTGTCCGGGGCGGCCATTGCGGGTACCTTGCTGTCTCGTTCAGCCAGCGCGCAGAGAGGCGAGAAAGTGATAATCGTGAAAGCGGCTTTTTCGGTGCTTCTGGCAAGTACACCGTTGGCTCGGCGAGCGCGCCTTTCATCGGGAAGCGAAGCCTGCGGCCCCCGCGCAGAGTACGTCCTTTAAACGAGTGCTCGAGTGTCGTCGTCGTCGTCGTCGTCGTCGTCGTCGTCTCTCTCTCTCCCTCTCACACTCTTCGCGCTCTATGTGTCTCCTCCTCGAGTTCCTCCGATTGACGTCGTCGTGCCCAACAGTTCTCAGGGCGAGAGAGAGCGCACATTACGGGTGTTGAGTTTTTGCATATTTGCCTGCGCAAATCGGCCATCGCGCATCCGCCGCGGCCACGAGGGACTCGGACAAGTTGGACTGCGACGAGGATACCGAGTGCGTGAGCGAAGGAGAGTGTAGGAGACCAAGCCCAGCACCGCGAGTAGCCCCGTTTTTTCGCGCGCGCGCGCGCTCTCTCTTCCCCCCGTGCGTGCGAGCTCCCCCGCGAGTCTGCTGCTGCACTTGTGCTACTGGAAACGAGAACGCGAGTATTCCTCTCTCTCTCTCTCTCTCTCTCGCTCGCTCTCTTGCCCCGAGTCGTCTTGCCACAACTCTCGCGGCCTAGTGTCTCCCGCATCCAAGTGAAAACAAGAGACCGGCCCCATGTCTGAACTCGAGAAGCTCAACATCGACAACATAATCGCGCGACTCTTGGAAGGTGAGTAACCCTATGCCTATTCATGCCTGTATACACATGTGTAACGCGCGCGCAACTGCAATTTCCCGCGACTAATGCTACGCTTAATAGTAAGCAGTTAGCAGCAGTAGTGCTCGTTACTGCAACTGCAGTGTCGAGTAGAGATCATTGCCTCTGCACGCAAGAGTCTAAGTACATGCGCTCCATCTTTATCGCCCTCCCACTCCCATCGGCGCAACTGCCAACTGCGAACGCCGACCCGACTTCTCGCTCGCTCTCCGACTCTCTCTCTCTCTCTCTCTCTCTCTCGTACCCGAAACCGCCGAAACGTGTCAAGGGCACGATTGGCCCTTGAACGGACTTCCCTACCTTCGACACCAGTTCGAACCACGAGGACTTACGCAACTCCCTCCTCTCCAACTCTTCCCCTCGCCATCTCGGACGGGGGTTATAAATTTAGGCGGACGAGTCATGCTTCTTCTTCCTATGTCTGACATGTACAACTCCACCTTTCATTGCGACAGCTTCTTCAGATTCCTTGCTTCCAATCACTTGCGACTGGCTATATCCAGTACCCTAGACCCTCGTATCCGTGTTTAGATGACTATGTGTAGAAAACAAACAATGCCTGATAATTTCAGTGAGAGGAGCGCGACCCGGCAAAAATGTTCAGTTAACTGAGGGAGAGATTCGAGGACTTTGCCTCAAGTCCCGTGAAATTTTCCTATCGCAACCAATTCTTCTGGAGCTTGAAGCACCTCTCAAAATATGCGGTAAGCTATACTCCATCAAATATTTTACTCCAGACATGTATGTAAGCTTTTGTTTATACATGCTCTATTTGCAGGTGACATTCATGGACAATATTATGACCTGCTTCGACTCTTTGAATATGGAAGCTTCCCTCCAGAGAGCAATTACCTCTTCCTAGGTGATTACGTAGACAGAGGAAAGCAGTCGTTAGAAACCATTTGCCTCCTCCTCGCTTACAAGATCAAGTACCCAGAGAATTTCTTCCTGCTTAGAGGAAACCATGAGTGTGCATCCATTAACAGGATATATGGGTTCTACGATGAATGTAAGTCTTTCTTTTTCTGTCTGAGTCCAATGGACTTGCAAAGTAAAACTATTTGAAATAATTAATGAATTTTTATTTTATTGTTCTACAGGCAAACGTCGTTACAACATCAAATTGTGGAAAACCTTTACAGACTGCTTTAACTGTTTACCAGTTGCGGCAATCGTGGATGAGAAAATTTTCTGCTGTCATGGAGGCTTGAGTCCTGACCTCCAAAGCATGGAACAGATCAGGCGCATCATGCGACCCACCGATGTTCCCGATCAGGGCCTGCTCTGCGATCTGCTGTGGTCGGATCCAGACAAAGATACGATGGGCTGGGGTGAAAACGATCGTGGCGTCTCTTTTACATTTGGTGCCGAAGTCGTGGCTAAATTCCTTCACAAACATGATTTCGATCTTATTTGTCGTGCGCATCAGGTACGTGGAATCTCAATTTTTTTCGGTCAAAATGAAAAATATTTGTGAGCGCGCATGTTTTAATTTTCATGTTAATTTACCAGGTTGTCGAAGATGGTTACGAGTTTTTTGCCAAGCGTCAGTTGGTCACGTTGTTCTCGGCGCCTAACTATTGCGGCGAATTCGACAATGCAGGTGCCATGATGTCGGTAGACGAAACGCTCATGTGCAGTTTCCAGATTCTGAAGCCTGCTGACAAGAGGAAATTCACGTACGGTGGCCTGAACGCTGGACGGCCTGTTACGCCGCCGCGCGGTGCCAACAACAAAAACAAAAAGAAGTGAAACGACCGAGTAGATGTTGTTCGAACGCGACACTTAGGATCTTAAGACCTCTCTCTCCCCCTGACTCCTCCAAGCCCCAACCAAGAAATTCCACCATCCTTTAAGACTCTTAAGTCCTTGTAAGAAAGAGTAATTAAAAGTCTACTACTACAAGTACATTCATAAAAAAAAAAATAACAATGATAACAAAAACACAAAACACCTGCGCGAAGCCATCCATGAAAGCAATGATACAATGCAGAAATCACTTCCGAATAAGCATCATTGTTATTGTCATTTAGAGCTTTGGCAAACATTTTTGACATTAATATTTTAAATCATTGATTTACATCATCGTCTAAATGAGCAAGAGTACCGACGCGACGTCGATGTTATTAAACGAGAAGCTTTTTTATTTTTTCTGCGCGTTCGAGTAGGTGGCCTTCAGAAAGCGCAATGATTGAAATGTGTGCCGGCGAAAAGTCATTATCTTGCGCGCGTAAAAGAACGGAGATTTGAATAGCCAGGAGGCTCTTGTATAGTTATTATCTATTCTAAAGTAGCATATTAATTCATTTTAGTTGGACAACAGAAAATTCGAGAAAAAGATGACGAGCACATTAAGTAAAATATGTTTTCCTTTACATAATTCTTTAGATGTAATATGCAATCACTCGATAACAAAAGGAAAGCATGCGGTGACTATAGGTGCTCTCTCTCGCCATTTCTTTGTAGCCGCAAAAAGGATCGATTTTTTTTTTCTTTGGCTGCTATTGCGAAACCATAGATGTCATTGTAATTCTTCTGAGTATCACCTGCCCGAACTTCTTATTCTTTTACTCACAAACGTACATACATAAAAACCCAGGCATGAATTTGCAAACACAAGAGAGGAAAAAAATTCAGCGGCAGCGGCATTACTCTCGGCGTACAGCCGCGATGCGCCGAATTAAATCAATGAGCGCGCCTGTTACTTTTTTCGGTTGTAATTGATACATACATTCAAGCATATATATGATTAAAAAAAAAGAAAAGACAATTTAAATACCGCTTTCTTAAATTTTCCTTGTAAACTCCTTTTTTTATACAAAAAACTGAATTCAACGGAAAATATCAATCCAAAAAAACATGATTCGTAGTTTTGTCGATTCAAGGTCTTCGTCAATGTAGTTAGAAAGACCATTATAGAGTTGAGAAAAAAGACAATTTTTTCCCGGAACGTAATGTGCGAAAAGGTTGAAATCGTTGTAGACAAAAATATTAGCAAGGGATTAATAACTATATATATATATATATATATTAAAAAGCGTCATCACAAAATATTGAACGCTTGCGCGTTGAGGCAAAGAAGGTCCAGGTAAACTGTGTTAAAGTGCTTTCGAACGAGCACGAAGTCGATATCAATACATATATATACTTATATATATATGTGTGTGTGTGAAATCCATTTCGTGTTTCCTCGTTTGAAATGAATTTTGGCCGTGAGCCCTTTTGAGAGTGCGTTTTGACAAGAATTTTCACGATACACTTGTTACCGACGATCCACTACGATCTCGCGTCTATTTTTATCAGAAATAACAGTAATAATGTTTTAATTCGAATAAATTATTATTCAAGGTTGTTCGAGAATGTCCTGTCTGGATCGTCCGTAACAAAAGATTTGACCTATACCAATGTACGGGGTATAAAGTAGTGAAATCACGTGGGTTTTAAACAGCTGAAGAATATAATAATCCCAAGGTCCGTGCAAGCGAACATTTTATCATCCTTATCTCATCGACAAGAAAAAAATGCAACATATATATACATATATCATTCATCGTTCCACATTCGCAGGCTAATGTCGTTCTGTCATCGAAAAATATAACATTCATCTCCATCGTCGTGTCATCGTATGTTTCGTATATTTAAAAAGTCCTCTATTACCCCCTGATAACGGAAAAAAAAATACGATATGAGCACTTGCGTTTTCCTCAAGCACCGTAACAAGTAGTTTCATCCATATAGTGACGTTGTTTTTGCAGACAAACAAGGAAATACGTGAATGACTAGTAACGACTTATTATTATAGGACATTAAAAAAAACCATTAACATCAGGCAAGCGCTCCCAATCATTGTACATTTATTTTTTTTTTCTAAATAAAATTTCATCTCAAAACTTATCCTGTCATTTCTTCATTTTCCAAACGTCAATAAATTGATAATAACTTTTTTTAAATTTTTTGAAAGGAGCTAAAAATTGCTTTTGCGCACTTGTATCTATTGAACAATAAGCGCTTATAAATTTTCCAGTATTGCAAGAGTCAATCGCAGAGAAATGGCTACAAAATAAAAACAGATTTTTTATTATAATTTTTTATTGCTCGAGCCCTTTATCTGCGACTGTGAACATTTTTTTAACGACTTTTGTATCGATAGAAAATATACTTTTACTTACATAGATGCATAATTGCGAACCAAAGCATATTTACGCTCGATTTTCATATGTAAAATAATACTTGTTTTAATGTATCACATATACACATTCGCCTGTTACAATATACATATAATATACAAGTTCGCACTGATTTCGCGGATAGTAAAAATTCTCACACTTTAAATGAAAACACGCACCAAATGAAACTTAGATGCAGTTGCATAGATTTTATTGTGATTTTTTTTCAATGTTTATTTTTACATTACAAGCAATAATAAAAAAAATAATAAAGAACCGAGTGGAAATTTAACGATATATTTCAACTTATGGATATAATGCAACGAGATTGAAAAAAAAACCAAGTAAATACGCGCATAGATAGGCTTTGATATTAGTTAAATAATTAAATGCACTAAATAATCTGTAGATAGAATTGCTAATAGTTACACGTCGTCTTTATATGTAGGTATACAACTGAATTGCACTTAATTGCCGAGCATATTTCGAAATTGTTTTATCGAACGTAAAATTGCATATAAATATTAAGAATACAGCATAAGCACGCGTACTTGAAAGCAAATTGTATACAGTGTTTATAATTTTAAGAAATCACAAAAGTGGAATGTTTGTATGGAGAAATTTACCAAAAATCGAACTCTTTTTAGCTTAAAAGTGGAAAATGAACAGTTTTGAGAGTACGCTGACCGGACAGGATTTTTCACACTCGTTAGGACATACAAAAAAAAAGAAAAATGACCGAAATACATCGGCACCCCATGCCAACAAAAATTTACGGGTCAAAAAATATGTCAATTTTTGTGCTTCTTTTCATTCTCTTATAACGATTTAAGAAGCAAGACATATATTAAATAAAATGTCCAATCAGCCAAAATAGAGTACGAAAAGAGCTTTAATTTGAGCTATAGAACGTTATGCTCTCATGTATATATGCTTCTCATGTAGATCATTTTTTGAAAGCATATATATATATTATATATATTATATATATATGTGCATATATATCCATCCTATTTTGGAAACAACTCACCCGAGCAAGTCGCAAAAAATTTTTTTGAAGGCACACCTACCAGACCTGATTTTTCTTGTTCCTTAGGTCATTCTGAAAAAGAAAAACCTCGCGTACATGGCTTATCGTCCGGTATACTTTTTTCAGGAGCAAAAACGACTCGAAAAAACGAGAAATGATTGACAAAAAAAGAATTTACAGATTTTTCTCTCGAAAACTATGGACTTTTATACAAATTTCATTAGAACAATAATGACTTAAAATTCAGCAAAGAATGCTCTGAAATTTTTTCAGATGGATCCGACACAATTTATGATTTTTCGAAAATTCAAAAAAATCGCTATTTCGAAAATCGTCATTTAAAAATCTGAAAAAATTTCAGAGTATTCTTTGATAAATTTGTAGCCATTATTGTTCTAATGAAATATTTTGAAAACTCCCTAGTTTTCAAGAAAAAAATCTATAAATTCTTGTTTTTGAATTATTTCTCGTTTTTCGAGTGGTCTTTTCTCCGGAAAAAAGTATATCCTTAAATCGGCCATGTACGCGAGGTTTTTCTCTTTGAGAATGACCTAAGGAACGAGAATTTGAGCATAAAATTTATTATAAAAATTCGACATTTTCATCGATTTTTATCTTGGAAACGAATCGAACTTGAGAAAAATCTCAAGAATACTTTTTGTCTTAGAATTTTTTTTGCTATTTAAATATATTTTTTTCAGATGGGAAATCCAATCTTCGGATTTTGACAAGTGATTTTTTTTATTTTTAGCTTATCAGAGTAGCTCCATCTTGTTCTAGGAGTTTCGCAGGCACTTTTGTACTGAAAAAAAGTATCTCCAGGAATTGTTTGGTAGTCGTAGTCGGGAGCGAACTTTCACTTTTGCTACTACTAAGTCATAAATGTATTATATAACATAGTTAAAGTTTTTTTTTAAACTAGACAAAATTTTCTTAAAAAACTCCTATTCACGTCTATAGAGAAAAATGCTTCACTGAGAAACTATGAATTTTGTAAAATCAGCAAAAAAAATGCAACAAAACCTGATTTTACCAACTTTGACCTGCTGTAGCTCAAAAATAATTGATGCAAAAAAACTGATAAAATTCAGAGAATTGTATTTCATCAATTTGAAGTGATTTGATAAGGTTAGAAAAAAATTTTAATTTTGATCGGTCGATTTCACAGAGAATCCCCCATAGCTCATCACCAACGATCGAAAAAACGATTCAAGTAAACAAAAAAATAGAATATAGTAGACCTTTAATTTGAGCTATTAAATGTTACAACAGAATGCTTGGATCAAAAGTTAGAAAGATTTTTTAAAAAAGTTAAAATAGACTATTTTTGTAAGCGTCCGAAGCAAAGTTAGTTGTCTTGAAACATGCGTGACTTGAGACCAGTATATTCAAATGAAGCCTTTCGTTTACTTTGTTTTTGTTGATTGGAAATTTTATTTAACATACGGCCCCTGCTTCTTAAACTGTTAAGAGAAAAAAAAGTGTAAAAATTGACATATTTTTTTCAGTTTCTGGCCCGTAACTTTTTATTGCATCGGGTAACCATGTATTTCGGTAATTTTTCTTTTTTTTTTGTATGTCCTAACGAATGTAAAATACCTAATCCGGTCAATGTGCTCTTAAAATTGCTCATTTTCTACTTTTAGGCTAAAAAGAGTTCGATTTTTGGTAAATTTCCCATATATATTTAAAAATTTATTCTACTCTCGCACATCTAATTTCTATATCTATCTATCTTTATCTTCTTACGCTTCAGAGCTTTTTTACCGAATAAACAAAATTTCGTTTATCTTATATCAATATTGATTATTGCGTATGTACTCATACCCGCGCGCGCGCATATAATGAATACAATTGAAATATGCAATAATTGTAGGCTTTTTTCTAATGATAAACATAATAATTCTTGTCTTTGAATTTGAATTAAAAGAGAAAGAAAATAGAAAAAAATTATAATGATACGAGCTACGAGAGACGATCGGAGAACATATATTATAATTAAGAATAAAATCGCTGTAAACTCAAATGGGCAGACAAAAAGGAAAATTGATAGTAAAATATTGGGCGACCGGCAGCGTTACGTTGCATAGCGTGTAAATGTAAATTCGACGAAACAAAATGATACGTATAGGTATAGATAAATGCATATTGCACGTGTATATATACAAAATCCGTAAAAAATATTCAGGTAATTGGTTGGAAAATTAAAAAAAATTTCGTGCTACATCTCCGGGACAGCGTTTTTCTTCTTCTATAGGACACACAGAATACGAAAAAATAGCGTTCCCACGAAAACGGTCGTGTGGCACTGCCTTTTAAATTATTTTGATTTTTAACGATGAAATTTAAAAAGTGAAAAATGTTTTTTACACACTGTTTAGTTTAGGAGAACCTAAATGTTTCTCACATGTAATCGCTGTTTAGCAGAAAAAGAGAGCTTCAATTTAAGCTATAGAACACCAAAATCGAATTGTTATATTGGGAGTTATTGGCACTTAATCATAGCAATGGCGCCTCAAATGCAAATTTTTCATGAAAACATTAATAAATTTTTAATTGAAAAACTATACAATTTTTAAAAAAATTGGTATGAATAAAAAATTCTGAATTTTCCTACTAGATATTAATTAGATGCGAGAGATATGTATAAATATATGTTAAAAATCAAATTGGTTAAAAAAAAACAATGTCATACGACCGTTTTCGTAGGAACTCTATTTTTTTGATATTTTGTGTGTCCTATAGAAGAAGAGAAACGCTTCGTCCCAGAGGTCAAGGACGAAATATTTTTTTGAATTTCCCAACCAATTATCTGAATATTTTTGGCGGATTTTCCCGTATACACATAGAAAATGGGAGGACACTTTTTTGAGAGCACTGTGTATTGTTGCAAGTGTCTTTTGTTATTAAAAATAAGACTTGAGACTGTATGAGAATTATGGTGCGATGAAAAATAAAGGCACATATGGACATCAGAATTTATTTATTCCATTACTGATATCGCGGCGTCGATTTTTTTTTAAGACAGTTTTTTCGAGTGACTCGAGGCGGAAGTTTCCTCGTAAAATGGCGAGCGTGAAAAAATGATCTGAAAAAATCAATCATTCATCATCGAGTTAGCAGCGTCGCCTCTTACTGGCACACGATAACGAATATAACGATCTTCGCGGTTCTCCGCATCGCCGCCTCGCGGCCGCGGCGTGAAGCTATGTAGTACCATAAAAGCTCGCTCCCTGAAGATGGCTTAATGGCTAATAGATGGCAGAGCCGTGCGGTGCGCGGGCAGACGTGCGGCTACTCTGCAGTGTGTGTGACCTGTGTGTTATGGCCATCTGCCGATTATTATCGACAGGGATAACTGTAGGGTTCTGTATATCTTGGCGGCTTATTTGAATCGCGTGCAGTTTAGGAGAAAGTGGTGAATAAATAGATGTCAATTGAAGTCTAACTATAATTGTAGACTTGTAACTGCGTGAAGTCGCGGAGTTATTGTAAGTTCGTATAACTATCGCGAGACTAAGTATATTGACTGTATCGAGAGATTCTGCGTACTATAGCTCAGAGAACCGAATGATCTACTGCTCCTCGCTGGAGCGGAGCCGTTTTATATCAGCTGGGCCTCCTGACCTCGTCCGCGAGAGCGAATTCTAGGAATTTGAATGACGCAACTCGCGGAATTTTTTCCTAATTCGTCGGAAAAGTTCGAGGGCCTGAGAAAGTAACACCTTACTTTCTCAACCCTTTTCGCTATTGGTCAGCGCTTTGACTTACTGTATTCGTGCGCGGGATCAGCTATCTCCGAAGGGTTATACAGTGCTAGTTACGCGGCGGTTTCCCTACGAAACAAGCGTTTTCCCGAGTCCCTGAAGAACGGTGTGTATGAAAATCAGAGTAAAGTCACGTACGTGTGTACATCGCATTTACAAAGGGTATCGTCTCTCGCGGCCGCGCTTGAGTTACATGAGTTTTTGTAGTTTTAGGAGAATTATACGTTATATTTTTCCCGTCACCGATGATGATTAATTTATGGTTTTGTCCAGGCCCGCGGTATATATTCAATATATTATTATAATACGTGTTAAGAGAAAGTTGCGCGACCCAAGAGCTTTTCTCCGAAGCACTTGAGTTACTTTACATCGCGCGTGTATTCTCTAAATCTAAAACAGCGAAAAATTTACTATTTCTCATAGTTGAATAATAGTAAATTGAATACATAAAAGCGAAATTTGTTACTATTTACACGTTGTACAGAAAATATCATTTTACAAATTCACTAATTAATACGGTGCATTGTTGTAAAAATTATAATTCGCTGTAGTACGTAGTGAATAGTCACTGTTAATAAAATGAGTTATCATTTTGCTCATTTCATTGCATTTACTTTTGAATTAGTAAATATTTGTACTGATTCAAACAGTAGAAAGTATTTGCTTTAAATTGTCACTGAAACACTGATTATCCAGTGCGTAATCACTTTAGAAGTGGTGAACTTGAAAAATTATGAAAATTTACTATTTTTTCAATGAATCATAATAACTTTTAAGAGAAGTGAAATTTTCGGTACTTATACATTTTTAACATGCGAGAAATCCACTATTCAAGTGTAGAATCCATCATCTAGAAAAAGTGAAATTTTATTGACTTAATCGTTTTGCATGATGAGAAAAATTTACTATTTAATTAGCTAACAATGAACTTGCAGAATGAGTGAAAATGTATGTCCCCTTTAGCCTCCTGTTACTAGGGCCACCCACTATTTTGAGAAATGTATTTGCAAACATTGAGGTAGCGTATTTTCACTATTTCAACTAATGTATATTGCTACCCAAATATTATTTTTATTCACTATTTGCAATGTTCATATTTACTATTTTAGATAGTCCTTCTACACTTTTTCAATTAGTTCATTTTTTTAACCTGTTTAAACTGTGATTATTCACTAATTCTCAGTTGCACCACTATAACTTTTTGAAATTGTTAATATGGACTAAAGAACAGTAAATTTTCACTGTTTTAAATTTAGAGAGTATTTATGTGGCTTACAGGAAGAACCACTTAAGTGACTTTTTCGTGATTTCGAGAAAAAACGATTTTAATGTTTAGAGTAATACGTAAGATTGAAATGTTAGAGAAAAGATCAAAGTATTGGCTCATTTGATTAGGTATCTAACAGAAATACAACCGTAGTATTAAATTTGTAAATAGTTTCTTTCTCGACGCGTAAGCTAAACAAATTACTCGAGTTAAGTGGTCTTGCGGGAACTTTGCAGATAAGTGCTTATTGCAGTCACTCTCTTTGAGGGCCCATAACTAATGCAATTTGCAATTAAAAAAATTCGGGCGGGGCATATTTTTGAAGTTTAACTCATGCCCTTTCCAACGGTATAGTTAATATTTTCGAAAATTGTTATTAACAACGACAAAAACCGGTTTAAAGGAAGAAAAGCATGGTTTTTCCACAATTTTTTTTTAATTCAAGATTTCAAGAACGTTTTCATTTGCAATGTATCTGACATCCCTCTAACCAACGGAATGAGTGTTCAAATCTAAAAGATACGTGATTTGGGGCTTGATTTTGAACCTCGGTGTGGTCAAACTGGCGCATATTATATAATTGAAAATTTTTACGAAGACTTTTACGAATTTTTTATTCAGAAACCACGCACTTTTAGAAAAAATTGTCAAGAGTAATAAGTCCTTAGAATCAGCTAAGGAATACGTACGAATTTTATCAAAGCGATCCCGGTAATTTTTTTGTTTTCGCAAATTGAGAACTTTTGAAAAATTTAAAAAGATTAAAAAAAATTGTTTAAATTTAAAAAAACCGACGAATATATCGGTATAGGTAATTAGACATATATTATACAGCTTTAATCTACTCCAGACGGTGTATCGCGCACAAAAATAAAAGAAACGAGTGCACTTAAGTGGTTATGCGGTAACATTTTTACGGGTTGGGTTAAGTGATTATGCAATCGGCTGGCATTTAAAATATCTGTGCATTTCGGAAATCCTACTATTATACAATGAAAAGGGGTACTAAGAGTACCTCGAATTCGACGTAAAAAAATGTTTCACAAAATGTCACTTAAGTGGTTCTTCCTGCAAGCTACAGATACATATAGGGTTGAAGCTAGTTGCGTTTCCCGAAAAAGGATGATTTATGATTTCGAATGAGTGCGCCAACCTGCTACTATTATAGTATGCTCTATATGTAATTGTTGGTTGTTGGTACACTTATGGTAGTGGTACAATGGAGAATGAGTCGCTTGTTCTCAATCGGCGGCGCTACAGTCGCGTCCTAATTCTACATTCCACAGCGAGAGGCAGGGCCGTCAAAATTCTTCGACTTATTCAATCCGAGGAACAAGACCTACTTAATCCAAAGTTTTCTCGGAAATATTTCGAGACTCGATTGAAAATAATTATTGGAAAAATGTTCAAGCAATCAATACCAACGTTTTATTAGTCATGAGCTTTATCGGTTCGAATGAAGCGTGCAATGGAAATAACACACAACTGCGAAATATCTACAACAATTTTGTATTCGAAGTATTTGCATACATTATGTTTTAAGTAAGTATGACGAGGCTTCCCTGAAAGTAGATTCCCTGAAAATGCCTATAGTTATGATCAACGTTATCATGCAACAAAGATATTATGTTGAAATGGAGTCGATAGAAAGCAATCGGCTCTTAACAACTGTGAATTATTGCTTATATAATATTATAATGCACGTCCTTGTTACATTTTCTTACATTATGTGCAAGTGCGATTTTAGCAGACATCTGCAAATTTGCAAGCGCTGGCGAAAATGACACTTGTTGTACTCAATGAAAAATATTCTTCGATATTATACAAACTGATGAAATTGATACTATAATGTCGAAAAGTGTTAAGCATGCACATTTTGTAATAAATAATTACGTCAAAGGATTGAATACCGAAAAGAAAAATAACAAACTCAGGTCTAAGTAAATATAGGGAGAATAATTTTTAACAAATTACTGCGATTCCGTGCGATTCAGTGACAAGGAAATTAATCTTACATATAGTGGAAAATGTCAGTTATACGAAAATTTGCCTAATTTCAATCGATTACTTCCTAAATTCAGAAAAAATTATATTTTAAGTAATTCTCAGCACCACAGAGAAGAGTGAATAAAAATAAAGTCTGCATATTTGATCCAACCGTAGAATAATTTTATCAAATGAAATAAAACAAAGGTAATTTTAAGAGAGCTAACCGGGTAGAAGCATTCCTATTCAAAACTACTTTATTGCTTGTCCACTACTTCATCTTGGCACATTGATGTTTGCTCTTAGGGATTTGTTCAATTTTTGCAGTATTAAACGTTTCTATTGAGTAATATTATTACACGGGTTTGTTTTTTATATTTACAAGGAACTTAGGGCGCGCTTCGCGCGCGATTTGGGTTATGTTTTGGTTTTATAAATATATATCAGTAATTGAACTATGAATATGGTAACCATAATCATGTTTACTTAGCAACCAATCAGAATCACGTATTAAATGCTTCACAACAAAGGCCATCGCTTTTTTTAAAGAGCATTTATTTTTTATAACAGTCAATTATTTAGATGTGCAGTTATATGAGACATGCACAGAATTAAAAATTAGATGTATGGGTTGGATTATTCTCTGTGAGATCGAAGATGACATCTTTAGCCCAACCGAACCCTATTAAAAAATTATTGGAAATTGTTCTAGAGCATTTCAGATTTTTTCAGATTTTTTGCACAAAGTTCAGTGATTTTTACATTTTTTGCCTATTTTCATTAATTTATAGCTCCTCAGAGAATCGTTTCTCGTCAAAAACGCGTAGAATACTTTTTTCAGGAAATTTTCTCTAGTTTCCAGAAAAAAACCCTATCAGCTTTGATTTTGACAACGAATTTATGCTAAAAATCGAAGTAAAATTAGAACCCTATAACGTCTCAAGAATACTTTTACTCTTGAAATATATTTTTTTCAAATAAGAAATCCAATTTTTTGTTTTTGACAAGTGATATATTGATTTTTAGCTCGTTTCATGAAAGCTTAGGTCCACTCTGCAATTTTAGTAGCACGTTTCTTCTGGAAAAAGCTATCTCTATGCATTTTTGGGTTGTCGGAGTCCGAAGCAAACTTTCACTTTTATTAATTTTAAGGACGTTGCACTGCCGTCTAGCTCAGAATTGTACAGTAGCGGTCTATATTATCAACAAAAAATTTCATTTCAAAAGTTAAAAAATATTAATAAAAAGATGGAGACACTTGCAGATAAGTTCGCCGGGTGGTTGTTTTTATCAATTAAGGCGAATAAAAATAATAATTGAGTATGCGGCGTGTATCATAAAATAAAAATACGTTTTCTAACATGACCTTACCGCCGAGAGCTGTTTTCAATCAACATCCTTCAAAAAAACATTGTAAATATAGGTCAAACTATTTACAGTTTTATTCCATTAACATGTTTCTATATATCAATTCTCTCGCTCTTATTCATGCGTGTGCGTTATGTCGAATCTATCATAGTTTTTGTTAATGATTTCGAGGCTGCCGTTCAACATAACGTTTTAAACTTGATATTTCTTGGAATTGAGTATTACAAGTACATATGTTAAAAGCAATGTCAATACGTTCAGGAGACTCTTATATATCTTTCATGTTTTAAGTTATTTCCATTGGAAGTATTTTTCCTGGAAACCATCAGAGGAAATTTTCTGATCAAAGAGTTATATATGCGTTTTCGAGGAAAAACGATTTAATTAAGGAGGTATGGCAGTGAATAGAATGAACAATGAAAAAATTATGAAACTTCGTGTATCATTAGGCACTCATAAAATAAGAATTGGTTAAAATGTCAAGGTTAGTTTTGAATCGAGTTATTAAAGATATTATTTTTTTTACTTTTAACACAGTCTGTTGTGGAGATTTGAGGTTTTCTACTCATATCTTAGACTTAGACGATGAGATCTTATTGAAATTTTTATAATACTAAGCAAAATAATCGGGTGGTCAATTATGAATTGATAAAAAATACAAAATATTGAAAAAAGTTATATCCTTTCTGTAGTCAATTTCTAGACGATATAGATATATCGTGCGTGTATAATCGCACTACGCGAGTCAGCAGAAAAGTTTTGTTTTGACTTGCATAGTTGCGGTGTCATATATAATGAAAATAGGCAAAAAATGTAAAAATCACTGATTTCATAAACTTTGAGCTTCTGTGACTCAGCCTCTTGCGATGCTCTCGAACCATTCTTCACACACATTCACACAGAATCATCCGCATACAATGTAAGGCTGTAGTCTTACTGATCTGAAAAAGAGGCCACCTTTTTTCCAGAAGTAAATGAAGGACGGCTTGATAATGCGCAGCATAATTAATAAGTTGGTACAAACACAATTGGTATTTGTACGTGTATATGAATTTGTTGTTGAGTCGTCGTTAATATAAGCGCGCAGTCCAGGCAAGATTAATTTTCGATGCGGAATAAGGAAACGAATGGAGAAGAAAAGCTGCTCGCTAACGGTAGAGCATGTAATGAAGGTGATGTCAAGGGTGGGCTTGGGAAAAAGAGTATATCTGTGCAGGCTTGCAGGAAGAACCACTTAAGTGACATTTTGCGAAAAATTTTTTTATGTCGAATTCGAGGTGCTCTTAGTATCCTTTTTCATTGTCAAATTGCGAAAACAAAAAAATTGCCGGGATCGCTTTGATAAAATTCGTACGTATTCCTTAGCTGATTCTAAGGACTTATTACTCTTGACAATTTTTTCTAAAAGTGCGTGGTTTCTGAATAAAAAATTCGTAAACGTCTTCGTAAAACTTTTCAATTATATAATATGCGCCAATTTGACCACACCGAGGTTCAAAATCAACCCCTCAAATCACGTATCTTTTAGATTTGAACACTCATTCCGTTGGTTAGAGGGATTTCAGATACATTGCAAATGAAAACGTTCTTCAAATGTTGGTTCTTGTCATTGTTAATAACAATTTTCGAAAATGTTAATTATACCATTGGAAAGGGCATGAGTTAAACTTTAAAATATGCCCCGCCCGAATTTTTAATCGCAAATTGCATTAGTTACTAGCCCTCAAAGAAAGTGAGCGCATAAGCACTTATCTGCAAAGTTCCCAATGCAATTTGTTTAGCTTGCGCGCGCGTCGAGAAATAAACTATTTACAAATGTAATACTACGGTTGTATTCGTATCAGATACCTAATGACTTTTCTCTGACATTTCGATCTTACGTATTACTGCAAACATTGAAATCGCTTTTCCTCGAAAACACGAAAATGTCACCTAAGCGGTGTCTTCCTGTAAGCCACCGATATAATAATTAATGCGCGCTGGATCGAAAGAATCGAAAGCCCGGGCTCTGCCCCCGCGGAGTAAAACACGAAGACGCGCATTCAAGCCCGTGAAATAAAGTTGCGCGCGCGACGTACTTGCAGTGTATATCGCTCATCGGCAATCTCTCCGTCAACGCGCGCTGCAGTAGCGCGCGAAGAGAAGAAAACGAAGGTATCTCGCCGCTGCTTGTGTGCAGCTATCGCAAGCGTCGTATAAAAGCATTGAAAAAGGAAGAAGCAGCGCGCACGAGGGAAGCCCCGCTGGCATTGTCCTCTTGCCAAGTAATGTCAACTAATTTGTTGGGAGGCTCCCCGGGCGAACGTTAGGTGTTCGGATCTCCGCCTCATCTGGCGCGCAGGCCAAAAAGCTCCGCGCGCTCGCTCCGAAGAGGCAATTGAACCCGCGAAATGCCCAATGCCGAATATACTTGCGCTGCAGGCGTGTGCGCAGTGCACGTATATAGGCGAGCGATAGGGATAGTCGATCGAGTTTCAGGGAGCCGCGATCGCGCTGGCCGCCGTCGATTTCGCCGAGAGCCGAGACAATAGATCACTGATCGCGAGGTGACAAAATGGTCCGCCGAGATGCGGTGTAGCGGATGCGGCGGTAAGCGCGCAGGCTCCGCCCCCGCAGAGCCAGTGGTCCAGCGTGCGCGCGAGCTTTGGCGTGGGAGGCGCCAGCTTGGAACTCCTCCTATGGCCGAGGCCGAGGAAAAATCTCCCCTTGGCTGCGCCAGATGAAAGGAGCCAAGGAGAGAATGATGGAGCGATGATAAGGCTAGTAGTCCACCGGCGGAGCAGAGTACCGGTGCTCTCTCTCTCTCTCTCTCTTCGTCTCTCCGCAAGCTCGATCAGTAGCGCTGACGTGACCTGTTGGCGAACTTTCGCCGAGGCGATAATGGGATCGCGTTTCGAGGTGCTAGTTGTATTATAGTCGGCTCGATTATCTATCGTCACCGATCGCCGTGTCAGGTTAATTCGAGCAAAGAGTCATGCAGTCGCAGCAGCAGCAGCAGCAGCAGCCACAGCCACGGCAAGCCGAGCAGCTCGGCGACTGTTGCTATCAGCAGCAGTGGCTCGGACAGCAGCAAGTCCTCGCCTTGCCCTCGCCCATGCAGCAGATGGAAGGTTCGCAGTTTGTTTTTCTCGCTTCGTCCCTCTGTTCCCGAGGTGACTCTCGAGTCGCGGCGGGCCTGACGAGTGCGCGAATTTATTGCAGCCTGTCTGCAGACTGCCGGCAGCAACGCCAAAAAGTCACCCTCGCCGGCGGGCACCCCGACTGCCGGACTCGGCAATCCCAGCTGCAACGACAGCAACAACAACAGGAGGAGGACCGCGAGCTCCGGGGCGGAGAACAGCAGCGAGGAGGAGAGCGGACAGAGCAAGAGGCCCTTGCATCCGGCGCTGCTCGGGGCTGGCGGGGCTCTCGAGGCCAGGCCGCTCTGGGAGGAGTTTCATCAGCTCGGGACCGAGATGATCGTGACCAAGGCCGGCCGCCGAATGTTCCCCACCTTTCAGGTAGAGCGTCCTTCGAAAAATCGAAAAACTTGCAAAGCCGCAGTTGTACGTCGCGGACTCGGCAATGAGAATTGTTTTTGCGAAAGGTCCGTCTGTTCGGGTTGGAGCCGAGCACCGAGTACCTCCTGGTCATGGACTTTGTGCCGTGCGACGACAAGCGCTACAGGTACGCGTTCCATAGCAGCGCCTGGGTGGTCGCCGGCCGAGCTGACCCGGTCTCGCCCCCGCGCATCCACGTGCACCCGGACAGCCCAGCGAGCGGCGCCCACTGGATGAAGCAGCCCGTCTCCTTCGACAAGCTCAAGCTCACCAACAATCAGCTCGACGACAACGGCCACGTAAGGGGCTGCACGCTTAGCCGCATTCGCGCATGCAATTATTTATAGAATTTTATTAGATGCGCGGCGCATACTTAGCTCGCTGCGCGCACGTGTTTGTCGTTCCGGGCGACTGCGTCTTAATTGACCTGAGATACGAGCTCGTTTTCTCGACTTAAATTATTACGTGGACTTGAATTCCTCCTTATGTCTCTTTTCGTTTCGTTATAACGTTACGTTTCCTTTTGCTTCGCATGTACGGTCGCCGCATGTACAGCGGAATGCGCAAACAAAAGCGGCTCGGAAAAATTCAGCTCGAGTCAGCTTCAGCCTACTTTTAACGCTTCGATTCGCCTCGCGCTCCTGCCTCTGCATGCCTGCGCATTAATTTATTCAGAGGAGCGAGCTGCGAGCTGGCGGAGAGGAATTCCACGCGCGACGCTTAATTGACACTTTGTAAGCTCGAGAGGGGGGCAGAGCGGGCAAAAAGTCGCTTTGGGAGATATTCATTACGGTCCCCGAGCTTTGGAGTGCGCGGGAAAAAAATCCGACGGTTTGACAGCGACGGGCCACACGCGCGAGCACACGCCCGGCCCTAATTGCCAAAGTAATTACACTTTTTTTTCCTCCGAGGATGACTGCACGCGCGCCGGGCTAATGACACGCACGGAGCGCGCCGCGACAGGAGAGACGCCCGCGCTACTAATTAGCCGCGTTATAATAACCGTTGGCCGATCGATGCATCGACCCTCTGCAATGAATCCTCGGTATTATACGCGCGTTTCCGCCAAAGGCTTCGAACGAAGGAGAATTCAAGCTCTTGCGGGCACATAGAGTGAGGGACAGGACGAGTGGTGACTTAAACTTTACGAGCCGCATACGCGTCCCATCTTTTTCCGCTCGTTTTATTCGTCCCGCGGGGGATGTCATCTCTTCCTCTCGCTCGCTCGCTCTCTTTCTCATTATTCGTCATCGTCTCTCCACGGCGATAAATCTGCCGCTCGGCGTCTACCGCAGATGTTGAGAAGCTTTCTCCCCTCTCGTTCAGCAGAGCGACGTATTTTTTTTTCTCTCTCTCACAGATAATCCTGAACTCGATGCATCGGTACCAGCCGCGCTGCCACGTGGTCGTGGCGCCCTCGCCGCCGGGCTCTCTGCCCGATCCTCGAACCGAGAACTTCAAGAGCTTCTCCTTCTCGGAGACGCGCTTCACGGCGGTGACGGCCTACCAGAACCACCGGATAACCCAGCTCAAGATCGCGAGCAATCCCTTCGCCAAGGGCTTCCGCGACTGCGAGCCCGACGAGTGCGAGAGCTCCTCCTCCTCCTCCTCGGCCCCGACCCCGACGCCCAGCAAGAGACCGGCTGCACCCGGGGGCTACCTCGGCCCCGTTCACCACGAAGCCGCGGCCCACCACCATCATCAGCAGCAGCAGCAGCAGCAGCACCACCACCACCACCAGCACCAGCACCAGCAGCATCATCATCAGCAGCAGCAGCCGCAGCACCAGTTCTACTGGGGCTATCCGACGGGACACCAAGCGGCTCAGAGCTACGTGTCGCATCATCACGCTCCGCCGCCGCCACCACCGCCACCGCCGCCGCCGCCGCCGCCACCGCTCTACGGCCCGCGCTAGGAGCTTTTTCGCGCAGCGTCCGGCTTTCTTCGAATTATAGACTTCTTGAGGAGACAGTGCCTTCTCTACAATAATAACTCCTGCTCTATGCGGCCGTGACCAAGAGATTATAGAAATGCTGAGTGCGGGCATCACGATATATGAATATATCATCATTGTCGAATAATGTAACACACTGCACCTACGTATATTGTACAATCAGCGTGTACTGCCGCACTAAAATTTTAGTAATTTATGAAAGAGTGCCTTAAACGCATAAATAGTCAACGCCCAGTGGTACAAAGTACAAGCTTATGTCTATACATATATAAGCATTAGAAATACGCGTAAACTGCGGCCAAAGTCCGGAATCAAAGAAAATCGCCAAGAGATGTATTAGACGCGAATCGCGACAGTATAGTGGATCGAGCAAAGTAATATATTACAGACGTATGTAGTTTTAGAAGGAAGGTGTTGCCCAGCTTGGTCGGAGAGGCAGGTGCAAAACAAAGTATACTTATAACAAAGTGCCTTTTGTACGCGAGTAGCGCGGTGAGCGCGCGCAGCTCCTCCCCGCGAGGGCAAAACGCGTCTATTTATGTTAAAGCTAAAGAGACGACGGAGAGCAGCAAACGTTCCGTGACAAACTCTCTCCTTATACCGGCCCTGGCTCTAACTGCTCTAAGTGCCTTAATAAATTATACCTCGAGTGTGTGTGTGTGTGTGTGTGTGTGTGTGTGTGTGTGTGTAGTGTGTACATTGCGTCGAAACTCTGCGAGCCTGCAACCGCGCGAGAGTGTGCGCGCGTAAGCCTGTCTTATATGCTTACAGCGACGTCCCATCGCAGCGAAAGAATTTATACATCGGGACTGCGTCTCGTCGCTGTATCGTAAATAACGTCTCGAAAGAGACAGCGGAAGAAAGAGTCCAGTCCAGTCCAGCCACTCTATATGCTATACCCACTTATCTAGCCATATAAGCATACACATTACACACACACACACACACACACACACACGGAATACAATTATACACATATTGTGGAGCATGTATGTTAGGATTTAGGAATAATATAGCGCTGTAGACATGTGCAAAGAGGCAAATGACAGCAATAAAGTGCGTGATTTGAAATGCAGAGTAAACACCGAGGCTGATTGATCTTCCGCTGTACCCGAAATCCCGACACAACAGTGCTCCGCCGATACAGATTTATCTGCGCGAGTGCCCGCACGCGCCAGACGCGCGTTCGTGCTTGTATATAGAGAAAAGTCGCAAAAAACGAGAGAGAGAGAGAGAGACGGGCCTAACGATAGTCGATCGTTAAGTGCGAGAGACTCGTCTGTTGTGTCTTACATCTCGCAGCGCGACAATCTCACTGTCAAACAGTCTCCCGCGTCTATGTTTGCAGCGCGCAGCCTCAGTCAGACTCCGGCCGCGCGCAGCTGTGATTGATGCACGCGCGGGCAAGAGCTCGACGCTCTGTAAACATATTAGCGTCGCTCGAGCGGCTCGCACGGCCTTAATGACTCTTTCTCTTTCCTCCGGGTCTCCGTTTTCTCGCGCTCTCGCAGCGTGCAGTCGATCCGCTTCCTATACGAATATTTCTCTGCTGCTCCGCGCTAGCTGCCTAGCTCGAGCCCTCCTCCGATTTTTCATCCTTCCCAGAATCGAAGCTCAATGAATTACACGGCCTACGATAGACACTCGCTATATACGCGCTCTCCTCTCGCAATGTGGCCAAAAAAAGAGAAACAATGAGCATTCCGGCTCGCGCGTGACTGTTCTTAATTTAGTTTTCTCTCTCTCTCTCTCTCTCGTGATGCCGTACCACGCAGCCCGTCGCGCTTCTACTCGTCTTTCGACTTTTGAGAAGTGATCTGTTACACTGGCCTGACAAACGCTCGAGGCTTCGGCCTGACGTCTTCCCGCGCTACTTTGATGGGCGTGTCGCTCATATACACATATCGCACGTATTTATACGCAAATAATAGACGGCATCGAGCCAGCTCGAGGGAGAGAGATCCGAAAGAATTCAGACACTATTACCAGAGAGAGAGAGAGAGAGAGAGAGAGAGAGAGAGAGAGGGAGCTGAGCAGTAGTCGCGCGCCTTTTAAATTTAGCGCCGCGGTAAGCTCTCACAGGCCGCGTTTTTATGCGTGCAGCTTGTATACGCAGGCGGCTAGCGCGCGGGCCGCGGGAGGCTGTATGCCGCGTACAGCGGGGAAAGCGTCGTCGCGTGACCGACGCGGCCGTAAAGTCCGTGCAGCGATACTCTTTCATCCTGCCGCGGCGGGCCATAGGTGACGATGTGCGCCGCGATGATCCAAAGTTGGAGGGCCGCCGCGGCGCGCAGTATAGCTTTCGAGCGAGCAGCGAGCAGTTGGCAGATGCTCGATACAAGCTCGCAATTTGTCAGCCGACACCCCTGGCAAATGGGGGGCTGCTCGCCTCCGCCGCAACAAGCTGCGTATACGCACGTAGGCGCGCGCAGAGGGAAAGAAAGCCAAGTCTGGAGAGCGTCGTTGAGCTGCGCGCCGCGGACCACCCATTCACACTTTCGAGTGCCTCTCTCGCGCGCGGGCAATACACTGCAAGCCGCTGCACGTGCGCCGGCGCGCGGCCTGCAGCAGAGTCGGAGAGCCTGATCGACTATACAAATACGAAAAAGAAGGAAAGCTGGCAAGAAGGCGCTTCGGTGCTTGCATTATCCTCCGTATTGGCACAATATGCTTTACTGTGCAGCGTTGCGAGAAAGCGAGAGAAAGGATAAATCTCGCGCTAATTTCCCGGCATAGCTGCGCGGCGCCCGAAGCAGCGCGTATGGCAAGCCGTTAATCCGTCGTCACCGCGTCCTCACGCCTGCATGCGGCTGCGCGCATATAGTCCAATCAAGTTTAGCATTGATCCGTTACGGAGCGTGCGCAGCTTTGCATCGTATTTGCACAAGCGTTAAAAGCCAGGCGCAGAGGCAGTGAAGGCGTCATCTGCTCGTCATCCCCCAGCATATTGCAAAAATCTCGTGTCCGCATATACATGCGCGCAGTATATACGTAAATATGTGACTGCCGGCATCGCGCGCGCGCAGCCCCAGCGAAAACAGCGAAAATAGTCGCATCTCCGGCCGAAGGAAGCCGTATATTTCGAGGACTTCCGCGCGAGGATCTTTACGAGCGCGGAGAGCGGAACTTGACGCGCACCGCGCGGCCGCATGTGACACGGCAGCTATACAAGTCCCCCGATATCACGCTGTGCGCGCTCGGCGAGCCTCGCTGCTGCGGGCTGCAGCCGATTCTCATCTGTACGTCTATACCTATACGTATATGCCTGTATCCACACTCCACAGTCCGCAGCCGTGCGCAGCTCCGATTTCTCACTTCTCGCTCGCTAATTTTCTCGCTCTGCGCAATAACTCAATAAAAAATGCCTATAAATCATCAACCTTCTTCGAGTCCTTCAATTCACCGATATATAATATATCCACCCGCATATGTCGATTATCCTCCCAAAAAACCATCCGCTCTTCTTCCGGCTAGAATTCCACATTTCTGTTTTTCAACTCGACCCTTTCCACTAGTCGGACTCTCCTCTCGCTAAGCCTAAAGATTATAAAAAATGCCGCGGAACATGGGCGATTTGGAACATGAGAATCTAACACGGAGAGGCATATGGAGAAAAAGAGGGGAATTCGGCTGATCGAGTTTTAATTATTATTGTTATTGTTACTGTTACTGTTATTATTATTGCTTTTATTTTTATTTTTATTTTTTATTAACGGATACAACTTTTGATCGCAGCATCGAATCTGTACACATTTTTTTAAATTAAACCTTTCTGGTACTACTTTATCATATAGGGTGATTCGAAATTTTATTGGAACATGATCGCAGTAATTCTTATTATATTCCAGTATTAATAATCGTATTCATTTTATGTTTTGTAAAAAAAAAAAAACGTAAAATGGCTCAAGGCATTTTTTATCATCTTTCGGCTTAGAGAAAAAAGTCATAGACCAAAGAAAACTGATTTTTTTTTTAAATTCGCTGCAGTATAAGAATTAGTTCCGTGTCAGCTGCTAATATTACATATACATATATAGTTTAACCAACTTACTCCGCACAATGCAAACAAGCTATGCCGTATACTCTTTCTCCATTGTAATTGAAATGACTAAAAGTTCATGTCAGCATTTAATGTTTCAGAAAATACGCTCTCCAGGATATTATAGCACGATCCATAGGATCATTTTCACAATATACATTTCAAATATTTTACAAACAGACTATGCGGAAGCTTTGAAGATTTTCCGATTGCCATGATCAGTAAAAAGTTTGTTTCCTTTTTCAATCTATAAAAACCTTGGTCAGTTCCGCCCACTACAGCTGAATTCTTATCAACAATTATTTCATCAAAAGCCAAATGAAATTTCAATATTTTTTTAATGGCTATAATTATCAGTAGACAATACAATTATCCTTTGCGAAGAAATTAAAATATCAAATACACAACACCGTTTGTTCTTTTACACTTTTTCTTTACTCTTTCAATATTTTCATATTATCTGCAGCATAGATTTTATTTTCGATGTATGCCTTTATTCTTAACAATAAGTTAGTTATAAAGTTCTAAAGACTTGAAAAAAGAACCATATTATTAAAACTAAAATTATTAAGCTCTACTTAGAGAGATGCATGCATATATTGTATGAATGGGAAAATCTACAAAAACAATTCAGATAACTGAAGCGAATAAGAGGAAAAAATAAATTTCTATGTGTGCCTGATTTTTTTTCCCTACTACAGAACACATAGAATACGAAAAATTCAGTGTTCTTGCTATGTCGAGGGAGATTTCTTTACATTTTTTATATTTATGTAAAAAAAGCAAAAAATACGTTAAAAGCGTTTCATCGTCATTTAATGCAATTTTTATACATCAAACTTTATATTCCAAGTATATTTTTATAAAAGTATAGAAGAAAATAGTTTAAATTTAAGCCTAGACTCGTTAAAAAAATCCGTTCCGTGAAAAAACTACAAGTTTTGGAAAATCAGGAAAACCGTTTTATTTAAAATTAAGGAATTATTGCCGTGCTCAAGTACAGAAAAACTCTGAATCTGAGTACCCGATTGTGATGTTCTTTAGTTCAAATTGAAATTACATTTCCATACTAAATAGTTATCGTGCGCGTAAAATAGTTTTGTGTATTTATAATACGTTTCTATCATATTTTATGCTTTCTTTTCGTGTACAAATATCCTAGCTTTAGTTATCTGAATTATTTTCGTAAAATATATGCCCGTATACCCCTTGTTAAAAAAAAAACTTTCAAAACGTCTTTATTGCATTGCAAAACTCTACGCGTATTACGCCTATCAGCGAAATGTTTGTATTTCGAAATTTTTTCATAATTTTCCATTTGATGAAATCGCATCATCGCATGAGTCTATAGCATTGAATAAACGTCAGCGTAAATTTGCTGGCTATATTAAAGTAATGTTAGAGGAACATTTTGAGCCTCGTTACATAAAGTTAAGTGCAGTTTTGAATGTGCCGTGGTTATAAGCGCGATGAAAAGGTCGTGGCGCAATGTTGAAAACAATGCTATAAAACAAATTCCGTCTTCGTTTGCAGCTTTAAAATGTTGCGCCGCGTTGCAAGAGACATTCGGATAATAATATCTCCAAGTATCTAGCTCATCAGCGAGACGAAATAAATTTCAAAAGTAATTTGTTACTCGCCTGTTCTGTGGATCTTTTTATGCTGTTCCACTATACTCTGGTACACGCGCATAAAAAGAGCTAAATATCAGAAACTTGGAAACAGCTTTATTCAAAATTATTGGATCGTTATACGCGTGCTAATATTTCTGTAGTTAAAGGAAATAGTCATAAAGTACAGGGAACTTTGTTGTTTGTCAGCTTTAAACTGCTGAACATTTTTGAATAATTAGTCCCCATTGGCTATTTTGCTGACATCGTTTACCCAGATGAAGCAGAAAATCTAATTGTTTACTTCTGGCTTTTATTACCATATAAGAAGCCACATAACACTCGCCAAGTGGAGGCCGTACCAAAATGTTGAACAGCTAAGCTGACATGTCCATGGAACTGTAGGCTTTGGCTTGCAATCGAAGAATACGATTTATTTAGCAAAAATAAAGAGCGGTATATTGTATCTTAATGCCATTTGGCATTCAAGTTTTTAATCCCCGAGGTTTTTAGATTAACCCGGTCAATACAGTTGGGAAATTTCAAACGCGTTAATTGTGCAAGTAGTTATGTTATATTTCAAATAAATCCATTATTATTAATCCAAACTAAATCCACAACCAAAGTCTGATTAAACAGACGAATTAAGTTGTTAGAAATAAAAAGGTTTTACCATTGTACATTTAAACCGGATTTCGTAGTCGTAAAGATATAATTTATTCGAAAACAAAGCTTAGATTCTATCACGGTTATTTGATTTACACAAAAAATTATAATATTAGTATAATATTAAATATTGTGCTAAAATAAGCGCATTTAAGAAATTCACATATTTCTACATCGACCTTTTCCTTTTTTCTACATTTCAACGTTTTTAATATATATATACGGGTGATTTGCAGAAAAATGGCATATTTCGCCGTCCAAATCGAAGAAAAAAAGTTTCGTTTAGGGGACACCTACGATAGTGGTTTTTTATAATTTAAGGTAAAACAAAACGTCGTTTGTTCGGAAACAGCTACAACTATTATATTAACATTTTTTCCATAAGATTGACGTAGGGAAACTCTAATGGTTATGGTTCGAAGAGCCATTGCAAAATAATCGAATGTCCTTTTAGGTATACTTACTTATTAGGCTTTATATTTACAACATTTTGGCTATATTTAAGTAACGAATACATGTACTTATCACTGCATTTTTTTTACCACATTAAATCCATGCAAAAAAAAGTTTTAACATACTGCAAAATTCAGATCGCTTACTGGCCGAAAATAGAATGCGAATTCAAAACGCGAAAATTGAATTTTGAATACAATGAGGCTGAGGCAAGGGAAAAATGCATACATGCATATAAGTTATTTCTAATGAAAATTGTAAATTATATCTTCCTTCGACAATTAATTGCTATATTTTGCAAAAGCCTAGTTGCATATCTAAAGCCCTGCAGTATTTTGATCAGCAAGGCGACATGTTACGGAGGTGACGTTTTAGCGACATTTACTATACAACCATTAGTGCACACTTAATAAAGTGACTTAAGTATATTACCTCACCTTTTAAGTAAATTTAAAAGACGATTTTTGTATAATTGCGAATTCGATAAAGTTTAAATACGGCAGTGTAGGGGGTGGCGACATGCCATATGCCACTTTTCTGCAAATCACCCATGCAAGTACATCAAACAACTATTATAGTGCGTTAAGTATACTCGCGTATTAAACGTAATTTGAAGAGTTTAGAAAAAGTGAAAATTTGGCAAAGTAATTATAGCTTTATGCGCAGTAAACTGAAAGATTACGTAAATAGAGCTCGCGTTGTATTCAATAGTTTTAAAACGACAATTTTTTTTTCTTTTTTCTTGATGCTTTTTTTCCTTCGCACTCTATGGCGCCGAAAGCAGCAGTTTAGTAAGCAATATGTTTAGAGTAAATTCGCGCAGACAGCCTGCACAAGCAGGTAAGTATATCGCGTTTGCCGCACCCTCGCCTATTTATTCGCGACGGCGCGCAAAAATAGGCCTTTTTTCCTGCGTAAGTTTTTACAATATAATCGTTTGACCTTTTACAACGACGTGTTGTTTGCAAGTATTTTAGAGAGAGCTATAGAAATGATATATATCATTGAGAAATGTTATTCTGACGCGTTGTATATAGGTGTACTATATGCGGTATATGCGTATGGGCGATAGGTATATGGGCGTATACATAAGTATAGTTTGGTCTTGCTTTATAAGTGGCGGACTGGCGGAGCTCTCAGCTCGCGTCGCAATGACAGATTTACTGATTCCAGGCCTGTGGCCCCTTTCATGCTCCGGGCTCTTCTCTCTTTTTCCTGCACGCACTTTTAATCTCTCTGTCATTCCCTCTTTTATTATCTCTCTCTCTCTCTCTCTCTCTCTCTCTCTCTGGCTCAGGGCTCGGCGCTGATCTTTTTTTGCGCGTCCCCGCCGACGCAGCCCGTCAAATCGCACCTCGTCTTTATGCTCGCGCCCGCGCGCGGCCAAAGACCGTGAATGTACGCAGCGCAGCCTATACTTATAAGTAATATGTGACTGCACTCGCTCTTTTTCATGCCGCATGCCGCTTTTCGAATATATACAGATAGACGCGCTGTAGCTATAGGTATAGCGGTGTACATCTACGCATGAGAGCTATGCGACCTACGACTTTCGTATATTTGAGATTCGCGCGAGATGTGACGCATGTGTGAAAAGCTAGAGAGGTTATAATGGAATGTCTGATTCCGAAATAGAGCAGTACAAGGAAGATCGTTACCCTTTTTATTTACGCTGTGTCTCATCTGGAGTCAGTCGGTCATCGTCTGTCTTCACCAAACTCCCCGCTTTTTCCAGGGTATATACTTTACTATTGCTGCTCTGAGCGCTTTCGAGCCGTCGACAGATGTCTTCCTTCCGATCTTTCTCTCTCTCTCTCTCTCTCTCTCTCTCTCTCTCTCTCTCTCTCTCTCTCTGCGCGTATACAATATCCACTTTTCCAACTTTTCTTTACTCTTCTCTGCTCTCCAGCTCTTCTTCCCTTTCTTCACAGTCTATATTCGTTGCAGGTTTTAAGTATTGGCGCGTTCACTCGCTTAATTGCGTCAAGTCGCAATCTTTCCCGAGCGCATTTGTATTCTCGCTCTCATGATTCAATGATGCATAAAAAGTGCAGTATCTGGGTAATTTGCAGAAAAATGGCATATTTCACCGTCCAAATCGAAGAAAAAAAAGGAAAGTTACGGGGACAATTACTGATATAGTGGTTTTCTATCAATTCAGGTATAACGAAACATAGTTTATTCGGAAAAAGCTACAACTGTTATTAAAATTTTCTCCATAAGATTAACATAAGGAAATTTCGCGAGTTGCTGCGGAGGTGACAGTTGTTATGGCGTGAAGAGCCATTGCAAGATAATGAAATTAATTCCATTTAGATACTGATTTAGCTTTATATTTACAACATTCTTACCGTATTTAAGTAACGAATACATATGTATTTACCACTGCAATTAATAACAGCTGGGCTTCGGAGGTGACATTTGTTCTTTACCGCATCAAATTATTGCAAAAATAGCCGTTATAACAATACTACAACATTCAACTCGCATGAAAAAATTTTAATTTCGATTGCAAGAAACGGTTTAAAATCATTAACTCTGGTTGTACCGATCAGATTGGTAATACTGGCCGAAAATAGGCGAAAAATTGAAAATGCAAAAATTCAATTTTGAACACAATTTTAATTATATAAAAAATATTTCTCAAGGAAATTGAATTAAATGATGTCCCTCTTAAAAAAATATTAGTTGTTTAGCTGGAGCCTAGTTGCACATCTGAATCCCTACAGTATTTTGATTGCTGCAATGTTCTTTCTGGCGATATGTAACGGAGGTAACATTTTAGCTATATTTGCTGCAACCATTGATAGATGCTTAATAAAATGACTACAGCGTGTACTTGCCGATGCAATGCGGCAGTGTAGGGGTTGGCGACATGCGCCACATGCCACTTTTCTACAAATCACCTATATATGGGAAAATCCGCCAAAATAATTCAGATAATTGCAGCGGAAGTCGACCGAAAAGGAACCTCGTGAGACTCGTCTGGGGCAGCGTTTTTTTTGTTCTACAGGACCTCCAGAACACGAAAAAAATAGTGTTCCCGCGAAATCCAATTGGGTATTTAGATGTTTGTGTAAAAATTTACAAAAAAATCCTTTTTTTAAGCGTTTTTTTTTCAATCCGAATTTAGAGGGAGAAGGAATTTTATTTTTACTGTCGCAAATATGCACAAAAGTTCACAAATTTTCTGAGCTTTTCAAATTAGTCCAGCTTTTTTGTCTATGATTTTTTTTAACAAGATAGCTAAACTTTGTTATGAGCGTGATGTTAAACATGATTTTTTTTTCTCGAGAAATATCACCTTAACGAAAAAAAGTTGTAGAATAAAGAATGCTTAAAATTACTCAAAGAATACGTATGTATTTTTTCAAAAATTTTTGAACAAATTTTGAATTTTTCCAATTTTCACAATTTTTCAAAAATTAAAAAAGGGCTCAAAAATTTTTGAAATAATCCATACGTATTCTTTGAGTAATTTGAAGCATTCTTTATTCTACAACATTTTTCCTTCTCCCTCTAAATTCGGACTGAAAAAAGAAACGCTTAAAAACGGATTTTTTTTGTAAATTTTTACACAAATATCTAAATACTGAATTATTTTGGCGGATTTTCCCATATATACTTATAAGTACACTCTGCAGACCATAGCTACTTGCATTATCTTCTGTTTATTTTCCAACGCTAGCTCAAAAATCAGAACAAAAATGCAAGTTATCCGCATTAATCCCATTATTTTTTTACAAAGATTTTTGCTGCTGTTATTAAATGGCGTTATGCGAAAAAAAGGCTCAACGCTACAGGTATATTTATAGGTATCAACGAGGGAATGTTTGTTTTGAATGACTGCTGTCAATTTTGACAAAGATGCGGCGTTGCTGTGAAAGATACGAAAATTTTATACCGCCCGCATATAAAACTAGCGCCAATTCTTACAGTTATAATATTTTCATTACATTGAATCTAACCTTTCTCCATAACTGCAATATTACACCTCAAGACTGGCTGTAAATTAAATTATAATAGGTAAATCGATAATCGAAATTGATTTTTCTCTACGCAGCAATTAAATATCAAGGTTATTTCTGAAAAAGATACATCAGCTTTAGAAAAAAAAATATACATACATTTTTACGATGTATTGTTCGAGCCAAAAGAGCATTGAGATGATTCAGATTCTTGCAGGTTCTTGAAAATAAATATGCGACTTTTAAAAATCGCGCTTGCCCGCTCTAAAAACACTTGCTGAAACGCGCATGCGCGATGCGCGAGAGCTGACTGCGCAACAGCCGCAAACCATATGGATATATGCATGACGAGCAGACTGCAGAAATGAAAATGGCTGAGCTCACCAATCCATTTATGTTACTAAGGGTTGGGTTAGTTTCACAAGTCAATCGATAAATATCATATAGTACCTATAAATCAAACAATTACAAATCTTCAGATTTCAATGAATTTCATTATGTTTCAATTGTGCTAAAGATAACAGATGAAAAATATAATCTTTATATTTCTTTGAGAATAACCAAACTGTCGACAAGTGCGTAAAAAAGATATTTCGTCAACAAACGTCATGTTTTCTCTGGGAAGTTCGGTGTCGAGTTCACCAATAAATTCACCAGGCTCTGTAGCACTGGAAACTGCAAAGACCATCAAGGACCTGGCAATTTTCAAAACGCCAACTGGTCCAGCTAAAAGGAGCAAAGTAAAGATACTTGACGAAGAGACTTATGTGGAAAAAATGGGTGACATCATTCAGAGGGATTTTTTCCCTGATTTGGAAAAATTGAAGGCACAGAATGAGTATATCGATGCACTCGAGAACAATGATACAAAAAAGATGAGAGAACTGTTTGAGAAGTATAGCTTTGAGCGGCCGAAAACCTCAGAACGACTTGCCAGTCCTGCGACCTTTGAAACTCCGGTTCATAAGGAAAATACTGACGAAAATACACCAACATCTACAATCTCTTCTAGCAGCAAAGTTACAGAATCAAAAGTAGAGGAACACAGAGTTGGACTAGATGAGTTTTTGAGTAAAAACACTAGCGAGGACAATGCCAGTTTTGAAGAAATATTAATTGAGAATGAAAAGAAATTTAGACTCAAACATGCTTGGCTGTATAAAACTGAAACAGAACCAAAAAGTCTTGCAATTGAGAACACTGATGATAAGATATTAGCTATTGAAAATGGAAATAAAAAGAAGCCCTTTGAGGTAGATGCCTGGAGTTACAAAAACAAAAATTATATTATGTATGTACCTGATGGAGTTGAGTTAACTTCAGACGAGAAAATAGAATTGGCCAAGAAAAAACAAGAAGTAGTTCACACCAACACAAGATTAAAAGCTAATCCTTTTAATGAGCAACAGAATAAAGAAACTATTAATGAATTGGCTAAAATTCAGTCTAAGGCAAACGATGGAAAAATAGGAGTTGACGGCAAGGAAATTGTAAGAACAGATACACCAAGGATAAATGGTTACACTATTTTAGCTTCACCGGCACCAAGTATTCCAGACATACCTGATAGTCCTCTCATGACCTGGGGACAAATTGAGGGAACTCCGTTCAGACTGGATGGTGGTGACACTCCTCTCTTGCATGCAGCTCAAGGACCTTCTTTTCGAATGGCAGAGCCACCCAAGAGAGAAAAAATTGCATTGCAATTAGCAGAAAAAGCTGGAGAGAGAAATAGAGATAAAAAAATGAAAGCATTAAATGCAGCACGGCGATCCCTAGCAACGTAAATATTTTTACTTTCAAGAGTTTAATAATTCTTTGTATTATATTTTGCAGCTCTATTTTTTTCAATTTTATAGCCAATTGTTTTTATTTTATTGTATACTACAGTATCTAACAATATCATTGAATATTACAGGCCTTCACCAAGGTCAACGGTTGATCGATTGAGTACAATGTCACCAGCTGCAAGAAGACTTGCAACACAAAAGTTACGCATTTCTGTTAGTCCGTCACCAAACAGATTGTCATCTCTGAAAACACCTTCAAGAACGCCTCTAATTGGAATTAGAACTCCAAACATTCCTAGAGCCACAACACCTCGTGTTAAAAATAATCAGATGGATGCATCTCCAAAGCCACAAACTCCTGTTTTAACAGACAATCTGTTAAAATTACCTCAAAGACAGAGAGCAGCAGACTTTTTCTAACAATTAAAAATCCTATATACATATATGTGATTTCCGTGCAAGAAACTTACGGATAGAAATGTCTATTTTCTAAATAAATGACGCAATGTACATAACTGCATATTTAGCATTTAAAGCTGTTACAATATTTGTATCTTCAAACGAAAAGAATGTTATTTTCAATATTCACAACTACCTTAGAGAAAAATGTATATAATGTAATTCTGTTATGTATAGAAATAATACATTACAATTAATTGATTTATTTATTGTTTATAAAGATATTCAAGTCGAGTAAAAAACGCAATGTAACATTCTTGTACAATTCGATCCAATGTTGTAGAAGCAGACATAAGTATTTTTACATTAAGTGTTGCTCTCCTCAAGGCCATTCATGAATGATGCTGACTAATGCAAGCTGTTTTCATTATGCCGATTGTGCATTATTGCAGGTGCGTTGACACTACACTTTGCTCTTTGTACCTTTTCAGAAATATAATGAAATTTCTGTTTTATGTTTACAGGAGCTGCAAAAAAATTTATCATTTATATCATATTTGGATTTGTGTCTTAAGACCTTGAAACACTCAGTTCCACTATCCACATGGAAGACTTTACCTAAAATAGAATGTGAAAAAAAAATGTTTGAAAATACAGAAAGCATCGCAATAAATATTTTTACAAGCATTTTAACTCTTTCGTGCATTCAATTCGATCCACGTATTCAGCTTGTTCCTTCTTTTAGCGATATTAAATGCAAAATTTGAAGAATTGACTTAGCGAGAAAAATATTTTCGTCGGACTTCCGTCAAGAAAACATTCAAATCATGCAAGTGTATCAGTGGCACGGCCAAACGTGAAGCGCAGCTGCGCTCAGTCCTCTCCCGTTTCCTACAATTAGTTGTGAATAACCCGATGTCACAATTATATACCTTAAATACTTACATCGAGTAAACTTGGCCAAGACAAGCGCACCTCGGCACCTGCTCTCTGTGATATTGTACTCGTATATGATCATATACCGTTTGACGTAACAAATTTTCCCAGCATATTTTCAATTAAAGTACTGGCTATTCAAGTATTTTAAACATTAATGCGCTCATACATAATTCTTTTTGAATTTTTTGGTTGAAATTAGTGCGTGAATGAGTATATGAGATTTCTAAGTTTTATCTGTTCTGTACAATTACCGTTGAGTGACTCGTGTTGGGTGAATGGGTGTTTGTAGTCAATAGAAGTAAAACTGCGCTTTGTTCGAGACGTGCTTGAATGTATGTATGTAATTCTGTTAAGTATTAATTTTTTGTTACCGCTTTTAAGACTGAAAGATTTTGCTTATCATTAAGAGTGATCGAAACTAAGGAAAATATTTAAATTACAAGAAATTAGTGCTACAATATACTTAATCGGTGTATTATTATATAAAACACCGATTGCTTAAGGCGTCTGAACAGTTTTTATAAAGTAAATTTGGTATATCTATCTTAAAAATTATTTTGGAAATATTATGATAGAAGGAATGAAGTGACCGTTAAGTGACAATTAAATTAACAAGTAACGCATTTTCATTATAGTCTAATAAAACACTGCGCTTTTAAGGATACAGATAAATGCACATTCGATATGTTTTTTAAATTAATAATAACAGAAAAATTTCTTTATGTCGAATTCGAGGTGCTCTTAGTACCCTTTTCCATTGTACAATAGTAGGATTTCCGAAATGCACAAATATTTTAAATGCCAGCCGATTGCATAATCACTTAACTGCGTCTCTCGTAAAAATGTTACCACACAGAACCACTTAAGTGCACTCGTTTTTTTTATTTTTATGCGCGATACACCGTGTGGAGTATATTAAAGCTGTATAATATATATCTAATTACCTATACCGATATATTCGTCGGTTTTTTTAAATTTAAAAAATTTTTATTTTTAATTTTTTTTTAATTTTCATAAAATTCGTACGTATTCCTTAGCTGATTCTAAGCCACAGATAGAATTGAACTATACTTGTATAGCGTATGATTTAAAATCGTTTCATTTTTCCGATACCGCACTTTAGTTTACGATCATTTTTCCGAATAAAAAGTTCCGACTGTATTTTTCCGACTATAGCGGTATTCTGAAAGGACTGCAACTTCCGATGAAATGAAAAAATCGCAGAAATAGTAATGTTGCTGTATTGATGTGTTACAATATTAAAGGATATATTATACAGTATATTGAGAGAGTTTATAAAGTGATGTAGTGTGTGGAGTACTTTTTTTGCAGTCGCAGTGCCGCAATTATCGTTATCCAGGGTCATGCTGATTCCACATTGTCGATTTTTGTCTAAGAGGCGGAACATATTCCTCTAAAAGGCCGAAACACCGCGTCAGGCTCACATCACCAATTTAATAATTTCAACTTAATATACTTTCACGAATTTCGGACTTAGATAATCATGGTACAATTTTTTAGAAATGTTATAGTATAAGTTGCAAATTTTCGAAAACAGTCACGAATTGACGAAGAATGGTCTTAAATTTATAATGAACGAAAAATCGGTATAAATCGGTTAGATGAGACTCTGGCCTGAGTTCTCAGCTGAGATTTTGTAGTACGGATATACCAACGCCAATGTCATGTGCATGTGTGCTGAATCGCATCATTTGGATTGCAGTGTGCTAGTAGTTTTCCTGTAAAAAGAACTGAGACAGGTCACAGGTGGAAGAAGTAGCAGAAGATTGGAGCGTCCGCGTGAAAACCAGCGAGTTCTCACAGAGCTAGTGCACACTCTTTGGAGGTACGAAGCCGTTGGCACTCCTAATGTGTAGCCTTTGCCGATTATTTTAACTGTATAATGCGCTAGAAGATGTGTATACCTTATAACCATGCAAATAAGAATTTATTTTCGACGATTTCAGCACACTTGTTTCAGAAATCGTTTGAGTACCTACTCATTGTAAATATGTATCAGTATGTAAAATATAAATCTCAATGTAAAAAAGTATATTAAATGAATACTATAGCGCTTATCATGAAGACCCGTTCGAAAAATTCGAATCGGAAATGCAAAACGAATGCATTGTCGGAATTTTATATGGTCGGAATTTCGGTAATCAGAAAAATAAGGCGGGATACCCCATTTCTTAATGTTTTATCTCAATTCTAGGTGATATCTTATTTACCATTGGGATTGCTTTCAACGGAAAACATATCTTTTAGAATATATTTTATATAATAATATATACGAATCAATACTAATATGCGCCGTTAATTTATCGTTCCGGTGTACGTTGAACAATAAAACGTTCCTATATGTCATTACAAAACGCGTTTCCGTAAATAGTATAGTACACACGGCTTCTTATTGTTTGTGAGATCAACTTCAAAGGAATCGCTGTCTATAAAAACATGTCACTGACCAGTCAAAAATGCTATAATGTGTTACATGAAATTTGATAATTTTCTAAATTCGAATTTAATAATGATTTAGCATTTGTGTTTTCTTGTTTTTTTATCAATTCAGAGAATATTTTTGATTTTTTTCTAAATATTATCTATTTAAAAATTAATTTTCGATTGCCTCAACAAAGTAAATATTGTTTGTATTTTCTTTTTTAGAACTAATTTGATTATAATGGCTGATAAATTTTATTGATATTTGTATCTACGCAAGTATACACTATTTTTCGTACGCGTTTAATCTATAATAGGAAATCTTAGATGAAATGAGATTTAGGTGTAAGTGATCAAATACCTATTCACGTTGTACAAATCTTGAGAAAATGACAAAAAAAAAACAATAATATTGATTTGCAACTTGTCGACGTTAAAGAAGCGTTTCCGGCTTGAAGCTACTTCCGCCTGACAATCTTAAGAGTCACCGACCGGACTTATACACATCGTCTCGGTTTTCAATAGTATTTACACATTTGACTTTTCCCAAAACAACAAAGTCTCACACCATTTTACCTTGTCAAAAACGGTATATAACGAAGCAGCAACCGACAGATTGAAGGACTCGGGGAGTAGTGCGTCTGGCGATAGGCTTATCCCACGCAAATCAGAACAAAGAAGCAATATTATAGTCAAACTCGTCTCGAAGGAGCAGCTCAATGAGGTTGAGTAGGGTAATAACAGGCCTAGTCCTGCTGGCCCTTGTCCTCGGCAGCGCTTCAGCTGACCCAAAATGTCCCAACTGCCTTGGCGGAGGTATAGATCCTTGTCCCATCCATGACTCCGCAATCAGCGCAGTTAAGATTGAGAAGCCGGCAGGAGCTTATGGAGTACCGAGCTCAGCGTATTCAGCTCCTGTTTACACAGTTCCCCCTTATGGAATCGCTGCAGGTTACGATGCTGCAGGTATGGCAGCTTATGGAGCCCCTGCTCCGGCCTATGGAGCAGGACCGTTTTCCATGTACGACGAAGTTGACGAAGAACTACAGCAAGTTCTCTACCGTCCACCAGGAACATCAGTTGCTCCTATGTAAGAATTACCTACACAATGTGCTAATTCAAAATTTTTCTTTCCATTTCATTTATTGTATAATTCATAGGTGCAAGCCTCTCGGTGACGCGTACGATGGTAATAGTATTGAGAGGGGATCTCAGAAGGTAAAAGGAGTTGCACCAGCTTACCCAGCTAAGGCTTCACCGAAAACCTACTCTCCAGCTCGAGGATACGGTGCTGCTTGTAGTTCAGCTTTCACAGCGCCACAAGCACCACCACCTGCTTCTCCTTCTCCCCCTCCTTCAATTTATTCAGCCACAGCACCACCACAATCTCCAGTTTACTCGGCACCTCCACCCCAATCACCACCGCTCACAGCTTACGCAAATTCAAAACCAGTGCGTGGGCCAACTCCCGCAACTTACACAGTTCCTGCGCCAATTTATGGACCACCTCAGGCAGCTTACCCTACTCCAGTCTACGCAGCCCCTAAGCCAACCTATGGACCAACTCCTGCACCTCATGCATCTCCTATGCCATCAGTTTATGGGCCACCACCGGGAGCTTATCCAGCTACAGCTCAGGCAGTACCCATGCCAATGTATGGACCACCATCCGGAGCTTATCCAGTTTCAACTTACGCAGCACCTAAGTCTGCAGTTTATGGATCAGCCCCAGCAGCTTACACACCTGCAGCGCCAATTTATGGACCACCTCTTGCAGCTTACAACTTAGCTTCAACTTACGCAGTCCCTAGACCAGTTTATGGTCCACCGCCGGCTATTTACCAAAACCCAACAGCTTGCACATCATCTAAACCAGTCTACGGTCCACCCGCTCCAGCGTATCCACCATCACCGCCACCTGCAGTTTACAAACCAGCACCAGCACCCAATCCAGTAGCTCCATCGCTCACCTATGGCTCTCCGGCTCCCTATCCAAATGCTGCATCCTCTTATGGTTCTGCGTCTGCAGCTTATCCACCTGCAACATCAGTCTATTCTGGAACTGCTCCAGCCTACGAAAACCCAGCTTTTTCAGCCTCATACGGACTCGAAAATGACAATGATGGTATGCTTTGGTTTGGATACAACTTAAGAAAATTTGACAATCCTTCCTGTCCCCGGCTCTTCTATTACTGATTTACACGTTATGTTATGCACCCGTGTACTACTAAACCGTGCTCCCTAACTATAAATTCCATTGTTATTGTTACCTACTTTTAAATTCTCTGTTGCTAATTCGTATTTGTTACGGATCTTTAGTTGTATCGGATTTGTTGCTTAATGTGTAATTTTTTTATACAATAAAATTATGTAGAAGGAAAAATGGAAAAGCGAGTAATTATATTGTCATATCACTGTCATTCAATGGCACATCCTATTGTACTTCTTCCGTTTTTCTTTTCATATAATTTTGTTTCCCTTCTCAACATTGCATCCTCTCGAGCGTTCATTTTAACTCTGTATACAGTGGTTAAACAAGTAACGGCCTCATTTTAGCACACTTGATAATTTTTCATAGTCAGCACACCCGACCGTCTTCACAGCGTGTATTGTGAAAGGTGAAACGGCCTCGTGAATATACATGCGTGCAAAATGCGCGGCGGCGAACTTATAAATCTGAAAGGATATGGAAAGAGCGGGTGTCGCTGGTAATTGAGAAAAATGTCAAAAATGAAAAAAGCTGCGCAAAGTCTTGTCAAATACATGATCATATTCCCGCTACTACACAAGCTCAAAGAAACTGTGATGAGAAAAGGGGACCCTATCCACGTTTACAGCAGCACCATCTCGTTGCGAGCAAGAGCAGCTGTACCGAAACTTGATGCAAGCTCCAGCCTCAAAGAGGTACATTCCAGAGGACAGATTGGCTTTCGGGCATCGCCAGCAGCCAGTCGATGGTCGTATCTACAAAGAAATCGCCAACGTAGCCGAGGAAAAGCTGCTGACAGTCGACAGAGCCATAGTCGAGCCGAAAAGCCCTAGCGTTTATGGCGAATACAGGGATCTCGAGGCTCTCGAAAGGGAAACCCAGGAGGCCAGCGAGCGCGCTCGCGGAGCTTACATGTCGTACAGGTACGTCCATAGAGTCGAATATGACCAGCATTATTTGATAAGACTAAGCGTAGAAGCCTCAGCCGCATAAAGCTCAAATCCCGTGCACGACGAGTCTCGGTCGGGGAAGTCCTGACTCGAGCTCAAGAACGAATGAGCGCGATTAAAACTGCTCTCTTCTGGAATTTCAGTGATGTGGGCTACGGAGCTGCAGTCAGCCCATCCAACAAGCAGTTCCATCCAAGCTATGGACAGGGATACGGATACGCATACGGATACTCACATCCATACCACAGCCTGTCAGGATCAGCGTACCAAGCAGCAGCAGCAGCAGCAGCAGCAGCAGCAGCAGCACAGTGCCAAGTCCGAAGTGGAGGCTACAAGCCAGGAGCGGTGCTCGTCCAAGAAAAATCTGCCTCGGCATACGCTCAGAACGAAGACGGCTACGGATCGCAGGGCGAAAGCGACGAGTACGGAAGCATCGGTAGCCAAGACTCTGGCTGCACCTGCGGCAAGGGACGAGGAGGAATCCTCAAGCGAATCAAGCCAAAGTTCAAGAAGCCAGAGTGCAAGAAGCTCTACCGACTTTAGAGCAAGGGCGCCGAGACGATACCGAGAGCATCGATACGAATACAGCAGGAGCTCGCGGGCTCAGCGCGACAGGAGCAACGATCACTGGATGGAAACCTTTTCCAGATTGTTAGGCTTCGGATTTCGAATGGTCGCTAGATTTCTCGGGGGTTCAGCTCAGTCTTTTTGAGTGATTGCGGGGGAATGCCTGCATCCAATGGTAAAGAGTAAATGTGCGATTGATGCGAACGGCGAGAGAAGGTGTGAAAGTAGGCGAGAGAAATGCACAGACAGTGCAGTGTGTGTGCGGACGCGTGTCGTGTGTGTGTGTGTGTGTGTGTGTGTGTGTGTGTGTGTGAGAGGTTGTTGCGTGTGCGTGCGTGCGTGCGTGCGTGCGAGGAAAAGGAAGACTGGAATGCACGCTTGTAGGCGAAAAAAGATTTGGCGAATCTATAAAGTCTGGCGACCGACGGTATATGACAACATGGATATGTTACGCGCAGTAATATAGAGAAAGGAGAGAGACTAAGAGAGAGAAAGAGAAATGTTTTTCTGTACTGCGATTGAAGCTAGTCTTTTTGACAACTTAATACGTTTGATAAGAAATAAAATGAAAGCAACATTTACATGCAGTCACACGGCGTATTCTCTTAGTTATATCCTTACCCGCATACATCGAATCTCTCCTCATGGCTCATTGCCGTTTATACATGAAGGGGGATTGCGCTGCAAATCTAAAAATTCATATATGCGCGCATGACGATTATTTCCCCAACACCAACAACAACAACAACAATAATTACAACAACAACAACAACAACAACAACAGCAACAACAACAGTAACAATATAGTAATTTTAAGAAACGATTCAATATTTATAAACTTCAATAACGTTCACACGTATAATAATAATCTTTAGCAATAATTTTCCTGGTAGAGAGCGGCAGAGCCAAAAGTCAAACACACGTGCCATAAATAAGATTCAATTCCTCGAAGAAAATAATTCCGAGCGCGCGGGAGTGTGTGCAAGTATGCCTATATAGAGTAAGTATAGGTATATCGCATGCGCTGCATATATAGCGCGGCTAACGAAAACTAGAATACGCAGGATGAATTATTATTCGGCTACGTCGCGGATAAAATGTCTAGATATAATCGCTCGATGCCGCAGAGGCGAGCGCGCGCAGCTTTTGCCTGTCTCGCAGCCAAGATTTACAAGCGTAACCGCGACTGCCGCGGCACTTCCGACTCTAAAGCTCGCTTGTCAGCACCTCGTAAAAACGTTCGTACTCGCACTTAGTGAAAGCAGCACAAGAAAAAGACTCGTCGACCATGTGCAGGCACTTTAGATAGAAGCCACCCTCGCGCGCCAGCTACTGCACACGCACGCAGCTATATATACTGCTCTCCTAAACGCACTCGTCCCCCTCGCCATGGGCAAATCCCCAATTCCACCCCAATTCCACTCGATCATGGTGCCGCGACATACTTGCATACATTTCTTATCAATTTTCACTATCAATATTATACTACAACTACATGATTGCGTGTCAAACAAGAAAACAATTCCTTTTCCCATATAATTAACCGATAATTAAAATCCAATTACATCAGAGCAGCTGATCTGCACAAAATACGTCATTTTTCGCAGTTGCGAACGAGTTTTTTACGACACCACGGATGCGCTCTGTTAATTTCATTTAGGTATATTGTCGCGCGCTAACATGTAACATTATGCGCACACACGTGCGTTCCAGTATGAAAATGAAAACTTGAAAACTCTTTATAACGCAGATAAACGCATCTCTTATTTATTTATCGCATCATTTGATTTCTATTAGATTAGCTCTATAATTTTGATCGAATGCATATAATATAGATAAACTAACTGAAAATGCGTGATTGAATTTCTAGTATACATATTTTCTAACGCTATCTTCGATTTCAATTTTTTTTAATGAATCTATATGCCGTGTCCCTATACTGTAGGAGAAGAACGGGATGCAATACCGCACACATCATACTATGCACGAAACAACACCGGAGTATGTAGTTAATCGCGTGTCCGCATTTAGAATTAAACATACTTCGTGGTATGTATGTAATGTGGGCGTTTGAATAACTTTTTCTGGGTACCTGGTGTATAAGTGATTTTTTAATTTTTCAGACCACACCAGCAATCATTCCCAGAGGTAAGTTTACCACATTATTGCAACTTTTTTCTAAATTTTAGTCCTTTTTCAGTAAATTTCTCGACTTTCAGCTATTTATTTTCGCGAGTTATAACCTACTTAAATACGTTTAAAATGCTTTCTTATGTAATACGAAACACTCCGCGCGGTTTTCTACGATTCAGAACATTAAAATTTATTTAACAAGCAGTGGAAGTCGTAAATTTCTCCCAAAGCATAAATAAGGATAGGAAAAGGATAGGGATACTTGGGTTGAGCATATGTATATAATATACACACACACAGTCATTCGTATATCTACTTAAAATTTATTGAGATTACTGCAATCCAATGCAGAATTAATTAAATTATTTTAATTAATACAAATTTTATATTTTTTACGCTCTAGATGACTAGAGCAAAAGAAAGAAAATGTGGATTGTAAAGTATACTACTAACATGTTAGTGTAGTATGTGCACATGAAACATCCATTACTATCTTCAAAAAACAAATTATGGAATTTTATACATATACATGTGTGTATTGTACATTTTGTATTGACGCAGATAACTGCGCTATACATGTCGGTTTTGCATCGCGTCAACGTTCATCTTATGGACACTTATGCAAGAAACAAGGCGCACTTTGTATTTTAAATATTCATTGTATTATAATTGAAAGATTTTTGGTTAAAAAATTATACTATTTCATATACTGCACGACACTTTCCAAGAAGTTGTAAATTTTGACTTTTATATTTAATGCCCGAACGCTGTATAAATGGCTATTTATACTCGCGACAATTTTTTACCGTGTAAATTTTACTCCAAGGAAAAAAGTTGATGCCCAAATAATCTATATGGTATGTCGTACCTCACACGACCTACTTCCTCTATACTGCACATGCAGTTGGTGAGGAAAAATATATTACAAACCTCGAAAAAAAAACTTGGAATTTTCGAAGAAAAATTCTTGGAAAATGAGATTCGAAAGCATGACAGTTTTTTGGCATACTCGCACACCGTCGCGCATCACGAATTAATTTTTGGCATTTGGTATACGTATCGTGTACAGTCCTCTTTAATTGACTATCAATATGGGAATGCTATTGCGGTAGGAGAGCTTTATTCAGGAAAAAATAAAATCGCCATAAATGCGGATGCACTATGATGTTAAAAACAAAACAAAAATTATGCCTACTTTTAAAGATAGCGAAAAATCTTGAAATCTTGGGTTAACAGCCCGTAACAACCGAATTCTTGCTTAGCTTTTATAAAAGTCAAACTCTCTGCTTCGACATTCATTTTAATGAGTCACAAGTTCATAAGTGTCAGTTTGTCGAGCGATTCGCTATCTTCTATCAGTTAGGATTGCTTTTTCATGCATTGAGAAGCACGTGTGGAAGCAACTGATTAACATAAAAGAGAGATTAGAAGAGTTACACGATTCACGGCAAAATCTCGACGCTTTTTTATAACAATAGACATTGTACTGTTTCTGGAGTCAGTCGTACTTGCAGGATCTTTTGCTTGGCATAAGCTGTTATTCGGATCAAGTAAATTGTTTCTTTGGCCGTCTTGTAAAATGCATAAATAGAGTCTAACATGACAAGTATAATGGATAGTGTGATATACGACATTATCTTGTGATCCCAAGAGACACGTGCCGATAAAATAAGATTTATTTTGCAGCTGCGTTTGTAGTTCGTAGTCGGCGAGGTGATTGGCTTTCTGGACCCTGGACATGTTACGTCTGAAAATGTCGTAGGTGTCTCAGATTGCCATAAGCGAGCGATTTCACAAATATATCGTTTCTGACAACCGTCCTTTAAACGCTAGATCGACAGACTTGCAAGCCAAATATTACTCACAGTTTAATTCCTGCTGTAGATTCAAACCGTACCAAAATACACATCACAATGTAGTAGATGTAAAACTAAATGATTTACTTTTTTGCATTTATAGCTTTTTTCAAGACATCCTACAGTTGCCCTCTCTTACGCAATCATATGTTATTTTAAATTATTATGCTTCAACTTTATTTTACATTAATGCAACAACGCATTTGTATTTTAAACTTAAAACTTTTACAAATTATACAGATAACTAAGTAATTATAGAATGGCAATCAGAATTTCTAAAAAAAGTATGTTACATTTCTACAAATAGAGAGTTTTGTCGTAATCGACGGTTTTAACTCATTTTCTTCGCACTAATGCTATGAAAACCAAAATGACTGGAAAAACTATTTTCTTAGATCTTTTTTGTGAGAAAGTATTTCGAATATACCTTATATCCACATAAAAATCCGTGAAAGAAATAAATGTTTTATTGCGGGAATGCTTTATAGGTATTATAATTAAATGTAGATTTTCTCATGTATGCACAAAATGTTTCTGACCGGCATACGCGTTTATATTCTTGATCAAAGTACATACATTCCCTCTCTTTTATGAATTTTGTCTACACAAGTTAAGCACAAAAGTCATTATTGACAAAGAAATTTAAATAAAATTCTTTTATCAAATCGATCTTCCATAATTTACTGTAAATCGCATTTTATATAGCCACGTCGTTGCACACAGGCGACACCTTTATGTATCGGCTTACTTTTTCGTGAAATCACGCGTCAGCACTCTATAGAAAGTAAACTTTATTTGATGTTTATTTTCAAAACGAATACCCTTCGAAAAAGGTGTCACTGTTACAGTACTTACGCGCTTTCATTTGCTTTCGTTGTGCATTGATCCAGAGTGAAGAATAAGATCCTGAAAAAAATTATATGTGTTGCGCTTAGGGGAAGACCGGAAAAATGTAGAAGGAAGCACTTGAATTAAATCTCAAAAGTCTTGTTGCATGGGTAGGATGCGTTAAGTTTATTGACACGTACTTTTCTCGTATGTACCCGGAACAGTTTCGTGAAATATACAGCCAATTCCAGAGTATGCGGATATGTTGTACACTTTAAATTTTTTTTCCTTTTTTTTATTTATTTATTTAAATTGCTTTATTCATACGATATGACTAATATAAACAAAGCTTAATCGTACTTCAAATGACAAAAAGTTAACTTTTACATATTTTTTTTTAATGTAACAGAAATTAAAGGAGAATTATAACGTATTTCTCTTGAGAGGGTACAACTGACTAAATTAATTGATTGCAGAGGGATGCTCGTATTGAATCTTTTAAAATTCTTCACGTTTCATTTATCGATACACTTGATGAGACGAACTAATCGATGCACATACAAACGGACTTGATATGCAACGAGAAAAGCCAAAGCAACGGAGAAAAGAAAACAAGCGAAAGTTAGCCCAAACAAGCGTCAAGAGAAACGTGCGAGAAAGATGCAAAAATTTAAACAGGAAATGCGTGGAAATCACCGAGTTATGCACGATTTGCTTCAACCTTTATACAAGAGTCGCATCATGAATGTATCAAAATGTTATCCAGGTGATTGCCCCTGGTCTCAGGTATTATCAGACAAGGAAGGGAAAATGGAGTATATAAAAAAGCGCGCAGCCGGGAATGAGTACGAACAGCAGCGGCATCGACACCAAGATGTCGTCTGCACTTCGAGGAGTGCTTCTGACCTTGGCTTTGGCCTTTCTCGTTTCTAGGCACCAATGTAGCGCTGCCTTTCTTCCAATTTGTGATGATGACAACGAGCTGCCTTATAAAATCGAGGTAAGTCTACTCTCATAGAATAAATAGATGAGTTTCAAAGTTTTCCATGGAAACTTTAATATTTTTCAAAATGCGTAGAACACTACTTCTAAAAATTTCTAAAATTATAAAGATTAACCACTTAGGGAATCGTGACAATATTTTATTTAATGAATACATGTAAATTGAAAATTCAATAATTCTTGAATAATCTATGGTTATTTTTCAGTTCCCACCGCCAAGACCAACATATGTCCTTCCAGTCCAATCGTCAGGATACGAGGACTGTGATGAGGTAGTTTTAGTGCCAAACTTCAGACCATCCAGACCATCTTATAGCCCAGTGCCTGCACCCGCATACGGTCCATTACCATCACAGGGTTATGTTTTGCCGTCTCCAGTGTTCGGTCCATCTCCAACAGTTTACCCAGTTCAGCCACCACCACCACCACCACCACCACCTCCACCTCCACCTCCACCTCCACCGCCGCAGATAATTTACGCTCCACCACCTCCACCTCCACCTCCACCACCACCGCCGCAGATAATTTACGCTCCACCGCCACCGCCACCACCACCACCTCCACCACCTCCACCACCTCCACCACCACCACCTCCACCACCACCTCCACCACCACCACCACCACCACAGATAATTTACGCTCCACCACCTCCACCTCCACCTCCACCTCCACAGATAATTTACGCTCCACCTCCACCACCTCCGCCACCACCCCCTCCACCGCCGCCACCACCTCCACCACCACAGATAATTTACACTCCACCTCCACCACCGCCACCACCGCCACCGCCGCCGCCGCCACCACCGCCACCAATTATTTACGCACCACCTCCACCGCCGCCACCACCGCCACCACCGCCACCGCCGCCGCCGCCACCAATTATTTACGCACCACCTCCACCGCCGCCACCACCACCTCCACCTCCACCTCCACCACCACCGCCACAGATAATTTACGCTCAACCCCCACCACCGCCGCAAGTAATTTATGGACCAGCACCGGCCCCAACAGTAATTTATGGACCGTCACCGCCTCCAGTATCTTACCCTCCACCACCACCACCACCACCACCTCCACCGCCTCCACCACCGCCGCCACCACCATCAATAGTTTATGTTCACCCTTCACCACCACCGCCGCCACCGCCACCGCCACCGCCACCGCCACCGCCACCACCGCAATTAATTTATGGGCCGGCACCGGCACCCACAGTAATTTATGGACCACCACCGCCTCCGGTATCTTACCCTCCACCACCACCACCACCGCCGCCACCACCACCTCCACCAGCACCAGTAGTTTTCGTTCAACCACCACCACCACCGCCACCACCTCCAGTAGTTTTTGGACCGCTACCGGCACCGGCTTATGGACCACCATCAGTTTCATATGGACCAGTAGGAGGCTCAGGTTCTTATGGTCCATCTGGATCAGGATCTTACGGACCAGCAGGGGGCTCAGTTTCTTACGGTCCACCATCTGGATCTGGCTCATACGGACCAGCAGGAGGATCAATTTCTTACGGGCCATCAATTGCACCACCGACTTATGGACCATCTCCGATAGTTGTAGCTCCACCTCCACCGCCACAAATAGTTTACGCTCCTCCATCGCCACCACCACCACCTCCGCCACCACCTCCACCGCCACAGATAATTTACGCTCCACCCTCACCTCCACCTCCACCACCACCACCACAGATAATTTACGCTCCACCGCCACCTCCACCCCCACCACCACCACCGCCACCACCTCCACCGCCGCCACCACCACCTCCACCTCCACCACCACCGCCGCAGATAATTTACACTCCACCTCCACCTCCACCACCACCGCCGCCACCACCACCGCCACAGATAATTTACGCTCCACCTCCACCACCACCTCCACCTCCACCACCACCACCACCGCCACCTCCACCACCACCCCCACAGATAATCTACGCTCCACCTCCGCCTCCACCTCCACCTCCGCCTCCACCACCACCGCCACAGATAATTTACGCTCCACCTCCACCACCACCTCCACCTCCACCACCACCTCCACCTCCACCTCCACCACCACCTCCTCCACCAATAATTTACAGTCAGCCACCACCGGCACCATCACCACCTCCAGTTATTTATGCTCCTCCTTCACCACCGCCACCACAACCTCAAATAATTTACGCTCCACCGCCACCACCTCCGCCATCACCTACAGTAGTGTACGGACCACCACTTCCTCCTGCACCACCAGTATACAGTCCTGTACCACCACCAGCTTATGGACCACCAGCTGCACCGTCTTACAGCCCACCACTGTCATCATCTCCAATAATTTGGCCTTCACCTGCACTACCTCCAGTGTATCCGGGACCAAAGAGGAAGCTTTGCAAAATCCATCTCACAACAGAGTGCAATTGCAAAAAATATTGAGGTTTTCCATATAAAAATGACAGGGCATTAGTCATCATAATCCTATTTATTGAATCCCAGTTCTGTCCTGTTCTTACATTCCAAAATTAAACTTTTAATTTATTTGGACTGAAATGTTACTTTCCGAAAAAAAAACATATATATGTTTTAAGAAGCCGTTTTAAATAAATTGAATGAATTAATAGAAATACCTTTGTTTAATTTATTTGTCCAAAACCCACAAGAATAAGCACGCAGATGTATTAAAAGGAAATTGAATATTTATTGATCTATTAATGTATTAGTTAAGTAATTATTAAGGAATTTTATTAAAGTTAATTAAAAAATTAAATTTATCGTTATATCATAGGAAAAAAGCAAACTATTGCTTCTGTATAACGAATATTTAAAATAGTAATACAATGAAAGTTGTTTTTTATTGATGTTACAATGAGCCATATAGTAATAAACTTAAAGTCTATGTTTTATAAATGAGAAAGAAATTTCGAATAATATACAAACATCATATTAAGTACTTTTTTCATTCGTTTAATACAGTATTATAGTTTATTTGTTGGTAAACCATTTCTTTATTTCCTGTGATTTCAATTATGTACGATGTAACAATCAATTTCATTTTTTAATTAGTTACAATAATGAAATAGTGTTTATAATTATCTGATATATAATAAAGGAATTAAAATGTTATGTTTAATAGAAGATTTCAATACTTTAGTGTAAATAGAAAAAAAGGCATATTAGCAGTATTTTTTAGAAAAAGTCGGTTTTTAAGATCTCATGGTATAAAATAAAAATCTGAACATTTTTATCTCATGTAACGTTTTCCGCGCGAGCGATCACACCGATTGCATCCATATTGAAATGCACTATTAATGTTATGTTATAAATATTAAATAACAAATAAAATTATGAATGATTCACCAAAAAAAAAGGTTTAATTAGAATCTATTTTTGTAACGATTACATATTTTATTTTTCAGATATTTGTGGTTTTCAGATTGAATTGCTATGCTTTTTTAAAATGAATTGTAGAAAACAATGTATGCAATCACTTATGCTTGCAATATCTTTTCATTTTAAAGAATTATAATTGATACTAAAATATAATACTATAAATTATAATTAAATTATAATCCACTTATAAAAAAGTCATGTCCGGATATTGAAGAGCCAAATATATACTTTTTGTAATTAGAATATTGAATCATATTATATACGTAAGCGTAACGAGCTATGTTCATAATTCATATTTTTCTAATGCATGAATCAATAATATCTGACAAAAACTATATCATAAAACTATTAAAAGAATAAGAAGAAAAAGGAGAATCAAGTTATACCCACAAATTACTTTAGATATTAAACGCGATTCCAGAAATTTTGACATTTTTAAATAAAAATTAATATTAAGTATATTCTTCCAGAAATATGACAAAGTTATTTGAATTGGAAGGAACATATTATAAATCTTGTTAATTTCCAAAAGTTTAGATTGACCTCATTTTTAAACGGTTGTTTTAAAAACAGTGATTGTGATGCCTGCGATTTATATTCGTGTACATAAATAATTCAAAATCAAAACTTATGACGAAATTATTAATATGAAATAAGTAAAATATAAAGGACATAAAAAAATTTAAATTATCTATTATAATATCTTAACACAGATATTGTACTATTAAATTACAACGTGCTATTTAAGATACGTACTGTTTTGATATTCAATGCCATGTTTTGATTGATATTGATAATTATAATTTTACGGAAGAAGATCAGACAAAAATCCGTGAACTTTTTATCTGAATAATATTCATATTGATAACGAACGAAAGATGATATCAAACTTAACATCGTATTATAATCACGATCATCGCAGTGCAATGTTGTCACACGCGTGCACGTTTCGCGTGACATATCAGCTTTCTACCTAAAACTGCATGAAGTATATAAGACAAATGAGCATTTTTTTCGCAACACAAGTTTCCTCAGCTTAACGATGAGGAGTTTTAACTCATCGCGGGCCTTCGGGCTCGCAACAATTTTGGTATTATCAACGTGGCTCATCTGTCACGCATATCCAGATGGCAGATCTAATAGTCATTTCGATCATTTAATCGAGAAAAGAGAATTAAGTGCTGAAATTAGTGAGAAGGATGACCGTGCTTCAATCAGTCCACAGCAGGCCACCTTGTCAGCAGCTACAAAAAGACACGTAAGCAATACTGTGAAAAATTTTGAATTGCTAGAAACAAGAAACAATCGCGATACTTCTTCGATCGATGACGATTCTGATGAGGAAAAAAAAAAAGATTCTAATATTGATATGAAATTGCTTGATGATCTCCCAGACAAATCCGATCAAACGGTCGAAGAAGATAAAACAATTAGTGAGACGAAACCGATGCCTCAAGACAGTAATGACATCATGGAATATATTACAACATTACAAAATGCTTTATACTCTTACGAATTCTGGAATAGAATAGCGCAGCGTTTTACTCATTCTGTCGTACCGGAGGCTTTTCATTCATATGTTGGACTCCCACCGTCTGATGTTTTGCAGATCGGCGATAATGCAGCAAGAACGACGAGGCATGATCAGTGTACATGTTCAACAACAACGACAGAGCCCCCGTCAACAGTGTCATCGGTCAGTGAAATAGTTCAACAGTTTATGCCAGCGACTGCTACTCCAGTGCAACAAGAGGAATTGCGTAAATGCGTCGACGAAGCCACTACCGAATTACAGAATCTTGTCGGTCATTTCCAAACAGCCGCAAGTAATATACGCGTCGGTTTATCCTTGTCTTCGGACTATCAGAACTCGCCTCCTGTTCAGTGTCAGAATGCTGGTATATTGCAAAGTGCGCCTAGTCTCCTTCAAAGCATTATAGAAAATCCCGAACAAATAAACCAAATTCCAGACTTAATTAAATCATCAGTGCCATCTGGACAGATGTCCTGCTCAGTAGACAAACTTAAGATTTCTCTGCAGAAGATCTTCGGAATACTAAAGGACTGTGGGCCGGAAGAATCCGAAGTCGAGGGTGAAATTAGTAACCAAAAATCAAAGAAACTTAAACATTTAAGGAAATCACAGAAATCCGCATCCCGCAATAACAACCAGGATTGCCACAAACCAATGCGACCAAGTACCGTCATCTTGACAGTACCAACAGCAACATCTGTGCCATTTTCTGCAGGATCCGCATCTGCAAATCTACATAAGTTATCGTCTGCTCCCGCACCTGCACAGTCACTTATTTTATCATCTGCTTCTTCACCTGCACAGCCAGTTGTATTATCATCTGCAGCCATATCTGCGAATCCATCGTCGGTGTCGTCTGCTCCTATGTATCCACCTATAGTACCACCTACACCTGCACCATTGCTAACACCAGAACCTCCCGCAACAATACCAGCTCCAGCCTCAGTATCTACTATGACTTCAGGTCTTGCTATTCAATCGTCCTCATCGTTAGCTCTACCTCCATCTGCAGCAGCTATACCACCTACAGCTTCTGTGAATGTAGCTCCGCCACTTTCTATACCTGTAGCAAAGCAACCGACTTTAATTCAAGCTTATTCAGATACGAACATCAATGGATATGAAAATGACGGAACTAATCCTACTGAACCTTCTTTTTTAACTAACTATGCTTTAGCGGGTACTTCTTTTTCGAATTCGGCTTATCCCAACAATAATGTTCCTCAAAGTAGTTCTCTTCATTTAAACAATAATGCTTACTCTGGCAACAATGTCCCTGAAATTAATTCTCGTCCTTCAAACAATATTATTTATTTTAGCAATAATGCCTACCAAAGTGGCTCTTTTTCTCCCAGCAATAATATGCATCCTAGCCACGATGGCCCTCAAAGCAATTCTCGTCCTGCCAGTAACATTCTGTATTCTAATAGTAACGCCTATCAAAGTAACTCTTTCTCTCCAAACAATAATGGTTATCCTAGCAACAATGTTCCTCAAAGTAGCATCGTTTATTCTGGTAACAATGTCTATCAAAGTAGCTCTTTTTCTCCAAACAATAATAATAATGGTTATCCTAGTGATAATATCTATCAGAGTAGCTCCCGTCTTCCAAGTAACAAGGGTTATCCAAGTAATAATGCTGATTCAAATAATCCTAACAATGGACACTCTAGTTATTCAGGTTATTCCGAGTACTCCGGCTCATCTATATCTGCAACACCATCTACACATAGCTCATGCTCATCAGCACCTTCCAGTATTATGTCTGCAGGTGGATCAATTGCATCATCACTATTATTCACGGAAGCAGTTAAACCTCTTGTATCTCCTCAAGCTTCTATTGCAACAATCACTCAAGTACCTAGTTTACCTATTCAGTATTTACAGGGTCCACAAGTCACATACTCTTATCCAACGGCTATAGAAGCATACCAAAAAGTTGAAAGTTGTTCGTGTCCTAAATCACAGTCTTCTAAAACAAAAATCGGATTTATAAAAGAATTAATCAGCAAGCCGTTACAAAAAATAGAATCATGCCCCTTGCATGAATCGCATTCTCAACCGGCACAACCACCGCCTCCACCACCACCGCCTCCACCACCACCGCCCCCACCACCACCACCACCACCACCACCACCTCCACCACCATCGCCCCCACCACCACCATCTCCATCCCCACCACCATCATCATCATGTTTGTCTTATTACAGTAATCAACAACATTCATCAACTCCACTTCAAATCAAATCTGATTGCACATGTGATTCAGATTTACCACCAACATCGCCGCTACCTCAACACGATACGCTTTGTCCATATCATTCAAGCAATGCTGCAACACAGAGAAAGGGAAAAAACCATAAAATATTTGGTAAATTATTAAGTCCTCGTCATATTACAGCATGTCCGCCATGTCCATACATTACACAGATGAATCGTCAATCCAATTTAATAACACCGCAACTTATAACTGCTACTGTAACTCACGCAGCACCATCTAGTCAATTTACTTCAACTGGCACCAACGGTGCTTATGTACTTGGACCTATTATTCCAGCTGTTCCAGGACAAAAATTTATGATTACTAGTAGTGGTGGATCATACTTGACTAATCCATATCTTCTTGGTAGTTCCAATCCATCTTTACTGTCCGAAGAATCATTTTCCCAAAATGGTTGTCTTAATCAACAAAATACATATGCTAATGCTCTTGCTAGCAGTGGATCAGGAGAAGCAATTTCCCCTACAGGGACCGCTGGATACGGTCAACCTTCAGGATATACTCCATCTGAAGGAATTAATGCATTCACTTCGACTGTTGATGCCAATGGATTCACTCCAACTGTTGGTGGATACGCTTCAACTGCAATTAGTAATTCATATGGTGCACCTGTTGGCACAAGTGGATATAGTTTACCTGCAGGAAGTAGTGGATATGGATCTGCAGCAGGCACCGATAGATATACTTTACCTACAGGGAGTAATGAATATAGTTCGTCTGTAATAAGTGAATACGGTTCACCTACAGTAAAAAATGGATTCAGTTCATCTGCAGTTAGCGATGGGCACGCTTCGTTTTCGGGTATTGATGGACATGATTCATCTTCACCTATTGGTGGATACGATACATCGCCAGATACTGGTAGATATACATCATTCTCCACTACTGATAGATTTGGTTCATCCATGGGTAGTTATGGATATACTTCATCTGCAGGAAGTAATGGATATAGTTCATCTGCAAGTATTGATGGACAAACTCCATTTTCAAGTACTGGTAGACATACATTACTCTCCAGTAGTAATGGATTCAGCTTACCTGAGAGTGGATATGTTTCACCTGCAGGAGGAAACGAATATGGTTCACCTACAGGTAGTAATCAACAAGCTTCACCAGCAAGTACTGATCAACAGTCTTCATTTACCGCTGGCAATGGATTCAGTGCACCTAAAGGTGAATACAGATATTCATGGGAAGGAAGTAACGGATATGATTCACGTACAAGCACTAGTGGACAAACTTCATCTTCAGGTTCAGATGGACACGCTTCACTCTTCAATGGTGATGGATTCGGTTCACCTGTAAATAATTATCAATATACTTCATCTGCAGGAAGTAATGGATATAATTCACGTATAGATTCTGTTGGACAAGCTTTACCTATAAATACTGGTAGACAAGCTGCACCAGGAGGTACTGATGGGCATACATTATTTGGTAGTGCTGGATTTGGCTCACCTATCGGTGGTTATGAATTTACTTCATCTGTGTCAAGTAAAGGAAGTAATAGATATAATTCTGCCACGAGTACTGGAGTAGAAATTCCATCTGCAGGCGGTGGAGGACTTGCTTCACTCCCCAGTTCTGGATTTAATTCACCTGCAGGAACTGAAAGACATAGTTCATTTTCTGGAAGTGCTGGACTTGATTCACCTATAGGTAGTGGAGAACACAGTTCACTTTCTACTAATGCAGGCTTTGGATCTCCTGCAAGTAGTCATGGATTCACTTCATCTTCAGGGAATCGTGGATTTAGTTTAACTACAGATACTGATGTACAATCTTCACGTGATCATTCTAGAGAATTTGGGGCACGTACCGATGAGAAAGATTCACCTACAGATAAAAGTGGGTATAACTCACCTGCAGGGTACAGTACATCTTTAAATACTGAAAGTACACCTGTAGGTACGGGAAGCTTCACTACATCTGCTGATACTAGAGGATTCGGTACTCCTGTAAATACTGAAGGATTGAATTCACCTTCAGGCACTGCAGGATGGAATTCACCTTCAGGCACTGCAAGATGGAATTCACCAACAGGCACTGTAGGATTGAATTCACCTTCAAGTATTGCAGGATTGAATTCACCTATAGGGACTGCAGAATTGAGTTCACCTACAGGCAGTGGAGGATATAATTCACCTTTAAGCACTGGAGGATTGAATTCACCTTCAGGCACTGCAGGATTCAATTCACCTGCAAGCACTGGAGGATACAGTACGACATCAAGTAGTGGAGGATTCAATTTACCTGCTGGCGGTGAAGTACTGAATTCACCTTCAAGCACTGGAGGATTCAATTCACCTGCAAGTACAGGAGGATACAGTACGACCTCAAGTAGTGGAGGATTCAATTCACCTACCGACAATAGAGGTTACACTAAACCTACAGATACTGGAGAGTACAGTACGACCTCAAGTAGTAGAGGATTCGATTTACCTGGCAGTGGAGGATACACTAAGCCTACAAATACTGAAGGATACAGTGCAACATCAAGTAGTGGAGAATTCAATTCACCTGCTGGCAGTGAAGGATACACTACGCCTACAGGTGCTGAAGGACACAATCTACCTGCAAACACCGATGGGCAAAATAAATCCATTGGTACTGATGGATATAATTCATCTGCAGCAGATAATAGATACCCTTCACCTTCAGAAAATGATAAATATGGTTCATCTTCAGAGAATGACAGTAACACTTCATCTTCAGGAGCTAATGGGTATGATTCATCTGCAACTGCTAGTGGACAATCATCACTTACAGGTACTGATGGTAACAGATCATTGTCAGGTACTGGAGCAAACGATTCACCTGCAGGTAATAGAGAGTCAAGTTCATCGGCTCGCACTGGAGGATTGAATTCACCTATAGGTAACGGAGGATTTAGTACTTCTTCGGATATTGGAGGACTTAGTTCATCTGAAGGTAGTGGAAGATTTAATACTTATCAAGGTACTGATGGATCAAATTTACCTGCAGGTACTGAAGGATATTCTGCACCTGCAGATACTGAAGGATATACTGCACCTGCAGGTACTGAAGGATATACTGCACCTGCAGGTATTGGAAGATTCAATACACCAGTAAGTACTGGAGGATTCAGTACTCCTACAGGTACTGAAGGGTTAGTAACACCTACAGGTACTGGAGAGTACACAACTCCCCCAAGCATTGGAGAATTCAGTACATCTGTAGCTACTCAAGGCTTCAATACACCTGCAGGTACTGGCGGAGGGTACAGTACATCCTCAAATAATGGAGGATATACTAAATCTACAGGTACTAGCGAATACAGTACATCTTCAAGTACCGAAGCTCTCAATGCTCCTGCAGGTACCGGAGTACACAGTTCATCCTCAAATAATGGAGGATACACTACACCTGCAGGTAGTAGCGAATACAGTTCATCTTCAAGTACCGAAGCTTTCAATGCTCCTGCAGATACCGGAGTACACAGTTCATCCTCAAATAATGGTGGCTATACTACACCTGCAGGTACTAGCGGATACAGTACATCCTCAAGTTCTGAAGGTTTCAATGGTCCTGTAGGTGCCGAAGGATACACTACATCCTCAAGTAATGGTGGATACACTACACCTGCTGGTACTAGCAGATACAGTTCATCCTCAAATATCAATAGTCTGAATGATCCTGCAGGTATCGGAAGATACGGTACAGCTTCAAACGCTGAAGGAGACGCTGCATTCGCAGGTAATGGAGGGTACCGTACACCCTTAAATACTGGTGGATACACTACACCTGCTGGTACTGAAAGTTTCAGTACACCAGTAAGTACTGGAGAATATACTGTACCTGAAGATTCTGGGAAATATACTACACCTGCAAGTACTGGTGAACAGGCTGCACCTGCTGGTGCTAGCAGATACGGTTCACCTGCAGGTGTTGACGGACTTTCGTCATCTGAAGGAAGTAACGATTATGGTTCATCCTCAAGTACGAATGAATACGATTCATCTATAAATACTGGTGGTTATGATTCATCTGCAGGCAAGAGTGGATTTAGTTCATCTACAAAAACTAATGGAAACGCTGCTCCTGTGGAAACTAAAGGCAACGCTTCACCTGCCGATGCTAGCGATAACATTTCAGCTGCCGGTAGTGGTAGTAACACTTCACCTGCCGGTAGTGGTGGTAATACTTCACCTGTAGATACTAGCCATAATGGCGCTATTGACGCTAAATCATCTTTGGCCACTAACAGAGAAGCCGTTGCTGGAGCAATTGAACCGTTTCAGCAGCTTAGAGATGTTGCTGATGGTAAAGGTATAATGGGTGCTAAATCCGGGGCTTCATCGGGTTCTCTTGATGGTGAATCAGCTCTCGGTATGCTTGCTAATTTAGCTGCTGGATCCATAGACGCAGAATCTGCTATTTCGGCACTGACTCAGCCAAATGCACAGACTGGCGAGTCTCCCCTGTCTATTCTCGGCGATATAGCAGGAGGAGTTATTGAAACTTTTTCTAGTGCATCGTCGTTGAGTCAGCCAGATTCTTCGAACGGCGAATCTTCTTTGAATGCACTAGGTGACATTGCAGCAGGATTAATCGAAGCTATTAGTAGTTCATCTTCTATAACTTCGGTGCCAGCTTCAAGAACAGCTTCTGCACCACTTTCGCCAGATAAACTATGCAATGATAACCAGCGTCCATTGCAAATTATTGCTGATACTGTAGTATCTGCTGCCTCTCTATTGAATTCCCATCTCCAACAGAGACAGCAGCAATTAAACGGAAATTCGCAAACGCGAGTACCTCAATCAACTTCTCCACAAGGAGTTGGCACACAATACAATACAAATTCTGGTATTATCGCAGCACCTAGTTATAATCAAATTCCTAGTAATAACGCAATTCCTGACTATCCTGCAGGATCAGGTTCGTCATCGAGTGCATTTCAAACTCTTGCTTCCAACTCTCAAACTAACGGTTGTACGCCTGATTCAACTGATTCCATAGCGAACTCTATGTCATCAATAGTAAATTCAGCAGCATCGGTCGCTAATTCATTATCTTCGGCCCTCTCACAGTTAGCTGCACAGAACATTGTTCCACCTGTATCGGCTAATCAATATGCATCCTCCCAGTCTAGCTTGATTCCACCAGGCTCTATTGGTTCCTCGCGATCGAATGTTCATCTCTACAGACCTTCGTTGAATCAGGCCAGTTCGCAGATTACTTTGACTTTACCACGTGATAAGATTTCTCCGGCTGTTAACGGTGGCATTTTGATACCCGGTGATTTAATTACTATTGCTCTCAACAACCAAGCAACATTAGCCGGAAGAGTTCAGGATTACGCGAGCCCCATCACGTTTAATTTAATACACAATAGCAATGGCCAATCAGCATCGATTCAAGGAAATCAAGTTTGGAGCATTTCTAGCAAAGATTGCAATAGTGAATTACAAAGTGTGCTAAACCAAATTTCAAAGTGTTAATTCATGATTTATTTGAATGATTTTCTTGGCATGATCTATCTGTAAATGTATATAATTGTTTATTTAGTTTTAAGTTATTTATTAATTTAATTTATTGTACGTAACGATAATAAACTTTTTGTATAAAAATGAATTCTATACATCGATCATTACGTTTATTTATATTCCTATCCAATTCCATGAAAATGTGCTATAACCATGAAATTAGACCTCTTTTTGTCAAAAGGCCGCGTTTTCAATATTCAGTATTTTGTTGAAGCTTTAAAATTAAACTTGCTATCGATTTCAAATAAAAATGGCATACTATATTCATACACGCATGACAAACTGTTCGGAATATAGGTTAGTAAAACATATTCGAGCTGATTAAAGCGAAATTTGCAAAACTTAAGAGTCGCGTAACACGAATCGCAAATCAGTCCTTCGGAAAAAAATGCGCTGAGCCCATGAAACGCGCTCGTCGAAATCGATAGAGTGAAAAGAAGCGCGCGCCAAGCCAGCTTGACCGAATCATTAACTTGTCAAGCTTTCGCTGCGCTCGATCGTACAACGCATTAGTCAACGACAAGCCTTCATTGTTTGGGTAAACATTTTTTTCTATTTATACTTTCATTACGATAACAAGCATAAGCTTAATGGCGTCAAGCGAAAATTTTGCTTGAACAAGCAGAAATAATGAAATTCATTGTATGTAGACAAGCGAATTGACAGTCGAATATTCTATCGTTTCAGATCGAAAAAGAAGCGCAATGATTTGCAACTCAAGAAACATTGCAGCGATTCTATTGCTCGTGAGTCTGTGCCAGAGCGAGCCAATAGCCAACGGTGGCTCATGCCAGATGTCATTGATGTCGGCCGAAGACGAGAGCTCGATCGAGATGCCGATTCGCAGGCAGCGCAGTGGGCCATCGTCGCAGCATCGGCCGATTGTCGAGCTCGTCCTTGGCGTCCTGGACACCTTCCGCACTTCGGCCAAGTCCGACCTCAGCAGAATCAAGGCGAGACACGCGCGAGCGAATCACGCTTACGAAGCATTGATCGCCAGCACGGAAACGCCGAAATCGTTTTACCAGAAACTCACGCCGACTACTCCGCGGAAACGACTCGTTACTGCGAGAATTTGATCGGCATCTCGCTACTTGCTCATTGCGTAAACTTAATTAACCTGACAGTTACCGCTGCGATTATACATGTACATGCGTGCATACATGTACAATCTTGTCTGTCTTATGTGCCTATTGAACACTTATATTTGTACAAGGACTCGAAATCTACGTTTAACTATTTACGCACTCATCTACAGCAATATTTACTTTTATACTTTTTTTATAAGAAATTTTTACTGCAATAAATCAATATTCCTTGTGTGTAACGATGGATTTCGCTTGATCTGTAAAACAGCACCTGTAATTCGTTGATGCGAATGCAACTATAGCGAATTGCGTTTAATGCACAAAACACGATTTCGTGCAGCGTGTGCCAATTGACGTTTGCGCAATAGTCGCTACTCGTTACAAGAATAAAATTTCCATGCAATAAGATTCGCAGCTGCTGCGCTCACATCAAAGTAAACAATCTTTCATTCTTCACGCAACTGCTGCTGCGCAGAAAAAAATATAACTATATATTAATGATTATCGATTATCGCGCGCGCGGGTGTATGGTTATTGCAGGAATAGTTTAAGAATTTCAACGGCGGATCTTTGAAAGAATCTGAAAAGAGAAAGATGGTCAGCTGATAGAATGCATTCTGAGCAGTTTAAAAATGATATTTAATGCAATTCACGAGGATAACCGCGAGAGCAATAACAACAGAACGCGATAGCACGCGCATTATATCTTGGTGAGTCAGCCATCCAGTCAAAGGTTTCTAGAGTAAACATTGCTTAGAGATCCATGAGAATCACGTGGCCAACGAACAAAAAAGCACATTTTCTCGTGGCACATTAAGTAAGTACTATTTTTCCGTCATGCAGGCTTATGCGCATCTAAGAAACGCAGGATACTACTGTATTTAACTGCGCGCACGCATCTATACTAGTAGTCGACGCAGAATTATCTCCTTGACAGTCTTGCGGCTCTATTGTTTGAGTAATGTTTGAGAAAAACGCGTCGACTGAATATAAGTAGTGCATGCAGCGATCTGCTTCCACGTATCTTTGCAGCTGATAGAAGGCTAGAAACAAAGACGAATCGATATATAGATATATGCTTATTCTACGCCTTCGATCTCTTCCAATAACTTGCGACTAATATATATTATCTACTGCTTAAGGCGGTATGAAACCCATAGTGACCGGTCAGTAACGATGCGGCAGATAAGTGTTTTCATCTCAAATAATATAACGAATTATGGAGAACCAAGAAATACTTGCCCTTCCTATTGGTATTATCTCTCATTATGCAAAGTTTGTCCGAAAATCAGTGGTTGTAATCTGACGTAACTTACTTCTGCTGACAGCTACTGATTTTCGGACAAGCTTTTCTCTCCAACGCCTGAGTATGTTGATTCCAAATTACCTTTCACAGTGATATAGATAATGCCGATACGATCGAAGAGCAAGTAACTCTCGGTTTTCTATAATTTTTTATATTAGCTCAGATCTAAGCATTTTTCTGCTGCGTCGTTACTGAACGGTCACTATAAGCTTCAGACCCCCTTAATCCAAAACAAAAAAAAACTGCATGTAGTTGCATTGTAATTACGCTTGCAGTGTAATTACGCTTTTCTATAAAACTTTTGGAATTTTCAAAAAAATGATACAATAAATAGCAATGAAATTGTTATAATACACAAAGAATCGACAAAATTTCTGTCAATCTTTCTATAAGACTAAATCGGGAGATTTAGGTAAGTGTATTGTGAACGAATAAATCGAAAAAAAAGAAAAATCTATTGTCTATGAGAATATACGATACAATAATATGCAGTGGCTGTGTGTGAGTGTGTGTGTGTGTGTGTGTGTGTGTGTGTGTGTGTGCGTGTGTGTGTGTGCGCGTGTGTGTGTGTGCGTGCGTTTGCCATGCTGGCGCATAGATAGATAAAAGAGCATCGGAGAGTAGGGAGCTAGCGCGGAAGCGGTAAGAGTAGGCGGCGCACCTCAAGCTAATAGCTGCAACAGCTCCGCTTGACCTCCGACCTCTTATGTCTGGCATATGTATAGGTATCGCCTCTTTATCGCTGATATTGCGACTAAGCGCTGCTCGACTCTTGGAAGCTCAGTACGCCACGATCTATCGTAGCAACTTGACTAACTTGACTCCTTGCGCTTGCTCACTGAAGTAACCGCAACTTGCTCCTCCAGAATGGCGCGTTACTTGATCCTCGCTGCCCTCGCCGTCATCGCTGTCTGTCTTGTGCAGGTAAGTTTCACCACTGGCTCGTCTGCTTCCGTTCTTTTTCTTTTCTTTATTGTTTCTCCATCTCCAACATTCCCGTTCGGATCTTCATTGCGGCAGTCCCTTTCTTTCGAGCTATAGATTTCGAACTGAAGAGAGATAAACTCAAACTTAATAATTGCATAACGTTGCATTGTCTTTCAGACTCTCTTAGATATCTACGTAATAGAAAAATCAGGATTTATTGCTTTAAAATTAATAACTGTTTCTAATACACGCGTAAATTTGAATTTTTCCAGCTGACTTTGATACACTTTTATACTTTTACGCGTGCAAATTTGTCATTTACAATTTACAATTTTGAGAATGCGCTAATATTATCGCTGGAACATTGAAGACCCGTAATTTTCTTTGATGAATAATAAAATTTCAAATGCAAATGGTAATATATATATATATATATATATATTACCGAGTAAAAATTCACAAGTTTTTTTCCATCGAAAAAGCAAGTGTAACACGCTAATTTGTCGTGAAAGTTATGTAAATCCATACGAAACGCGCTTTTGTTTTTAAATGAAAAGGAGTGTCCTTGAAAAAAAGGCTTAGGCTGAAAAAAAAACTGATGAATTACGCTTTGTTGGAATCAGGCTGACTCAGCCCCAGTGCAAGAGACCACCACTGCCAACTCTATCGAGGAGGCGCTGAAGACAGCCGGTGACAGCATCACCAAGGCCTTCAACGATGCTAAGCCCAAACTCGACGAGCTTCTCGCCAAGGGTCAGGAATTCTTCGACAGTGTCGGAAAGAAAATCTCCGAGGAAGCCGGCAAAATTATTCCCAAGAATGAGGAGAAAGCCTCTGCGTAAATGATCGATGACCGAGACATTGCTGCTCTACACGTCCGTTTTATTATTGTCGTATCGTTATAAATAGAATGCTGCAAACAAAATTATACATATATACGAGCGTCTTATCCTCGAGAGATATTTCGACGTATGCGCTTTTGTAATGGCAAATCTTTCTTTTCAACTGGAGAATATTTTTCGATTTTATTTCTTTCTTTTTATTTTTCTACTTCCATGGCGCTTGATTCCTACAACTAATTGTATACAAGATGTCAATAAAAACATTACCCCTAGACAGCACGATTCTACGATTTATTTACAGAAGATGATCATAACATGTACGCTACACCTTAAAAGTTTATTAAACATTTCAAAACGCTCTACTCTAATTTACGTAAGTAATGGTAATTATGTTACATAATAACGCCAAAACTGATAAGTCCACGTTTCAGAAGACGATAGCAAACAATTCCAGGGAAAAACAGTGTTTGCGATACAAAAGGTCCGGCGATCCGTTAAGAAGACGCGATAACGCACATATATACGGTTCAAAGTTCCACTAGAGTAAATGTAGCAGAGGCTTGGAGCGAATGCGCTGAGCTATATGTGTGCATCATGTCTGATCGGGACCACGTAAGCACGAGATGTTTAGCCTTTTATCTGTGAAACCGCGTCCGAGTATCTTTACAAAGCTTCCTTCTTTTTTCTCTATCTTTACACCATGCTGACGTGACGAATTTCTGACGATAACGATGTTTGCTTTTGCGTCCTTACGAGTTTTTCTTTTTTCCTATTGCTCACTCTTTCACATGTAACGAACGCAATAATCCCTATCATTTAAACCAGATTCTCGTAAGAATACTTGTCATTCTATCGTTTTTTAAGTTTTTATTTATTGATTTTTTTTTCAATTGCAATTATTGAACGTACTAAGCCCTAGTACAAATTACAACATATTTCTGGGCGCAATATCTGGCGAAAATGATTAAAAATACTGTATTATCAGATATATTATTCAAAGCATTTCCAAAATTTCCAGATAAAAGCTAAACCTTTTACGAGGCAACTAAAGCAACATAAAGAATCTAGTTGACCACTTTCAACATATATGAGCTTGGAAATGAAATAATTCCGATTCAGTATTATGAGTAAGTGTGATAAACGTAATATAAACTTAATCAATTGACAAAAAAATGATGACTAAACGGTCGGACGACTACAACGTCCTGAAGCTGATAAATTCGGCTAAGAGATGATGGCCTTTATTGACCTCTTTGAGATTGTCACGATTAGCGCGTATAAAACTTGAAGGAAAAATGTTCGTTTTTCACACTCAGTTAAGTATATGCTTGTATATACTTTTTACAGTTTATACAAACATTTTATTCAAATTTTTAATAGATAACGCGAATAAGACACAACATGCTATTAATGCACGAGTGTTTCGTTAAAATTGATATGCTGCGCTTGTACTAGAAATCTGTTTTCTGATTAAAATGCTTACCAACGTTGGAAGAAATGTTGCTCAATTTTACAATTTAAAATCTTACATTTTTATTTTTTGACATCGTTAACTATAAATAAACACATTTTCAAGAAAATTTACTGAAATGCTCATTTTCCAATGAAACGGAGTTTTCTCCAAATATATTTTGTTTCCTTTAATATTTTATTAACTTCTCATGATTAATTATCTCAAATTTTGTTGATATTTTAATCAAAAAGAAAGTTTTTAATTTGATTATTTTAAAAATTATGGCATGAAATACATGAATTTCGGAATCTATATTATAATCTGTTGGAAAACAAACGGTTTCTTTTTGCATAACTGCATATTAAAGGAAGAAGGTATCAAAATTGAAATATTGCAAAATTGAAATATTGCAATAAAAATAATTTGATTTTTATTTTATACGCTTTTTCGTAATTATATAATTTTGGGTCTCAAAGTCTCAGAAATAAGAGCAGTGTACGCCGGAAACCTAAAAATACAGTAAAAAGTAAGCCGAGTTTCAAAAGCGGTTTGCGCAAGGAATATTAAAATTTCTTCGAATGTTTTTTTGCATACGTTACTTATTATGAAACGAATATTTTTAATCAATATTATTTTTGATCGCTTTCGAGTATTACCAATAATGTTTTTCTTATTTTTTAGATGTATAAAAGCTGTATTTTTCTACGGTTATTGATTTTTCACATCATTTTTCTAATATACATGTCACCTAAAGGATAAGCCGGATAAACTCTGCCCCGAAAGGAAATCGATTCGGAAATAGACCATTGTTTTCTATATAAAACAAAAAAATTTTTTCCAAAATATCAGCTCTGATGGTACACAAGGAGCGCGCCACGTAGTCATTTGAGTTTCAAAATTCTTCGATTTTTCATTCAGTCGCACCGTAACCTATCAACTTGAAAAAAATTCTAAGATATATATTACATCGAAAACTATAAAAAAAAATTTAGAATTTATCCAGCTCACCACAAGGTAATTTTAAAAATCAAACGCCGAAATTAAGCATAGTTTCTTATTTTCCCTGCATCAAATCGCATTGTCTTCAATTGTTTTTAGATTGTGGAATATAGTTTGAATTGCGAAATACAATTTTTTTTAATTTTGTATGTGTGTGTGTGTGTGTGTGTGCGCGCGCGCGCGTGTGTATGTGCGTGCATAACGTATATATATATTATACACACACTCGATGCAATACGGATCTTAGATTTTTTTCAAGTTGATAAGAAGAATTTTAAAATTCAGATGGCTACTGTGACACCCCCTGTGGACCTATGAAGCTAAAATTTTGGGAAAAAATTTTTTTACTTGGAAAACAATGGTCTATTTCCGAATCGATTCCCTTATTCGGCTATACACTTTTCTGAATAGACTTAGTATAAATGTAATTTAGATCAACGAACAAAATTTCAAATAATTTCAATGAAATCTCTTGCGCAGAGTAAATTTTAAACTTTAAAAGAGCTCTTAAAATTGGATAAATGCATAATCATGTAACAGTCTATAATATAAAAAAAGTCAAAAGTAAAATTCGGTTAAGAAATTATTTTGAGTATAAACTCACTTGCATCATAGAAAGAACAGAAAATACAAGTGTTTTAAGTAAACAAATTGTTTTAATTGAATGAAAATTGTTGGATACCTCCTTCATTTGACTAAATGCAAGCATTTTTTACCGAAATCAATGTAAAATCCGTGTTATTAAAAAATATTCACACAAGATATTTCTGATTTCTAGATCTATGATAACATGTTTAGTTATGGACAAATGTGCTCATTTGTGTAATAAAATATGATTGTTATTTTTCAAATCGTAGTAATGCTAATGTGACGGCTTGTATAACTTTAAAATTACGTAGTTGTAGAGTGTAGATACTTCGGGAGTAATATCAATGGACAGGTAAAAATGATCCATCCACCGATGTATAGTTTTTAAATACTTTATTATAGTATGAGTTGACAAGCTCTGACGGGCTCTGATTCTTCTTTGGAGTGCTATGTACAGTAATAGTTAACTTTCGCCACGAAGAGGAAAGCTGTAATGCTTTCAAAAGCCAGTTAGGCAAAAATCAAGTATTTATACAATTCATACTTCGGTGGATGGATCATTTTTACCTGTCCAGCTTTGAATTTAAATAATAATCATTCAAATTTACCGCGTAAATTGTATGAATGCATGTACAGTAAATAAAAGTTTTTAATAAATAGCTTGCCTGCAGCGTTATTTTAAAAAAGTATAAAAAATGTTTTGAAAAATCAAAATTGTTTGGACATCGCGGGAATAATCGTTAAATGTTCACCTTAATGCATTTTTATAATAAGTGTATACTCATTAATTTTCTGTTCAAATGTGCTCTCATTCATAATAAATAATTGATTAGCGATACCATGGTTAATCACTGAGATAAAAGCAGATGCAACATTGTTGCAATAATACAATTTCTCGAAATCGAAGTAGCGCGGCTGTATGTACAAAATTTATCATTTTTAAGAAACAGAGCTCTACAGCTATGCATAGACGTATAGCAGTTCTAAGATAAGTTATTACAACTGTCGCTGCAATCAATAATTCATAATTTGCTTGTGAGATGTAAATAATTAATAAAATAACCATAATAATGCCATCAGCTGCATAGTAAGGCTCGATAACCCTAAAAATAGGAATAACAATAACAATAATAACAATAATTTTAAGGCTAAGCGGATCTGTCGGTATCTCGCGCAATCAAGTCATACTTATATGAAGCGCCGCCGCGCGCAGCAAAAGAATCCGCTTACCGAATGAGAAATCAGTCGACCTAACGGTAAGTAAGTATATGTGTAAATCCATCCGATTTCGGAAATAACTCACACGAGCAAGTCGCAAAACTTTTTATTCAAGGCACACCTGCCAGACCTGATTTTTCTCGTCCCTTAGATCATTCTGAAAGAGAAAAAACTCGCGTACATGGCCAATCGCAAGGTATACTTTTTTCCGGAGCAAAAACGACTCGAAAAACGAGAAATAATTAACAAAAAAAGAATTCATAGATTCTTTTCTAGAACACTATGGGCTTTTATAAAAATTTCATTAGAACAAATATGTCTTAAAATTCGTCAAAGAATGCTCTCAAATTTTTTCAGATTGATCCGACACAATTTTTGATTTTTCGAAAATTCAAAAAAATCAGAGTATTCTTTGATGAATTTCAAGTCATAATTATTCTAATGAAATACTTTTAAAAGTCCATAGTTTTCGAGAAACAAATCTATAAATTCTTTCTTTATTATTATTTCTCGTTTTTCGAGTCGTTTTTGCTCCGGAAAAAAGTATACCTTGCGATTGGCCATGTACGCGAGGTTTTTCTCTTTCAGAATTACATAAGGATTAAGGAACGAGAAAAATCAGGTCTGGTAGGTGTGCCTACGATAAAAAATTTTGAGACTTGCTCGTGTGAGTTTTTTCCGAAATCGGGTGGATTTACACATATACGGCGATTCGTCGTGACAAGTTTGAAAATCCTGCTTTTCGTAGTGAACCTGTCTGGCTTACTGCCTCTTCTGTTTGTCAAAAGTTTTTTGTTGCCAGCGGCAGCGGCCAGTATAATGCGTCTGTTTACTTGTGGGGGAATTGCGTAAGAAGCAGCGGCGCGTACTCTGCGAGACTTTATAGCGGCGGCATATAGATGAATAGCACCGAAGTGCGAATTGATATAGCTAATTTCCAATCGGAGGGCATCCTTCTCTACACTCGTGCGTACGTGTACAAAGTACAATGGTATTATATCGTTGCAATAAGCAGCGCGCGATGCGTGTATAAGTATAAGTAGTTTACGCTTATTGTGCTGACGAGGCCAATAACCGGCGGCGAGAGGAGCTTTGTGTACTCGCGACTAAAATTAGAACACGGCCATATAGCCGCAGCTCTCTGCAGTCGAAATCGTCGTTGTTCTGGAGGAAAGCCACGTGGGCCAGCTTCTCGAAATTTCTTCGAGTCCAACTTACCGAGGACGACTGCCCTTTGGCTGCAGTGGCTACAGATTGCAGATAAGCCGCCGCCGCCGCCGCCGCGCACAGGCGCAATACACTTAGAAATCTCTCATACTCTTAGAAAGCGCGCGGCGGCCGGGCTAGTTGAAAACTTATTCTCCAGGATTTTTATCTGCGGAAAACAGCAAGATTATATAGTACGGCCGAGGCTGTTTGCGTCTCCGATGCTATAGATGAAGTGAAAACAAGTTTGGGAAAAAATTCGCATCGAGATCCGCATTTCGTCATCCCAATCGTGCATCCAAAAATGCTAATCTCAGCGAGCAATGTTGCGTTCGACGTTTCTGCCAAGCTCTTGCAACATTTGACCGCCAGCAGCGACGAGACACACCGACGCACGACGGCCTCAATGAATTCGACAATTCTCCATTAACGAGCGCCCGAGAGTATGAGCCAGTCGTTTCGGCTACTATATACGTTTCTTTTCCACGAATCGCTCACCGGAAAATCATGCGCGCGCACAACGAAAAGATGATTGCAGCTTGCGCATAGCAAAAATCTAACCGACATATGACGCAATGAGCCGCCTCTATCGGAGAGTCGTTAAATTATGCCGCAGACGGTAGACTCTATAGCTGCGCAAAGGAAAAAAGTCGACTGCGGCCGCTGCAGTAATAGGAAAATCACGAGAGAAAACAAACATCTCTCGAAGGGTGTCCGAATCCGAGGCGCGCGCGCGCACACACACACACACGCGCGCGCGCGCGCGGTGTTGAGAGAGAGAGAGAGAGAGTAAGAGAGAGAGAGAGAGCCGAGATAAACGGCACTTTGCTCCGCCGGCGACTTGATAAGCGTCTCCTATAAATGCTCAGAGCCGCGAGCGAGTCTACGCCAGTATCGAGCTCGACTCTAGCCGAGACGCATTTAGCAGCCAGAAAAGGTCGAGGGAAATAAAGGAGAGACGAGATGAGGTGCGCGATTTTGGTGAGTCTGCTGTTGGTTGGTAGCGCCTGGGCTGCCCCCAAAGAGGCCGACACGGCTCCGGCCCAGCTCTCCGAGCTCATCAGCAATGCCCAGAAGAACATCAACGACTTGGCCGCCAACATCAAGAGCCAGCTCAACATTCCCGACCAGGAGACCGTTGTCAGCACCCTCAAGAACCAGAGCAGCACTTTCGTCAACAACGTCCAGAGTTACATCACCAGCGTCAGCGAGGAGGTGACCCAAGCAAAATATCTCTCTCTCTCTCTCTCGCCTATACGCGCAATCTTCTATAGTCCACTAACTTATTTATCATGTTCGCTCCCTCGAACCATCGAATCGCTCATTTTATCGCTAAATATTTCATGCGCGCACCAATTTACTGCGATGCAAAACAACACGATTGTTCCGATGAGTTTTGACTTGATCGTCAATACAATCGCGATTATAATCAATGGAAAATAAATGTTGTTTATCCACGCTCGGCCAATTAGCGGATGATTAATTTTTTGTGAATTGCGAACACGTCGCAGGTGAAGAGCAAGACGCCGGAGCTCGAGAAACTGTGGACGGACGTGAAGGGCAAGCTGACCAAGGTCGTCGAGGACATTAACGCGAGCGTACCAAACGCCAAGGAGTCGGCCGAGCAACTTCAGAAGCAGTTCCAGGAGGGCGTGCAGACCCTCGTCAAGGAGTCCAATACCATCGCCGAGTCGTTCAAGCAAAACTCCGGCACCGTCAAGGAGGAAATCGCTGGCTTTACCAAGAAGGCCGTCGACATCGCCGTCGAGGCCACTCAAAATCTCAACGATCAACTCAAGCAGGCCGCCGCCGCTGCCGAGAAGAAGGAATAATTCCGCTCTACGACTGATGACTTCCCCCTTCCACTCACCTTCTCTCTCTCTCTCTCTCTCTCTCTCTCTCTCTCATTACGTCGCTGCCTCATTTTTCAATATACTTACCGATCTTTCTTGTAATTTAATCCAACATCGATCTAATAAACGACGATTACGACGTGTTATTTTTTTTTAAAAAAAAGGCTTACTCTTGTTTTCTTTCGAAGACTCTTCTTTCTTATACCTGTACCGAATCGTTGATCCACAACCTGCAGGCATTAAAGCCGTTGGGATCATTTTTAAAGAATATAGATTTATTTTTTGAAAACTTGGAAAAACTATATGAATAAGATCACAAGACTAAGCTGTGTGCGATTCTTTGTAAGAATAATAACTTGAACGACCTCATTCTTTTCATAGAAAATTAAATAATGCACTTACACGTGAATGGACGACAATCACATTACCACCTAATTGCACTTTTCGAATAATCTTTTCTAAAGTAGCGATTTAACTGAATTTCCATTGAGATCATTTTCTTAATAGACGTCTTAAGCATGTCTTAAGTTACAAGTTTCGGGCCACGATAAAAACCTATAGCAAATTGTAATCTTACCTTCTCAGTTTTGCACTAATGGCTTCTCACTCGCGACGCATTTGAAGTACACTTTAATTTACGAGATATATTATATAGTCCGGCAGGGGGAGTCCTGTAATTTTGTCGGCCACTTTCTTCTAGACTTAGTTTTAGTGTCGAAATATGTTAGTCATAACCTACTGAAAGTAACCCTAAGTTCTCGACTTCGGACCTGATCGGGAACATTGTTATTACTGCAAAATAAAATTCAAAAAAGCACTTTTTTTCAGTTTTTCGCGAATAATTCTTTTGCGACTCATCTCATATGCAAAAAAAAATGGTAAAAGTTCTTCAGAATTTAATTTTCAATAAGAAACATTTTTTTTCGATTTTTGATATTGTCACAGTTTTTCCAAAAAAAAAAAAGATTTTTTACATCGGATAAGCTCTCGAATGTGACATTTACAATGTACAACATAATAATCGGTGTTCAATCTCGATATTTAAAAATGGCATCTTACTGCAAAATTATTTACCCACGGAACGATAACCGGATCCAACCACCTTTAATCGGCAGCTTATGATGTACTTAATAAACGCTAAAATGAACTTTTTAAAAAATTAATATTTAACAACATTTTTAACAATAAATAGTTTTTATTTTCGCCAATTTTAAAGTTAGATGATTATGCCGAAACTACTTGATATTTTTGGTTGAAATTCAGCACAGTGCTCGTTTAAATAATACTTCAAATGATGACATTTTAGCCGATAGCTCTAGATGTCTTAGTTCGTTTAAAACGGCTAACGAACAACGCGAATTCAGCGCGCGCGGCTGCGCGACTCTCAGGCCGTGCGGCGCGGCGGCGGACAAGATTCGGACACTTTAGTTGTTAATCGATTATCTGGGCAAGTAAAGCTGCCATTGAAATAAATTTTTTTTTATTTAACGTGTTGTTGCCTCCGCTTTAACGCCACATTAACTAAATTGTCATAAGTGCAATACGAACGCCCGAAATTGCCATGTTTTCTTAAAAAATCCTTTTTCTGCTACATATACAACATTTACACAACCTTCATATACATATATTGAGCAAATAATTATTTTCATGTTTGTATGTGCATGATATATGTGCGTGTAAAACTTGTTTAAATATATCAGAAAAAGGATTGTTTTCGAAAACATGGCAATTTCGGGCGTTCGCATTGCACTGATGACAATTTAGTTAACGTGGCGTTTAAGCTGAGGAAAAAACACGTTAAATCAAAACAAAATTTATTTCAATAGCAACTTTAGTTGCCGAGATAATCGATTAACAACTAAAGTATCCGAATCTTGTCCGTCGCCGCGCGGCGGTCCCCCCACCACCGCGCCGCACGGCCGGAGAATTTGTTCGTCAGCCGTTTTAAACAAACTAAGGCATCTAGAGCTATCGGCTAAAATGTCATCATTTAAAGTATTATTTAAACAAGCACTGTCCTGAATTTCAACCAAAAATATCAAGTGGTTTCGGCATAATCATCGATTGAAAAAAATTCGTATCTCGGTTCCTATTGGTCCGATCTTGACAACATTTATATGAAAATTAATGGGTTTTTGCGTACTTTAAGGTGCATTTTACCGCGTTTCTATAACTTTAAAATTGGCGAAAAACTATTTATTGTTAAAAATGTTGTTAAATATTAATTTTTTAAGAAGTTCTTTTTAGTGTTTATTAAGTACATCATAAGCTGATGATTAAAGGCGGTTGGATCTGATTATCGTTCCATGGGCAATTTGCAAATGAATTTGAAATTTTAGGGTAAATAATTTTGCAATAAGACGCCATTTTTAAATATCGAGATCGGACACCGATTATTACGTTGTACATACTAAATGTCATATTTGAGAGCTTATCCGATGTCAATAATCTTTTTTTGGAAAAACTGTGACAATATCAAAAATCGAAAAAAAAAATTTTTGTTTAACAATTTAACGATGCAAAACATTAATTTCGCATTCGGGAACATATGTTTCTTATTGGAAATTAAATTCTGAAGAACTTTTACCCCTACCTTTTTTTGCATAAGATGAGTGGCAAAAGAATTATTCGCGAAAAACTGAAAAAAAGTGCTTTTTTGAAGTTTATTTTGCAGTAATAACAATGTTCCCGATCAGGTCCGAAGTCGAGAACTTAGGGTTTCTTTCAGTAGGTTATGACTAACATATTTCGACAATATAAACTAAGTCTAGAAGAAAGTGGCCGATATCCCACTATTGAACTCCCCCCCCCCCCCCCTGACTCCTAATACTCATGCTAGTTTATACCGAATTTTCCGCTTCTAATTCAAACTAATTATGTATGTAGCATACACTAAGAATTAAACCGTCTGATGATTAAAGGATATAATACCCTATTGAGAGCGATAGTATTTTGTAGCGACGGGATTTCGTGCTGCACTAGAAAGAAATTATTTCCTTTTTTTCGCAATAGTTTTGTGCTAAGAAGGTATTTTTTTATCATTAAAATTAGATATTCTCTTGATAATAAAATTGATATAAAATTCCACTTGTGCCAAACAAATGCCATTCGCTTAAAGAGACTCGGTGTTTTCTCAGTGTCAGCATATTATACATGTTCAGGTGACCGAAACTTTTGATCATGAGAATTTTACTTACTGTCAAGGACTCTATTATGCAGCATTTATTTTAGCTTTAACTTCGATCGAATTAAATTAAATAATTTGACTCAAAAAGTAGGCTTGGAACTGTGCTGGAAAATTGAGTATCAAAATGGCCAGACATTGGGCAGAAAAGAACTGAATTTCTGGACAACGAGCGACGCAATTCATATTTAAGGTTATACGTAAATATTGGTAAAAAAAGAAGAGAGAAGGGAAAATAAAAGAAATCATTTTAATAAATAATTAATTTTCGTAACTTAACTTAATTTTAAAAAGCTTAATTTTAAGCATTTTCAAAATTGTTAATTTATCATCAATATAGCTTTCATGAATGGGTAGAAACTAAACTTTTTATTAAATAACCTTAAAATTTATAATAACACAGAACATTTTTGCTTGAAGATTATGTTTTTCTCTAAATTTCATTTGGAATTTGTAAGGTTAGGTTGCACGTAAAACTCTATTTCACTGTATACAATAAGCATGTATACGATGTATACTATAAAATGTACTAGAAACTTAATTTTATAATGATTAATTGAGTATACAATAAATGAAAATAGATTTAGGGAAGATCCAAACAATTTTTCTTGTATCGGTCTTTAGGTCAAAGTGTCAAGTCTCTTATTCATAGAAATTGAGCAATATCAAAAAATACTCAGTGATTCTACTTCGAGTTGAGTCGAAGCCCAAACACTTTATGATTTTTAATTCAAAAACTATTAGGTTTACAGAAAATCTTATATATACCTTTTCTGATCTTCTTTTCAAGTAACATTAGTTCGTATTTTTGTTTGTACTACAGGAACAACTTTGTATTTTGACCTAAAGACGGATACGTAAGAAATATTGTTCGGATCTACCCAAAATCTATTTTTATTGAATGTTTACTCAATTAATCATTATAGAATTGTGTTTTAGTACGTTTTTAGTATTAAAACGAGTTTCTCAAGCTTCGAAAGCAAAATCATGCACATAATAGAATTTACAATCTTAATCCTAAATCTCGGGCAAATAAAAATGTATTTGCTTCTAGAGACTCTATCTGCAGTCACACTAATTATTTATGTACATTGGAACTGATTAAAAAAAATATAGAAAGAAGTAGGAGCTCCTAGACATGAAAATTTTTAGATGTAATCATTGCCCTAACCTCAACACATGTACGCAACCTTAATATTTATAGATATAGTATAGTGTTTAGCCGTATAGCATTTAACCTATAAATAGACCAGATTGTGCGCTTTCGCTGGCCTGCACCGAGTGCAAAATACTTGTCCAACAAATCTGGGCAATTGTTACTGAAGCAACCAGAATTGTTGCTCAATTTTCTAGCAGGGAGCGGCTCAATTTTTTTCTAGCTTTAAAAGTCAAAATAAGTCAAAGTTGAAATTAGAAAAAACTAAGCTACTTCCAACTTGTTAAGACCAATTATAACTAACTTTATATTAGAATATAAAGAGGAATATATCAGCGCTCCTTACAAATATTAGCACACAGAGTAGGACAGCGAAATTGATAATAGTTTGGAAAAAATGGAACCTTTTTTGAGACTAATGTATAACACTAATTTTAGTACTCATCATTTGTTGTTATAAAAAAAGTAGCCGCCTGAACGGTAAATTTAATCCTGACCCATGATCTACCTATGGAATAATTTATTATTTTAAATAATTGTTACTTATCAATAACAGGAAATATATAACAAACATAATTATGGTAAAGTTACGCTGCTTATCAAGTGTAATAAATATTTACCTTGAATTCTAAAAAATTTTATTTTATTTTTTTTATTCATCTAATTAGTTTGAACAATTTATTGAATAATATTAAAAACTCAGAAGTCAGTGTAAAGATCATAAAACTATCTTTATATACATGCCACATTCCAGATATAACCAGTCTTCGGAATGCAAAACTAATAATTTTCATTTTTGCCAGTATCACATACTTTCTTAACAAAGTTAGGAAAACTGAGTGTAGCAATTAAAAAATAAATTCAATTTATAAAGGTTATAAATAATTTGAATATAATAATAATTGGGATTTTTTTTTAAATTTTCATTAAATTGTTTCAGAAATTATATAGTTATAACTATTTAATGAATTAAATTTGTTTTTAAATTTCTTCTCTCATTCTCTAAGTTAGGGGGTTTCAAATAAATCTACTTTTCAAAAAGTGCTCTTTCGATGCCCAAATTTTGTATAAAGTCTGCACAATACGACCAGCAAACACGAAAAATGTCAATTTTTGTCTTGAAAGACTGGTTTCGTGATCTTTTTGAATCGTTTCTGAGTTTCTAATACTGTTAATTAATAATAAGATTTCATTTTTTTGTCAATTGAAGGAGATTAGGTCGTTTTAATGGTTTTTGGACAAAAGTCATCGCTATCAGTCCGTTTCTCGGACAGGTTACCCATAATACAGACTCCAGATTATAAGTATATATATATATGAGTATATCCAGGAAATTTCGGAAACAACTCGGACAGAAAAGTTGCAAGAAATTTTCTTGAAGGCACACCTACCAGACCTCTTTTTTCTTGTTCTTTAGGTCATTCTGAAAGAGAAACAGCTCGCGTGCACGGAAAATTTTAGGGTATATTTTTTTCCGGAGCAAAAATGACTCGAAAAACAGGAGAAATAATTAAAAAACAAGAATTCATAGATTTTTTCTGGAAAACTATGGACTTTTAAGAATATTTCATTAGGACAAAAATGTCTTAAAATTCATCAAAGATTGCTCTGAAATTTTTTCAGATTTTTTACGACGTTTTCCGAAATTTCTATTTTTTTGGATTTTTGATGAAAATTTTGAAAAAAATTTCAGAGCATTCTTTCATGAATTTTAAGATATTTTCGTTCTGATGAAATTTTTACAAAAGTCCATAGTTTTCGAGAAAAAACTATGAATTCTCTTTTTGTTAATTATTTCTCGTTTTTTCGAGTCGTTTTTGCTCCGGAAAAAAGTATACCCTAAAATTTTCCGTGCACGCGAGTTTTTTCTCTTTCAGAATGACCTAAGGAATGAGAAAAAACAGGTCTGGTATAGGTGTGCCTTCGAGAAAATTGTTTGCAACTTTTTCGTCCGAGTTGTTTCCGAAATTTCCTGGATATACTCATACTATACATTATTCATATATATGGCACATGGCAGAAGAAATGCTGCAGCTAATATATTGGCGCACAGATCCTGTAAGGTAATTTATCATGCGTCTACTGTGCCATCTAATTGATACATTGATTGTCGGAAAATTAATTAGCAGTTTAGAAAGATAAAATGTATAAGGATAAATTAGCGCGATCGAGAAAAAAAGTCTGGTGAAGAAAGGGAAGAAGAAAGTTGATGAGCAACTGAGCTTATTGAACAGACTAAAAAAAATTGAAATCGAGGCATTCCTTATAGGATGAGCTGTAAAGCCTAGGGTTTTGTAATTGTTAGAAACGAAGCTAATTCATGCCAGAAATGTGTAGAGCGAATAGTGTGCATAGAGAGGTGCGTGTGTGTGAAAAAGTACAAGAACAAGTGTGTATATTTATTAATTTAATTGAAAAAAATGTCCGGGCGGCAGTTGGTGCGCGCGTCACCGGTAGGAATCCTCGTCGGAGTAGTCGTAATGGTCTCTGTGCCTGTCGTTACGGCGGCCGTAGCTGCTGCTGCTGCTGCTGCTGCTCCTCGGCGGTCTCCAGAGCTCCGGCATGCACTCAAACATGAACGCGGCGACTCTGACGAGAGCCCCGATCGCCTTGCTCCCCAAGTAGGCCAACGGATTCGTCTCGTAATTGCTCTCCCGCGATACTCTCTGATGCCGATCGTTGTTCTGGCCGAGCCGATAATAGCTTTCCGGCGCCGTCAGCGCCTAGAAATTGATGCGGCCGCAGTAGTAGAGGGAGCGGTGCGGTTATAGGCTGCAAAGCTCCGTTTATGCACGCGTATATGACGCATAGTGTGTGCTGTTATACTCACCGATCGGCTGCAAAGCTGGAGAAGGAGGCAGCAGTAGCAGATGATGGCCATTGTCATTCGGCTCATACTTTGAGTGCCCCTCTGCGTGCAGTTCCGTGGCGCGCGATTTCGAAACTGCGACAGCTGCTGCTGCTGCGACAAAACGAGCTCCAATCAGTTGTGTATCTTCCGCCTTCCGCGCGAAAATGCGCTGGCCGATCTCTTCCGGCTGCAGCTGTGCAGTGCTGCTGCTGCTGCTGCTGCTCTTCCTGGGGCTGCCTCCCGGCGAGGAGGCCGGCAAGCTCGACTATCTCAAGTACCATCCGCCCACGGGCTACTTCGAGGTGACAAGCAACCTTCCTATCTACCTTAGAGTTATTATGGCTTATGGCTTGACAAGGGACACACGTGTGTATCGTGTATATTGTATGTACGTTGCAGAAGAGCGCGCGCAAGAGCGTGAGGGACTTCCTGACGAAAGCCTCGCAGGCGCGCAAGGAGGAGCTGGAAATCGTGCGGAGCCATATTCGCCGACTGAAAGACCTGCGGATCGAGTGCATGAGGCAGGAGATCGGCGAGCGCTTGGCTGCCAAGAAAGAACGACGACGGCTCAGGCGCATCGCTCGGGGATCAGGTCAGACATAATTGCCGAATTACCGACGATATTCGCTTCATTGAATTACTTACCTGCGCGCGCATTCATTTAATTTCGATGCTCTGCACCAAGTTCTAGTAAGAAAAGCGTTAGACAGAAAGAAAAGAGCGTTTGTATAGAATGCAGCTGCACAGTGCACACCTGCCCGCGCATTACAAAATGTCAAAATGCGTAAGGCGTCGTATTACGTCAATGAGAGCTGCTTTTTCTACATTGCAGCCAAAGAAAAGTAGGTCGCGACTCGCGGCGGGGCTTTGTCGCTGGAATCGTAAAATCTGATGAGTATCGAATTCCGCGAGCTGTGCAGCCGTGCATATAAGAGCCAAGCGAAAATTAGCCGTGAACACTGTGAGGCCGAAATCAGTGGAAAGTATACACAAGTGGCATCAGGATGACGCGGTTTTCCGTATTCCTCGCTGTCTCGGTTGTCGCCTTGCTAGCTGTAAGTAAGAAGAAGGTTCGCTTCGACTGGAGCGGAGTGCTATAGGTGAGCTTTGTATATTTGCGCAGGGCGAGTCGCAGCAGGCGGAGGAAAAATTTACGAAGGAGGACCGGGAGCTGCTGAAGCGAATCTCGCGCATGCTGCAGGACTCGTCGCTGCCCAAGTCCCTGCTGGGCGTCCCGCTGACTCAGGAGCAGCTTGAGATCGAGCGCTCCGAGCGCATAAACCGCAGCTTCGAGAAGATGATACAGCTGGTGAGCGTCCTCGGCCAAGTCGACAGCTTCATCACAGACCGCACCAAGAGCCTCGTGAGGAAGCTCAACGCCGTCTACGACGTCGACGAGAGGGAGCGATCGAGGCGGAGCAGTCGATCGGCTGTCCTCGCCTCCTGATACCCCGCGCAGCGCCGGCTTCTATATATACACAGGCCAACTTTTTCTACGACACTGCCATTCCTCTTTTGTACACTGCACCCACGCTTTTCTATCCAAATAAATATTTCTCGATTCAGTCATGTGAATTGTCGAGCCTGTTTCCTCGACCCCGACTCCAGCTCCAACTGCTCGCCGATGCTTCTGCTGCTGCAGGTGCGCCCCTCTGGCATGCGCATCTGCAGGCATTGCGCAAGCGCGCTCGCAGTCGCAGGTAGAAAACCGTAGGCACCATCGCCTACCCTCCACAATTCCACAGTTCCACACTCCTCTTCGCCTGCGGCCTGCAGCCATTCTTCGATCGAGGCGTCAGTTCCCCGCAGAGTTTACTTCCCTCCTCCCTCCAACTGTAGTTTAGTCTAGCCGAGCCAGGCCTGCAATTTCCTTCGGCTTTTCAGCCAAATATTTTTCCGCCTCGATATGTTCCAGAGAATAACTACAGTTGCAATAATCGCGGCAGTTGTCGCGCTCGGTGCGTCAACGATGGATTATTGCGAAATATGCTCCGATCACACCATGTGCACATTCGCCGAGGTAAGCTAGAGGTATACAGATACTTGGCGCGTTTTACTTACTTATCTGCACTAAATCCACCAAATTTCCGAAACAACTCGGACGGAAAAGTTGCAAAAGATTTTCTTCAAGGCACACCCACCGCAGACCCGCTTTCTCACGGTTCCTTACGCCGGCATTCTCAATGAGAAAAAACTCGCGTATACACAGCCAATCGCAGGATACTATACCTATATACCTTTTTCCGGAGCAAAAACGCAAAATAATTAACAAAAAAAGAATTCATTGATTCAGGGATTCTGCCCCGAAAACTGTGGACTTTTATAAAAATGCTCTTGCATGCTCTTCAATGTTTTCAGATTTTTTTCAGACTTTTTTCGAAATTTCGATTTTTTTTTTTTTTTTTTTTTTGACTTTTCGAAAAATCGAAAGTTGTACCGGATCAATCTGAAAAAATTTCAGAGCATTCTTTCATGACAAGACGTTTTTGTTCTTGTGAAATTTTTATAAAAGTTCATAGTTTTCGAGAAAAAATCTGTGAATATAAAGTCAAAAAATATTCAAATAGGCCGCCATATTATTAAAAAGAAAATTTTGGGCACAGCACAGCACGGATTCTTTGAATGTAAACCTCGAGGCCTGCACTTTTAGAATCGGTCTTTTATATACATAGAAAAATCTAAAGAGACCGAGAGGTCGATTTCAAAAAGAAAATTTTAAAAAATCGCATTTTTCCTTTATTATTTTCGATTTTTGTATGATACATTTAAATTTTAGAATATTTTAGTCCCTATCATTGAAAAGGGCAGCCTTTAATACATCGAAAACGGTCGTTTTCCAATTTTTCCTGTGCACACACTGTTGTGAATCTGTTCTTCTGCGCGGGTGCTAATGTAAACTGCATGTAATACGTTTTTGTTCCGGAAAAAAGTATACTCTAAGATTGGCCGCATGCCCGCGAGTTTTAACTCTTTCAGAATGCCCTAAGGAAAGAGCAGAAACAGCTGTCTGGTTATAGGTGTGCCTTCAAGAAAATTGTTTGCAACTTTTCCGTCCGAGTTGTTTCCTCAATTTCCACAATTTACACTTATATATACGTGCACTCAACACACTAAAAGGAATTGTCTTTTAGTATAACGCGATCAGTCACTTTATTTGCAGCTTCTTAACACCACGTCCGCTTTTTTAATTCAGCCGGATGAAGCCGAAAACTATAAATATACCTGCGCGACTACACGACCATCTTCTTTTGTTTTAAAAGTCTATTTTTTACACTATAGTAAGGTAATGCAGTATATGGTACAGCAATAAATACTGGTACATATCTATATATCTCTGGACAAATAAGAGTCGTAATAGGAGAAAGTAAAATAAAAAATGAAAATGTGCTTTTATAATAAAATATGCTTACGCAATTTAGACGAATAAAATGGTCATTGCACCAATAGTAGTAGACCAAAAAACTTGCAGATGTCTTATAATCATCAGTTCATTTAATTACGCGCAATACATACGCAGCACAGAGGTGAAGCAAAAGCTGTCGATAATGCTTTTCAAAATTAAACACAATCTTCGCATCATATTGCCACACATGTTATAAGTACTTGTACGATTTAATGAAAGCTTATACCGTCGCTTCCAGCCCAACGAAGGATAATACAGTTCAGCTCCTAGTTGGCAAGACTATAATATATAGCACATTAGCTATTATTAGCATATTGGCCGCGAAGGCTAAGCACAGTTCATAGAAGATTCTCGCCGCGAAGACTAGCACAGTAGTAGAGATTCTCGCTGCGAAAACTAGCGGAGTTGAAAATCCCATAACTGAATTACACGTTTAAAAATGCTGATGATTTGCAAGATGCGAGCATATCCTGTCTGACATCATCACCAACCTTAAAAATTCATAGCTTCCCACATTAGCCCGCGCGTTATGGGGTGTCAGAGTGTGCAATTTTGACCATTTTTCATTCGAAAGTCGCCACGGTAACCAAACGTTTTTCTATGTATTTTGAAGCGTAAAACCCAAATTTCATAGTTCCCTCCTGGCTTTAAAATGGTTAATCTTTTTTTATTTATTTTACAATCCAATATGACATAGCAACAACATTTCATTAAATTGCGAAATATCAGCAATGAATTACCAATTTTTTAAATCAGAAAAAATTGGTATGCTCAGACCCCCCTTAACGCCCGGACTACATCCATCATTTTCCATCACGAAGATAAAGCTCTATTGATATGCAGTATGCACCCAAAATTGTTTAAAATTTTTTAGGCGCGAATTTTGAAAAAAATGTTTGTTCCACTAAACTATCTCCAGCCAGTGAGCCACTTGTTTACATCGTCATCAACTTGGTCTGACATTGGTTTCGTATGTGATGCTTGTTATTATTCTCTTTAATCTTTAAAAAAAAAGTGATGGCCTTTGTTGTGAAGCATTCAATACGTGATTCTGATTGGCTGCTAAGTACACATGATTATGATTTCCATACTCATAGTTCATCACTGATATGTACCTGTAAAACCACAACCGAAGCGCGCGCTAAGTTCCTTGTGCAGTATACAGATACACCAAATTACCAAAAGTTGCTGCATGATCGATCAACTGATCATACATTTCCTGTTGCATCGGGATACGCGCAACTTCATACATCAGCGCTATACTAACTTCAGTGCACGTCAGACTTTAAAACATTTCAAAAGCCAACCCAACCTTTTGGGTGGCAGGTTGCAGTGTAGGTTTTGATTCACTGAAGTCAAAATTATCATCTTGGTTTGCGATGCTTTCTTTTCTGCTTCGCTAGCGTCTACCTTTAATTCTTGCAGCGCTGTACCCAAAGCAAAATCGAGTAATTCTTTTGCTTCCAGCGCGATTGATATTCCGAACTTCCGCATTGTGTAGTTCGTACCATCTAGCTTCGTTAGTTCAAGGATATCTTTGTCACCCATCGCGAGTGAACAACGGAGCACTGTCACTCTTGATATAAACAAAACACTTTCACTCACTTTACTTAACCAGCGTGGCTTTTCAATAGCATACAGTGGCGCAGTGGAAGTATGCTGGGCCCATAACCTATTGAGGGTATACTTATAGTCTAAAGAAATCACTCAATATCGTAGCAGGTTAATTTGTATGATTTATTGAAAAATAGTAAAAGAGTAAAAGATACACGAAAAACACTTTGAAACTCTCTGAGAAAACGCTGTTGCTCGTCAGAGACTCGCTGATATACTAACTTCCCTCTGGCTCAGACCCCTGGAAAAGGCCGAGAAAATCGGCACTGCAATTGAAACAATAGCGTTATCCCTTCCAGGAGCATTTATGACTCGAAGACGGCTCGACAGCGTCGCCGAACGGACTGCAAGTTATTACCTGAGCTCGAAGCGACTATACTATCATGTACTAAGATATATCTAAAAATACAATTACTCTTAACAAAAACTATGAATCGAAGAATTTATTGAATTCATGGAAAACGAATTCATCAAAGAATGCTGTCAAACTTTTTCAAATTTTCTAAGGACATTTTTCGAAATCTCGTTTTTTTGACTTTTCGAAAAATCAAAAATTGTAGCGGATCAATCTGAACAATTTTAGAGCCTTATTTGATGAATTCCAAGACATTTTTGTTCGTATATAAAAGTCCATAGTTTCCGAGAAAAGAAATCTGTGAACTGTCACGGACGAGACATAGGCTCAGGTGACTATGGGCTCCGGTGACCGTAGATGGTCAACCCTCCACCGCCCGGTATAGAACACAAAACAAAATATCAGTTCATGTGGGCCGTAATTTTATTAAAAAAAAAAAGAAACAAAAAAAAATTAGAAGTCGTCTCTTTTGCATAGTATAGAAAAATCTAATCGATCGAAAAATCGATTACCAAAAGGAAAAAATTTTCAAAAAATTGCATTCTTTTTTATTTTTGTGTTGTATGATAAATTAAATTTTAAAAAATTTCCCTACAAATGAAAAAAGCAGCTTTAATGCATTGAACGTGGTTTTCTAATTTTTTCCGTGCGAATTCATTAAAGGATGTTCTGGCTGTACAGTCAGGTTCCAAAGTTAGTTTTTCGACATAAATTGGTGATAATTATTGGCAAACAATAATTTTAAGTAATCTAAGCCTCGCAATTAATGACAAATACTTAAATGCATACGATAAACCTTATTACGCTTCAATTGAATGAGAAGGAAAAGTTTGGCACTATTTTGTTTGATATCTGTAAATTCTATAGTTTTAGTGCTAAAACTGAAAATCACAGAAAATAGTGACAAACATTTTCTTCTCATTCAATTGAAGTGTAATAAAGTTTATCGTATGTATTTAAGTATTTGTCATCAATTGTGATGCTTATAGGTTTCTTATAATTATTGTTTGCCAATAATTATCGCCAATTTATGTCGGAAAACTAACTTTTGTTAGTCTAAAACTAACCGAAACCCATAGTGACCGGTTCAGACCACCTTAAGATGGTCATGTCGTCATGGCTCAAACTTTGGTATCGAAATATGCCACTCTGGACGTTAATGGGTCTCACATTTATATCTAAACATTATATAATTATTATTCTGTTAGTCGAAGATTGAATTTGTATTACGTAAAAATCTGAACTGTACTAGTCTTCGCGACGAGAATCTCAACTGTTCTACTTTTCGTGGCGAGAATCAAAATCTCTTAATCTTCGTTGCCAATTCGTGACCTGTGCTAGTTTTTGCGTCATGCATGTAATGTGTTAGTGTCTTGCGTTGTAACTTGAAGTGTTGATAAAATTCGTTGGAAGCGACGATACACGTATGTTAAGAAAAATCAAAATATATATAAAGAGTTTATCGTAAATTACATTGAACTCGGGATTGCAGGGCAGGAGGGGTAATGCCTGTGGTCGAAAAACCGAGGGAGGCGTGTCGAGGGCTGAAGTCGAACAGATTCTTCAAGTTCATAACGATTACCGATCCACCGTAGCTCAAGGTAAAGAACCTCGAGGATCACCCGGACCTCAACCTCCTGCTTCGGATATCTACGCCTTAATCTGGGACGACGAGCTGGCTCAAGTCGCGCAAAGATGGGCTGATCAGTGCATTTTTCAACATGACAGATGCCGAGACGATCGTAAGTCTAACAGCGTGGTCAATTTTTATTTTAACATCGCCAAAATATAATATATAAATGTGCAGCATCGATCTTACTTAGAAAGATCATTTTCTGCGATAAATAATAAATAGACTAATAAATAGAATAAATGTGATATTTTACGTATCGTTCTGCTGACTCGACTACTTAATAGATCAATATTTTTCGAGCGAATGGGTCCAAAAGTTACTGCCGACAGCTTTCCTAGCATAAATTCGACTTTATTTGGCCGCTCATCTCATCGCGCTCTTGCAAAACTAAAACTCAAATCTTGCTGCATTCAAATTTTCTCATAAACTAATCCGTCAAATCTTATCTCTGATTAGTTACATATATAAATATATATGCATGACAAAACATATGTACAAATTAAAAAGTAATGGGATTTCGAAAAAATAAATTTAATTTGTTTTCTTTTAGAAATTGATTTTTTGTTGCCTAAAAATTCTTAATCCACTCGAAACCTATCTAGACGATGTCGTCCAAGTGCGAACTTAACAAATTGTCTGATTGTTAGGCTGGCGACTTTGCAATCTGAAACTAAAATTGTATATGAGGAAATCTACGGAGAATCGGACATTTTTTGGTCGAAAAGTGAAAAGTGAGTAATTTTGAGGGCACCCTGGCCAGACTAGGTTTTTTACTCTGGTTAGGACATACAAAAACAGAAAAATGAACGAAATACATCAGCATCCAATGCCAATAAAAAGTTACGGGCCAAAAACTGAAAAAAATTCGTCAATTTTTTTTTTATTTTTAACTAAAATTTTAAATAAAATTCTCGATAAACTAGAAAAGTAGGAGAAAAGAGCTTTAATTTAAGCTATATAGAACGTTGAAAAATATTGCTTAGGTCAAAAGTTAGAAGGATTTGGAGAAAGGGAAAAATCACTGGATTTTATCGAGTTTTTCATAGAAAATAGCGTTTTTAATATATAGTTCAAAGTTTAATAGCTCAAATTAAAGTTCGTTTTTTCTAGTTTTATTTTAATTTATAAGAATTAAAGTTTCCTCATGTGATGAACTATAGTATATTAAATGCTTCGCAAGTAGATTTTTTCACTGTTTCTAAGAAGCATATATAATATGTGTGTGTGTGTGTGTGTGTGGGTGGGTGGGTGCGTGCGTGCGTGTGTGTGTGTACACATAGCTTACTGCATGAGAAACTTAAACTTCGTAAAATTAAAAATAAAAGTGGAATAAAAGAGCTTTAATTGGAGCTATTAAACTTTGAAAACGATCGGTTTGGATCGGAAGGTGCGAGGATTTGAAAAAAGGCAAATACCACTTTTTTCCATGAAATGGCTCAATTTTTGCTAAATTCAGCGATTTTTTTAAAGCTCGTTTGTTCTACTTTTATGTTAGTTAATCTAAATCTAAAATTGTTATGTAGTTTGCTATTTATACGCTTTCAAAAAACAATCTACTTGAAAAACATGTATATAATGTGCCTTCTAAGCGAATCAAAAGTACAAACAAGACCTTTAATTTAATTGTGTTGCACGGCAAACGGATGTTTGGATCTAAAGTTATAGGAGGCTTTTTAAAAAAGGAAGGTAAAATCGACCATTTTTGTAAACGCCTGAATCCAAGTTCGTCGTCTTCTAAAATACGAAACTTTTGATCAGTGCATCCGATTTAGACAAATCGATATCCAAATGAAAAGTCTTTTCAAGTACTTGATTTTGATTGATTGTAAATTTTATTTAACATGAGGCCTACTCTTAAACTTTTAAGAGAATGGAAAAAAGCGCAAAAATTAACGTAATTTCGGTCATTTTTCTTTTTTTTTTTTGCGTGGCCTAACGAGTGTAAAAAAACTTAGTCCGGTCAGAATGCTTTCAAAATTACTCACTTTCCACTTTTGAGCCAAAAAGAATCCGACTCTCCGTAGATTTCCTCATATATTTGGATAGTGATGGGTAATAAGATTTTTGGCTCGAGCTATGCTGCATAATATAATAAAGGTATGATACGGAAAACTTTTGGAGAAATATAAGCTTGATTTGAAAATAGGGACTCGTTGAAAACGATTATTCTGGCGAAAAGTTGTGAGCATTGGAAGATAGGGGAAAAATGGCAAAATTACCAAAACTTATATAAGTATATGATAACATGAAATCGAATAGATTTCCCCGCATGTAAAAATACTGTCTGTACTCGGGATTATTTCCGAATTTTTAAGTCTAAGAAGAATAAAATCTTTTACCAATACTTGTACTTAACTAGCCTTAATAACGGTCGGACCGTTAATTCTGTAGTTGAAGCAGTGGAAAAGTAAAAAATGACGACATTATCAAATTTAAAAAGAGACCTGGTTTTTCCCGTAATCGAGTGTTGTTTAAACATGACTTGTCCTCCGGGTCACCTGCTTGGATTATAGACTAGATTAGGAAGGAAAGGAGGCATTACCGCATTATTTTTTGCATTATTTTTGTAGCTCGCTTCCCAATCGGGCAGAACATGTACCTGAATACGGGCAGCACAGCGGTAAGTTGGTCCCGTGCCATCCAGACGTGGTACGACGAGGTTTCGCAAATGGATCCTCGCGACGTCTCCGGCTACCAATTCAACTTCAATTCCGCACACTATGCACAATTAACCTGGTCGAAGACGAGGTACGTAGGCTGTGGTAGAAGAAACTACGGTGGCTCTTACAGGCCAACTGGAAGTCCGCCTAATGAATACGTTCTCTCAGAGGCAAGAGGCATCAGAAATGCATTAGGCGAACGAGAGCTTGGATACTTTGAGCCAATGGATTTGCCTATTAGAGCGAGAAGCGCTGAGAATCACGATTTTGCTGGGAAGCAAGCGCCTAGATATTTCGCTGGAGCTTATCTTGATCCTATAGGGGCGATCGGTGTTTTTACGGTAAATTTTTTATACAGCACGTTTTCTTTATCTTTTTCTTTTTCATCCAAGTTTTAGAGTGGTCGTCAAAAATCAATTTGAATTAGCTGCTGTATCGTACAGTAGCATCTGAAAACAGAGAGAGAGATATTAATAAATATTGAAAAATCTTAAAATACTTTCATTTTTACATTTTTTGTAATTTATAGCTTTTTCCTCTACTGAATTGTCAGGTGAGATCCGAATTTGAATTTCCAGAGAGTCAAGCATAAATTTGTTGAATGAATTTTAGAGCAAACCAACTGGACCTACAGTTGCAGTTACCCAGAGGACAGCCTAATTATTATCCGTATGGCCAGTACACGAGCGTCAAACCAGAAGAACTCAAACGGTTCGTCCGAGGTAAGCGACTTTTAAAATTATTAAGCCAAAACATGAAGCCGTTAAACCTTAAATTTTCTACAGACAGGCCAGAAGAATCTTTGGAGAACAGTTTCAAAGACATTGACGGAAAGAGTAGCTTACAGCTAAGCAGTTGGAGCAGTCAGGGTTGGACGAGTCAGAATGATGACCTGGCAAAGGATCGAATTTTCATTTGCAATTACGGACCGGCTGGAAATTTTTTTGGAGAACAAATTTATCAGTCTGGCGAGCCTTGCTCCAACTGCCCAGTTGATACAACTTGCAGTGATGGACTCTGTACATGACTGGTTAAATTTAGCACTTCTCGTATACTATACATCCGAAATTTCCATTCGATATTAAAACACGCGGCAATTTCGCGAAAGTACATGTCTGTGTTCTCTGCAACATCAAATTTTCCCACCTATAATCCAAAAGTTCTGGAAAACTGTTGTGCAGATTGCGCCCTTTTCAATGCTTCTAATGCCTACTTTCAGTTATATATACAATATACATGTGTAATATATATCACTGTACATACGTTATAAGGCTCTTGTAGACAATTCAAACTGTAAAAGATGAGTCTAATTAAGTAGTAAAAAAATATTTTAAAAAATGTATCTGTGGCTTCGCGGCATAAGTTGTTATCTCCATTTTTTGAAAGTCGAGATAACCGCGGATATCGTATCCTTAAGTAGGTGTATACCATATAATATATTCTTTGATGTAAATTATGTCTATAGAGATTACAGCAAGACTTATATTGTACCAGCACCAAATTATAATAAAAGAGCTTCAATTAAAAAACAAAAATTGTTCAAATTGGGTGCACTGGTAAAAAGTTACATTCGTTCAAAGATTGATAAAAAAAATCATTAAAATCGATTTTTTTACAATCTGCAAATGCTCATTACTTTTCATCGGAGTGGTCTTTTTTAACGACCCTTATTAGCTTAAATTAAAGCTCTTTTATTATACTTTCATGATTTTATAATCATATTTCTAACGTTCTGAATAAAATTTACCCTCAAGATTATTTATTAATTTCTTTCTTGAATTTATAATTTTGAATTGTGTATGAGCCAATTAAACTTTATTGATCAAATCCGTACTCTGAGCAAATTAGAGTTGAACAAATTAGAGTAGAGCAAATTAGATTTGCGAAAAAGGGTTTTGAACAGATGAAAAACGAACTGAAACGTGAGCGAAAACGGCCGAGCGCGCGGCAGCGGTGGCAGAGTGGGAGGAAGCAGCAGTGAAGGAGCAGCGCGCTTGTACATCTATATACACTATCTCCAAATCCAATATATACACTATTTCGCAAATCTAAAAAATACATTTTGTTGTTGAAATCATAAACTTTTCAACGCTGTGTTCCAAATTCCAGTAGGACCCCCCAATTTCTCGTGCTCGCGCACACAAAAGTGCACTAAAATCGTACATAAAAAAATCAATTTGCAATTACGCAAAAAGTAATTGGCGCAGAGCTCCAATTTTTGGCGACATGAAAGTAGGTATAAATTCCTTCCTTCATTCCAAATTTCAGCCTTAAAAGTTGAAAAACGACTGAGTTTTCGATTTTTGAAAAAACGTCGATTTTGCGGTGTTTTCCACGGTTTTCCGAGGTTTCCTCCATGTCCATTCATCGGATAGAGACGTTCAATATATGAATTTCTTCGCAATTCAATCAGCTACAACTTTTCTCTCTTTACTTTTTCACTCTACTCTCTTATTTTACGAGTTAAAAGCCAAAAACTAAAAAAAAATGCATTTTTATTAATAATAAACAATGTTCCCGCACAAATTTCCTGTCCAAAAGTATATGGGCTTAATCTAGACCCCTATCTCTATATAATCGCGGTATCCGTTGTCAGGCTACTTTTATGTCCACAAAAAAGCTAGGGCGCTTGGCCTAATAAGTAAAATGAAGAATACAGCTCGAAAGTAAAGGAAAACCGCAATTCCTTCTCAGTTCCTTGCAAAATTATAGTCAACGAGTATAGGACGTATCACGTAGTTTTAATAACGTATAAAAAAATCAGTATTTAATATGCTTTAATTGAATAGTACAGCATCGCGAAGTATCGAATTTTTTTGGATCTTACAAATCAGTATAAAGGAAAATTCCAACTTCGCTCAATTCAGCTCCCGCGGCAAAACTAATCAACTCGAGAGTTCGGCGAGCATGCACCAAGTACAAAACGTATCACGTATAACCTACTTAATAACGTCTAAATATCAGTATTTAATGTATCAATTAAATAGTACATATAGAGAATCGGGCTGTTTGAAAATTCAAATCCGTTTTTCTCGAAAACATGAAAAGTGGAGTTAGCAAGTTTTGCCGAGAAGCCACAGATATATGAGGAAATCTACGGCCAGGTGTCAATTTTTGGGCGAAAAAGTGGAAGATTTGCAATTTTGAGGGCACACTAACCGGGCTAGGTTTTTTTTACTCGTTAGGGCATACAATACAAGAAAATTGACCGAAATACATCCGCGCCCTATGCCAATAAAAAGTTACGGGCCAAAAACTGAAAAAAATACGCAAATTTTTTTCGTGTTTTTTCCATTCTCCTAAAAATTTAAGAGTAGGCCGTATGTTAAGTCAAATTTCTAATCAGTTAAAATAAAGTACTTGAAAAGACCTTTCATTTGGATATAAATTTGTCTAAATCGGATGCACTGGTCAAAAGTTTCGCATTTTAGAAGTGGATGAACTTGGATTTAAGATTTACGAAAATGACCGCTCTTACCTTTTTTTTCTTAAAATCCTTCTAACTTTTGATCCAAGCATCGTTTGCAACGTTCAAAACGTCAAATTAAAGGTCTGTTTTTGTACTTTTTAATTACTGGGCGGGTTTTTTCTTTTCGCTTATGATGAGCTATATATATGCTTTTCAAAATGATCGTTCTTTGAAAGCATATATATAGCACACTACAAAGAAAAAAAAATTTTAAACTCAATAGCATAAAAGTAGAAGAAGAGAGCTTTAATTTAAGCTATTGAACTTTGAAAACGCACGATTGGATCAAAAGTTATTAGCATTTGAAGAAAGGGAAAAATCTCCGAATTTTCGAAAATCGATTGATTTCATGGAAAAAAAGCGAAATTTGCCATTTTTTAAATCCTTGTGCCTTCCGATCCAACCGACCGATTTCAAAGTTTAATAGCTCAAATTAAAGCTCTTATCTTCTACTTTTTTACTAATTCAACTGAAGTTGAAGTTTCTCGTGGGATAGGCTATATATATGCCTCTGAAAATCAGTAAAAAACGAACAACTTTAGAAGCATATATATAGTCCATGAGATTAGAAAATTTGGATTCTGATCATCTAGATTGAAAGTTGAAGAAAAGAGCTTTAATTTGCGGTATTAAACGTTGAAAACGATTGTTTGGGTCGCAAATCATGAGGTATTAAATAAAAAAAGAAAAACCATTATTTTAACGATTTCTTCCATGTCAAGCTTGACAAAATCCAGAGAATTTTACGTTTCTTCAAATCCTTCTCAATTGCGATCCAAACAATCGTTTTCAACGTTTAATACCGCAAATTAAAGCTCTTTTCTTCAACTTTCAATCTAGATGATCAGAATCCAAATTTTCTAATCTCATGGACTATATATATGCTTCTAAAGTTGTTCGTTTTTTACTGATTTTCAGAGGCATATATATAGCCTATCCCACGAGAAACTTCAACTTCAGTTGAATTAGTAAAAAAGTAGAAGATAAGAGCTTTAATTTGAGCTATTAAACTTTGAAATCGGTCGGTTGGATCGGAAGGCACAAGGATTTAAAAAATGGCAAATTTCGCTTTTTTTCCATGAAATCAATCGATTTTCGAAAATTCGGAGATTTTTCCCTTTCTTCAAATGCTAATAACTTTTGATCCAATCGTGCGTTTTCAAAGTTCAATAGCTTAAATTAAAGCTCTCTTCTTCTACTTTTATGCAGTTGAGTCTAAAAAATTTTTTTCTTCGTAGTGTGCTATATATATGCTTTCAAAGAACGATCATTTTGAAAAGCATATATATAGCTCATCATAAGCGAAAATAAAAAACTCGCCCAGTAATTAAAAAGTAAAAAAACAGACCTTTAATTTGACGTATTGAACGTTGCAAACGGATGCTTGGATCAAAAGTTAGAAGGATTTTAAGAAAAAAAAGGTAAGAGCGGTCATTTTCGTAAATCTTAAATCCAAGTTCATCCACTTCTAAAATGCGAAACTTTTGATCAGTGCATCCGATTTAGACAAATTTATATCCAAATGAAAGGTCTTTTCAAGTACTTTATTTTAATTGATTAGAAATTTGATTTAACATACGGCCTACTCTTAAATTTTTAGGAGAATGGAAAAAACGCGAAAAAAATTAGCGTATTTTTTTTCAGTTTTTGGCCCGTAACTTTTTATTGGCATAGGGCGCGGATGTATTTCGGTCAATTTTCTTGTATTGTATGCCCTAACGAGTAAAAAAAACCTAGCCCGGTTAGTGTGCCCTCAAAATTGCAAATCTTCCACTTTTTCGCCCAAAAATTGACACCTGGCCGTAGATTTCCTCATATATTCCTAACTTTTTCCTTAATATATGTACATTCATTAATTTAACAGATTTAATAGATTTTGATATTTTTTGTCTTGAAGGCATTTGGCACTTGGATGAAAAAATTTGAAAAATTCACGAGATCCTTTGGCATTTTGAAGAACAATTTCACATAAATTTATATATATGTGTGTGTGTGTGTGTGTGTGTGTGCGCGCGTATCTATATTCTACTCATTGTACATGCATTATGTAGTATATTATACCATCAGTCGAGCCATCAGTAGCTTGAAGTTAGGACATAAATAAGTAACTAAAATATTTTAATAAACAAATTTGTGCAATGTAAAAAAATAAAATTATTTAATGTTTATGCTAAACCAAAATAATGTAGTAACTTACGAAAGTTTGGAGTTTATTTTTCCAAAGTGATTTCTGACTCGGACGCAGAATTTCGCAATGATAAAAAGTGCATTATTATAATCGATATTTAGAACAATGGTCTTTTGATTACATCTAAATACGACTGTACAGTATGTAAAAAGTAAACTAAGTTTTTATAATAAATACAGGTATATAAGTACTTGCATTCTTGTAGAATGTAGATCTTACAATCTATATCAAAAATCAAAACTAATGTATAAAGTAGCTACTCGTGCTTCCACCTATCGGTTATTATTCCAAATAATCATAAATAATTTTTTGGAGTAGCAGTGTGCCAGTGTTGAGTGTAGCACTAAGCACCGTAACAGTAAGACTGGACGCTGGTAAGTAAGGCATGGTGATATGCGATATCGAGTTGCTTCGCACTTACTTTACTGCAGAAGCAGATCAAGAAGGAAACAGATGCGCGCGTGTCGGTTGGAATTTATACGCTCGCTTGGTAAGTTGGCGCATACTTTTGCTTCTTTCATTCAGGGATTTGTGACTTTGTAAAAAACGTTTCGTTGCTTACGAAAAAAGTAGTTAAGCTCTAAAAAATGTCTAGTTATGTTTTTGCCAATCAATCAGATACTTTGTTTTCAATATTTTATAAGAAAAATACTCGATCGTTCTCTACGCATATACTTTATAAGATGCTCAAAGTAAGTGCTTGCGTGCTCAAATGTGATAAGTGAAACGTGCAGTGGTCAGGAATCGCAGCGGTGCTACCGCTATGCACATTGCACAATGTCTACTACTTACTTTGAAACTAATTTGAACACGACCAATTTGAAAGTTGGCGGTGAAAGAGGGCGCTTTATGTACTATACCAAGATTACCAAATGTCCAAATATACCAACTGCTTATACTACCATAGTACACCATATAATGATATAAGTATAAGAAGCGCACGTGCAACACACTATACACGCAGTGCACTAGCACAGTTCGCAGATCCAACATAATTATAAATGAACTGCAATTATAATTTATTACAATATAGCGAGATCCGAACAAAACTCTTGCTTATGGCGTTTGATGCAGTACAAAGTAAATTATCACGATAGCGCGCTAAAAAAGGGGGCAGGGGGTGCGAGTTAGATCTGCTACAGGCATAGGTATATGTTTATATATATATATATATATATATATATATATATATATATATATATGTGTGTGTGTGTGTGTGTGTGTGTGCGTGGGTGTGTGTGTCTCTGTGTGTGTATGGGCGATTCTTCCAAAAGTGGTGTTTTTCATGTCCGCAGTCTAAAAACGGACTTTTTAGAAGCTTTTTGATTCGGGAAGTGGATAAAATACTTGTACTAAATGCGTACTTAACAATTAATAAGGATACATATATAAGCAGTTCCTTTAAGCGAGTATCGATGGTTCCAGTTTATAAGTAGGCTAAAATATCATAACCGTAACATGTCTTCTAAGAGAGTTACGTTAATGACAATGCTGCTGGATTTTGAATATGCAAATAAACACCCGCCAAGCCGTCGGATTTTTAGAAGAAATATATTATTAAAAGGTTTCTCTAGTTCAGCTCCTTATATGTATGATCAAATGCATCCCTGTAGCCGTTAGAAACTTAAAAACTTAATTTTACGTTTTTGAATTACGCGCCTATTTTCCATCAGCCTTGTCGTCTTTCATCGGCCATCGCGAAACCCATTTAGGCCAATACATTTCAACCTGTTTCAACTTGAGCCAACTCATATTTCGCGTAACAATTTTTTTCGCAGTGTTGTTCGAACAGTTTTTATGTAGACTTATTTGTTGAGGTAGAAAAAAATGGTCATTACCGTAACGCAGGTTATAGCGCGTGGTAATATATAATTTTATATGTATGTGTGTGCGTATACATATATAACGAAAATGAGCGAAAAATGTTAATAACCTTTAAAAAACAAAATTTATGTAAAGAAATTTGATTATTTATTAATCGCTCTTGACAGCGTAACTTTTAGTGGTCAAATGCCATTACTGTAACATGTCATTACCGTGTAATAACCCCTCCGTTTGCCTATATCTGCCTATATGTTAATCCAGAGGTTAATCTTATGGACAAAACTTAATCACATCTGTAGTATTTTCCAAATAAACGATGTTTTCTTATACTTTAAATAACAAAAAGCCACCATCGGTTACCCTCAAATCGGTCTTTATGTGGTCCATTTTTTTTAAGATAAAAAACCCCACTTTTGGAAGAATCACCCTCATAAATATAATATAGGCTGGAATTCATAGTCGACCCTCACCCTCACCCTCACCCTCAAACGCTTGAGGGGCCGTTACATGGAAGCCCGCATTTAAGAATGACAGTCTGTTATTGTAAGAGCTTGTCCTCTCTGACCCTGAGTGACCGTCATCACGTCATACGAAACGAAACTTTGTTATTCGTTGATTAATAGTAAAGTAAATTTATAAAAAGTGCGTACTCTTGAAATGTCACGTATGATATCACATATTAAAAAGGGGCATAGGTAGTCTTTTAATCGGATTCGGTACATTACATATGAATTAGCGCAATGACGCATTATATATACGCAATCGTGCATATATAACGCAATGATGCTGATGGATTGGGGAAATATTTGTCATATTATTATTATATATATGTTTAAAAACGTCTGATTACTTATTTATATTTTTAATTTATGGAAAAAGCCAATCAAGTAATGATATTATACATTTTTCACATAAATAAATTATTTATTTATAATAAGTTGTATTTTATCTATTTGCAAATAATTATTGTATTTATTTTCGTAACTTTTTTAGCTGAAATATTCGAATTTTCGCGCGATTCTAATTCTGGTGAAGTCTGGACACCATTCTTAAATGCGGGCTTCCAATTAACGGCCCCTCAAGAGTTGGAGGGTGAGGGTGAGCAGAGATATGAATTCCAGAATCCAGCCATACAACACAGCTCGGTCGGTCGGTCGGTAGCGAAATAAGCGCAGCTAAGGGCGAAGGCGGCAATATTGAATGCAAGTATATTTATAGGCAGCGTGATAAGGACGTACTTATACACTTATTAATACCTATATTAAGAAAGAAGGAAAGAGCTGTGGTTTCAACGTTGAAACGTCTAAACGGGACAATAAGACAATAACGGCTTACGGCCAGTGGCCACCGACGCACCGACACACCGACGGGCGACCCGCGACGGCGGGCTAGACATGCGCGCGCATCTCTGCAGTGTATAAAGCAGCATAATTGTCATTTGTCGTACACTCGTAGATATATTATTATACCTATAAGTATACTTGTCGAGGTTCAGGGTCGGGGATGTCGGGGGCTTTTGGCCAACTGCGGTTGTGTGTACTTATAAGTATATACACTTTGGGTTATTCGCACGGCGTTCTATCTCCTCGATCGGCGCCATCGGCGGGGAGAGCTGTTCCAGTTCCCCATAGTCCGCGTCCGCACTGAGCGCAGTCGCCGCCGTGAACGGGCTAGACACGGGTCGACTAGGCCCGCGCGTTGCTGCTGCTGCTGCTGCTGTTGCTGCTGCTGCTGCTGCTGCTGCTATATTCCGTGGGGACAGGCACACATCACGACTCGCGATTCGCGCAGCAATTGATAAACTTACAGGACTGCGAGTACTTACTTGGCCGATCAACTGGTATTTCAATACTTGGCGACCTTCTCGACTTTTAGCGAGGAGGGGAGAGAGGAGAGAGGATTCGACGAAAGATTCGAGTCGTCTGTGTGCTAACTGCTAACTGCTAAGGTAACTTGTACTCAAGTACATACATATACGCGTCCAGTGCGGGCCACATGTTCGCGCGAAACGGATAGCGCTGGCAGCCCAGACTTCGAGAGAGAGAGAGAGAGAGAGAGAGCAATTGCGGCTGCTGCACGGTAAGTATTGTCGCGGGGAGACCTGCTTTATGCTTATTCATCAGTTGTAGATTGTAAGTAGTCGACATCGCTGGTAACACGCCTAACAAGAGTCGACCGAGAGCTGAGAAAGAGAGGCAGCGTACGTTGGCCGTTGTATACGTTCGTAATGGTGTGTGTATACGCGTGCAAGGCATATCGCAGTTGGGCGCTGTATAGCAGTGTATAGCCACGGCTTTCTCTCGACTCTCGACTCGAGTCTCTCGCTTGCGTTGCGCGCGCTATACTTACTGCCTCTCTCCCTCGCGCTACATGTACAACGTGTAACGTGTAAGTATGCTTATTGTAAAGCGGCGGGCAGCGGTGAGTGTGCAGAAAACAAACGGAAAACGCGCCGCGGCATCTTAACAGTTTTATTTCCCGCATTTCGCTAGTGTGTGCAACTGTGCTGCACGTTGCACGTACCCATAAGTACTGTCCGTACTCCATGTCCATCTCCATTCCTCTGTCAAGTGTGCATGCGTGAATTCGTCTATAATCCACAGTATCATCTCGCATGTAAACGCGGTATAAGTACCTCTATACCTATACTTGTCCGTACTCCGTAGCATTGTAGCAATGCGTACCTAATACCTATATACATGGGTGTGTGTTATGCCTATGTAAGTAATACGCGGGCTCTTTCTTCGAGACCATCTCGCTCGCGACTTAGCTATATAGCCTATAGCTGAATATCGAGACCCGAGAGGGTTAGGAATTTAGGATCCGACGGAGAGTTTGCGGGGAACAAATTTTCTGGTTCGACCGCGAGTACGCGTTTAAGTATAGACTGGCTCCAAGAATGGTCCGCAATACTTGAACACACTTGCAGATTTTTACTTGTAGTACTTACTCATCATAGATTCATAGCCAAAGCGACAGAGAGAGGATCAAGCCTGTCGCGCTCTCTCTCTCTCTCTCTCTCTCTCTCTATACTCCATACTCCATATCAACTGCGCTGCGGCGTAAGTCAGTACCTATATATACGCAGCCGAGACGAGAGACGAACGATGGGGAGCGCGAGTCGAAGCGAGCGAGACAGACGACTATAGACGAGCCGAGAGAGCATCAGTAGCATAGCGCGACAATCGTTACGTCACGCGCGACCGAGCTGTACCTACATATAAAATATAATACGCGGTGGAACGGCCACGAAAACGTGCGGAAGACGAGCGCCAACGAAATACTTTTTTTCGCCTCTCCTGCACACGGGACGCTAAAATTTTTCTTTACTCCTTGCAGAGCCTCGACGTCGCAGACGTATAAGTACACACAGGCAGAACGGGAGAAAGTTGCCACGGACTTCTGGGTGTCGCGAGTGAGAGAGAGAGAGAGAGAGAAAGAGCAAAAAATAGGGTAGTTGCTCTTATTAGCTGACTTGACCACCGGAGGCATTCCGTCAACTACAACAAATCAACAAACAAACGAAAATAATCAGAAAAAAAGAGGAGTAGACGCCTCTGATACAGATATTGCGTTTGGCGTGTCTTTTTAAAAGTCGTCAAAATTCCGGTCCCCACAAGGAAACCAGAAGACCCCCAACAAACCGGCGGGAGAAATCCACCGACTTCTGGTGACGAAAACTCTTGTGAAAGCAGAATGAATAAACGAAACAAACGTTCAAACCCCACAAGGTAACTATAAGCTTAATTATTGCTCATGAAATCTCGATCATTTGCATCTGGGTGATACAGGCATTCTTACGGTTAATGGCAAGTATCCCTTTCAGATCCCCGCGGGCTCGGGGTCCACAGGAACGATGTGTTGTTGCTGATGGAGTTTACAACAATGCACATTTCATGCATGCGATTACAAGCCATGTAGGCAACGTTGTGCAGGTATGATCTTTCATTGTTTAACTTAGTTTATGCTGCATTGTGCTTGCTATAAAAATTTAATGCTGATTTTCTTACAAATAGATTCAGACCCAAAATGGTTCAATATATGAAGGGGTGTTTCGAACCTTCTCTAGTCAGTTTGATGTAGTTTTGGAAATGGCCCATCGTGTTGAAAGTTCTGGCAAAATAAGTGTAGACAGTGTTGTAGAAAAATTGATATTCAAACCACAAGATATTATTACATTGTCTGCAAGAGATGTCGACTTAGACTATGCGACGAGAGATACATTCCAGACTGATACTGCTATAAGTAAATTTAATGGTATAATTAAAGGAAAGAAAGAGCTGCAGCCTTGGGATGAAACTGGCACAACTAATGGAGCTAACTTAGAGTTAGATCGTACTGCTGTAAGATTTTACATTTTTAAAAAGTTTGGTATCAAATTCTGAATTAATATTTCATGCAATGATAACTTAATTTTACAGAATGGTTGGGATGTGGACGATATGTTCCGCACCAATGAACAAACCTTTGGCATTCAAAGTACATTTGAACCCAATTTGAGTCAATACACTGTTACTCTTCAGCCTAAAGATACTAAGGATTACAAAGAACAAGAAAAGAAGGCAGCTGAGATTGCTAGTGAAATAGAATCTCAACCTGACCACAGAGCTCGACTTGAGCTTGAGAATGGAGATGAAGAAGAAAGATTTGCTGCTGTAGTTCGTAATAATGATTCTAATTATGTAATTATCAAAGTTTTATTGACTTATGAATTTATTTTAAATGAAATTTAATAAGTGCTTTTTTTTCAATTAATTTAGCCGCGGTCTAACAGCAATGATAAATATGTACCACCTGCAAAAAGGAAAAACGGCAATACTGGCAAGTTGATGCGCACAACACCTCCTCCACAGTCCCCAGGTCCAGCAACGAGCAAAAACACATTTAACCCAGCCCCAACACCAACCAATGTCAATGCAAACGTTCCTCCAACTAGCAACATTCCAGCGAGTATGAATTCACATCCGCCTGTTGTACAACACCCTGTACCTTTGAACATGGCCGGTATCCCAAGTGGCATGCCCAGTGGAGTTGTCGTTACATACAACCCACCACCCTTCGTACCTCCGCCAACCTCACAACCTCCACCAGCTAATGTTACAGTTCCTGGTAAGCTTTCATCGCGGAATAATAATCATTTTAAATAAATAAAAATTAATCATTTTAAATAAAAAAATGAATCATTTTAAATAAAAAATTGATCATTTTAAATAAATAATTATGAAATTGTTACAAAAATTAAAATGCAATTTTGGAATATCTTTATTTATAGTAATGCCGCAAGGTCAGCCACCATCACAAGTCACCTCAACAATTCCACAGGTGCCCTTCTCTGGTCAACAGCAACCACCAATGAATAAAATGAGCTTAGATAAACGAGAACGTCCAAATAGACAGCAGGTCTATCAAGGTGACAAGGCACCGCCCGCGCCATTTCCCGGTGCACACGTAGTACCTCAGCATCAACAGCAGCAACCACAGTCACAGCCACCCATACACGTTCCTATTCAACAACAACAACAACAACAAAATTCAGTAGATGGACCACCACCACCACAAATGTTACCTCCTAAGGAGCAACGAGAGCACAGAAAAGTCCCTTCCACAAGAAATCGAGAAGACTCTCATACTGAACTTAGACAATTTCATTCTGATTTTAAAATGGTTGAATCACAACCTAGTCAAGAAACACCAACACTACAACAGCAGCCACAACAACCTCTTGGTAGGAAATCACATCCCCAAGAAGCACACCTGGCTCAGGTTTCACCAATGGTGAGTCAAGTATCTAGTTTTTAAAGTTAAGTAGAAAGGATAAGTCCCGCTTTTTTTTTAATGGAAACTATCCAATTTTGTTTAATGTTCCTAATTTTTTGTAAATAAAATTAAGAGACTTACCCTTTTTATTTGATGAAAAAAAACTTTCTTTTATATTGTTTTTTCATTTCTTTTTTTTTTTGTTTTTATTGTTATTTCTAGTTACAAGAAGATGCAATATTGAATTCTGCACAGAATAAATTAATATCAAAGAACAAATTACGTAAATTACAATAAACGCACTTCTGCTAAAAGTAAAATCTTTAAAAAAACATTCAGTCTTGATATTCAAAGCCATTTCAAAATCAAAGTCGGAAGAAAACTTCTTTAATTTTAATTTTGTTTTTATTTTTTTACGAAGCTTTTGACACTTTGATAGTATTATTTATAACGTTTTTGCAATCACGAGTGAAACAAAACTTAGCTAAGACACATTAGAAGACGCAAATATTTCTATAAAATTGTATTGATTAGTGGTATTCCAATGATTGATATCTAATTCTGCCACTGTGATAAAATATTCTGAAAAAAGTCACAAACATTACTTATAACTGTAGAATATTAATGTAATAGTGTATTTATTTATAGAAATAAAATTTTTTTATATTTTTTTCTGTTCCTTTTCATTTTAAATGTTTGTTGATTGTCCATTCAACTCCTCTATAATGTTTACGTCCTGATTGTATATTTAATATATATTTTAAATGCAAGGGAATTTGACAATTTTTTTTAAAAAATGAGTTAGATTACAAACATTTATATATTATTTATATAAATGCAATCCTTTCAGTTGCAATTTGTAATAAAAACGCTAAAAGAATCAAAACTGTGTAATTAACTAGACAGGAATGTAAATTAAATTTATCATTGATAAAAAAAAATCAATATAAATATTCGATTTTTTATATCAACATTAATATTAACGATTGAATTCTTCAAACATAAATTGAGAATTTCAAAATCTCCTTCGAGCATGGTGTGACTTAAAATGTTATTTTTTTACAGGGGCCGCCGCATCATCAACAACATACACACACGTCTCCCTCTCAAAATATACAACAATCTTCTCAACAACAGCAGCAGTCCCATCCACCACCTATTCAGGAAGAATTAGTGGTTACAAATAAACCCCCACCAGGTCCGTCTCCTGTGCAATCAGCCAGCCCTCCTCAACAACAGCAGCAGCAACAACAACAGCAATCACCTCAACAGCAACAATCTTCTCCTCAGCCTCCTTCACAGTCACAAACTCCTCAACCAACGCCTCCTGTGCAGCAAGATCCTGCTCTTGATAAAATCACTAATTCTTTCAAAAAATCTACTCTCAATCCTAATGCTAAGGAATTCAATCCAAATGCTAAACCATTTACACCTGTAAGTAGAGTTTATTAAAATGTTTAAAGCTGAGAAAAATCCAAATAAGTATACGTTATTACATATTTATTTTTTGCTTCAGCGATCTCCAAGTACACCTACTCCAAGTAGGCCACACACTCCCCAAACTCCACAATACGCAGCAGCTACAATGTCTTCAGCTGTGGTAATGCCAGCGCTTATAATGCAGAATCAACCGCCTACTGCATTCACGCAACCACCTGCCCAACCAGTAACAAGGTTCCGGAAGGGACAGTACATAGGTATTACAATAAATCAATTTTTGTTATCATTTATTTCAAATTACATTTCTTAGTTTTAAGAAAGTTGAAAAAAAATTCAAATTTAAGCTTTAATTTAAATACATTTTATCACTTTCAGTACCGATGATGCAACATCGCGGCCCAGACGTAGCATCGCAAATGCAGGTGGCCGCCGCAACAGGCCAACCGCTATTGGCTCCGGCACCATTGCATCCACCATTCCAATTACCTTACTCAGGCCAGCCGACCTACGGTGCTCAAATGGTGAGAATGGTTCACGCTCCACCACCACCACCACACATGACTGCCAACCCCTACCATCATCATCACGAGTCTCCGGGACCTCAAGCTCCAGGCATTCAGTATATGAATCCACATGCTCATCCACATCCCCATGTTGGTCAACAGCAGCCGAGTCAAACTCCCTCGCCGGCCAACCCCAATCCTCCTCACACACCCGGTGCTTACAATCCACCAGGTAAGAAATTTGTATGATTCCAATCATACTGTTTATAGATTGGCAGTTAAAAAAATTATATCATTTTTTTCTAACAATAGGTACACCTCAGCCATCGTATCCACAACCACCACCGCAAAGTCATGCGCCGACGGGTTATCCCATAATGTGCCCCATTATTCCGCCGCATCTGCCTATACCACCCCAGCACATGCAGTACATACCACCTCAACCACCACCTGGACAACAGACTATACCAGTCATCCTGCCACATAATCAGTAGTCCCACGCCTTCCCGGGCAGACAGCAGCAGCATCAGCATCTGCGAGAAAGCCGACGACAAGGTTATCCTTAACTATTCACACGCGAAGACGAGCAAAAAGTTCACTGCGATACATATGCGCGGATCTGCTAGTGCCGGGGAGTGCGAGCTAAACAAAATAAAACTATATTAAAAAAAAAAAAATACCATAACTACAGCAGTTACAATGAAAATTGCAGTCACTTTTATCGGCATTGGACAACGCTGATCAAAATGACAAATTATTTCTTATCATTTTCATACCTACGCCTAGTCTTAAATTTTCTTCTCCTAGTGCGATATGAAACATTCTTTTCTTTTTTTTTATAATCCTTTTTAATATCTTCTTTCAACCTTTTTATTATACTATTTATAATTTCTTGCATTTGTCAATTTCAATGTATAAATGCAATGATAAAAAAGTTTCATTTTCGTTCTTTGACTCTTAGTGCAAAGGACTCTTGCTATAATTCCTTATAAAAATTTCGAATTCGTTCATGTTTTCTCTCAGAGAAAAATTATAACTCTTGAAAGTGACTAGTACTACGACTCTGGAATGCAATTAATTGCTACATTTAATTGTACCTCCGCAGCTCACATACATAATTTGTCGCTGCAAAGTGCGGAGCTTAATAGGAGAAAGCAAATTTTCTCATTTTATTAAATCGAGGTAGTATGTATTCTACTCTCGATTCACATAAAGCTGCTCTGCGAATATATGGGAAAAATAAGCAGAGTTGTTGTAAAAGATGAGAAGTTCTTTAAATGATACATACATGTCACAGAAGCCCTAAACTCCATTCATGGAGAGCTGCTTATACCAAAGTTAGAAAAAGGGCAAGTCGTTCAGTAATGTAACGTCGCACGAATGCAGCGACGTTTTGTCATCACTAACATTCGGTAGAATTAAAAAAAATCTTTGATCAAAAAGATTAAATGACTTTTTAGAAAAATTTAGCTGATCAAAATTTTAAATTTTTTGTTGAATACGGTGCCGTTATGTGAGGCGCATATGTGGCAATTATGCTTTTCCGATAGTTAGGGAGAAGCATTTTAAAATCAATTATGTTTTAACGTGAACGACATTCGATGAAAAAAGAGAATTGTTAAAAAACTCTTTTTATCTTTGAGGGAAAGAAGGAGAATATTTGAATAACGTATGCGCATCGAAATAACTTGATTATCGAGATGTTGATGTTTATGAGTGGAACAGTAAAATGGCGAAAGACTTTGTTCGCTCTATGTTTGTTGATATTGAGTTTTGTTATTTAAAAAGAAAGGAAGATATTCGTAACCAAGAACTTCGATGCCAGCATTTTTTATTAAATGCTCACAAATGTACAATCGAAAGATATCGCTATTTTGCGTTTAATGAGAAAGAACACCGATGAAATACAAAGCTTATTTGCAATTTGTATCGGAGGTATTATTCATTTATTATTCGATGGTATACATTGATCCAATGCTTTTATACCGCGCAAAAGTGTGCTAGAATTGAAACTTGCTGTTTTTTCTAAATTCTACATATAAAATTCGAAAGTTTTATAAAACGATTTCTATATAATTCATTATTTACAATTGATAGGAAGATGGTGAAAGCATTTGATTTGTCTCTCATTAAGTAAGTTTGTTTCTGCAAGCTTAAACATGATTGAAAATTGCATTTGAGATTTAATTTCTTTAAAATGATTTTATTATATTACAACAATGGATCTTTAAAGATTTTGGTGCAAATTAAAAGTCATTTTTTTAACAATAGAAAAAAGATCTCAAACTTGTATCTCTTTATGCAACCGAACAATCATGGTTGGAGTGTGCGATATAAGTTAAAAGAATGGAATAATATTTTACGGCCTTAGACCTAGTCGTGTACATAGAATGAGTGAGAAATTCAAGAACAGACAGAATATCACACAGTGTGGCATCGTTAAACACAAATTTTATATCGAAGAGATTTAAAAAACCATCAAATAAATTCAGTAAAAACGAAAATACGTAATATTTATTTTGACCCTAGCCCAAAACAATGGTAAAAACCTTATTGCATTTATATTTTAACCACGAAATTTTTAAAAGTGCAGCAATGCGCCAATAAGAATCTATTCAAATTTCGAGTACAGTGTCAAAGCAGCTGTATAACCTGCATAGTGTGTATATTATGGTTTCTTAACAATTGTGCATTTGCGTTATTTTATGTTTATACACAGTTGTAACTCCTCCATTCAATTCTTACTCGGTTTTCTCTTTTATCTTCATGCCCTTTGTTCTCGGACTCAATCATGGCTTCGAACGCCTTTACTCATTATAAGTATATGTCGAGATTGTCGAGTATTTTCCCATAAGAGAACAGGGCTCATTCCCTGTGTTTCTCGCTCATTGTTTCCTATTGGGTAATACGACACCATATACATAGGTAGACAAGATGGCTGTGCATAGTCGAGAAATAACATTGCGTCTTATGGGGGCTGGACGTATTTGTATTTTTACAGCAAATTTGGTAAATAAACAGTTCCTAAGGCCAGTAAAATTGGATTCTTGTTAAAGTAAAACTGAACTCTTGATCTAATATTTAGAAACATACACTTAAGTACCAAAATTGGAGGTTAAACCTGCTAGTCTGCTAGACAATTCGTCAGCGCGTCGAGTTGCCTGTGCAGCAGACAAGTAGGTTTAACCTCCAATTTTGGTACTTAAGTCTAAGTGTATGTTTCTAAATATTAGATCAAGAGTTCAGTCATTCCAAATTTCTAAACATATTCAGAAAACATTGCTGAATCCAATTTTACTGGCCTTAGGAACTGTTTATTTACCAAATTTGCTGTAAAAATACAAATACGTCCAGCCCCCATAAGACGCAATGTTATTTCCCGACTATGCACAACCATCTTGTCTACCTATATATACGGTGTTGTATTACCCAATAGGCCCGAAAGGCGCGCTCAGGCACCATTTGGGCTACGAGGTCGCAACGCAACTTGGATCTGAACAGAAGAGTATACACTGCTCTGTTAAATATATTCTGCCAATGTGACGGTCACGGAAACCGATTACGGCCGATCCACATATGCTCAGCTGGCGGCGACACAATTTTTGCATCCTCGCCGTAGGTTCCACGTTCCAAAATGGCTGTTGTCGCTGCCAGCTGAGCACATGCGGATCAGTCGTAATTGGTTTCCGCGACCGTCACATTGGCAGAATATATTTAACAGCAGTTTACCAGAAGTCCAGAATTGAACTCAAGGTTTAAGACCACTAAGATCATTTAAAAAATCAAAATAGTTCAATCAAATTAGTTTTTGAGGTGACATTAATTCCGATGTGAAAGGTTAAGGGCTTAAATTGTTCGGAGGAGTGTATCTAATAATATTCTGAATGTTGATACCGCGGACTTAATAAACAATTAACAGTTTATAAGTTGCATTTTTCCATTTTTTTTGAGATGCGTATTGCGGAGTGGGGATGACCGCGCGCTCTTTGCCCGAAACTGAAAATCTTTTTTCAAATCGGAGTGCTCGGGAAAAAGACCGTAAATTAGTCAAATATGACCCGATTCTGCTCTTTTTTTCTAATTCGGGGTAGAGCAAGTAAAAAATGCGATTGATCGCATGAGATTTTTTGTTGACATTATTCATTGTACTATTATTGATCGTATATTTTTTAAGTATTCTTTTTTGTATACATAAATTTATATATTTGTTATTTTAATTTTTTGTCGGAAATTTAGTAAGGAACAATTTTTGTCTGAAATATTTTTCGATACGAAAAATGCAACTTAAATTGTTAATTATATATGATGCTTCTATCGCTCGAGTATTGTAGAATGTAAAAAAGACAACTATGCATCTCTTCGAGCAAACGTGAAATTTATTCTTAAAGCCGACGTTCCGAACTGATGCAGCTCCTCATCAGGGCTAAAATATAAACTCAGTACATTTGGTACATCTAATATTATCACCGAGCCGGAAAGCAGGAAAACCAGCTAAATTTTTTTCTAACGACCATCTGTCGACACCGGCACTGTGTGTCGTTGTCACCATGAATTGAGAGTGAAAAGGCACGAGTGGATGAAGTGAGAGAGCACGAGTGAATTGAGGAATGCGTTTAGAGTGAAAAGAAGACCGAGTGCGTACGTGAAAAGTGATATGACGAGTGAGTAAAGACCGATTCACTCGAAGACGAGTGAATGTCAGGACAGCCGAATGTGTATGAAGGAACCCCCCCCCCCCCCCCGAGGTATCGAGAGTGATGAAGCAGGCCCCGAGCAACAGAGCGACCTCGAAAGAGAGAACATCTGAGAATAAGAGCCCTAGACAACTGAGCGACGCGAACGAGTGTTTATTTTCATAGATTTATACATTTAATACAGTTTATTCTTTATCAATCGTGTTTATTCCTTTATTTAACATAACCCTGTACACCACGAATCCTACATATAAATATATATATATATATATATATATATATATATATATCTGAAAAAAATTCATAGGGTGAGGTTGGGTTGGATTAAAAATTTCATCTCCAATTTCACAAAGAATCACCCATATATATATATATGCAGCCAGGTCTCCCAGTAGACTGACTGTCTGCGGGGGACGCGCCCTCCCCTACACTTTCTCTCCATTCCCTCTGTCTCTCTCACTCTCGCTTACGGGTTGGGCCCGAAGGGTCCAACCGTTTTTCCGCTTTCACTTCCGCACACCCTCTCCCACTCACTCGTAGCATCTTCTAACACTCAGCATCTTCTAACATATATATATATATATATATACATATATATATATAATTTTGCGATGGTTCGATATGCGAAATTCGGAGTCTATTGGCGTTGACTGTTTTTATTTTTTTATTTTTCATTTGTATTTTGATATTGCGCTGTCCATTGAAGATGTCCAGGACGGTATATGGACCTTCGTACTGATCTCCTAGTTTATATTGCTTTCCTCCTTTTAATAGCCATACATTATCGCCTATTCTAAACTCTTGCGGATTTACTTTGCGGTCATAGTAATATTTGGATTTGATTTTTGAATCAATTAATTTTTCTCTGGCAATTCGTTGCAAATCATATAACTTTTGATTAAGATTTGTAACGTAATCATTGTAAGTTGGAGGTTGATCCTCCTTTTCTAGTGGATCACTAGAGGGTAATCGGGCCATTTTCCCGAATACTAACTCGTACGGAGTAAAAGAATGACCTTCGTGTGGAACTGTGTTGTAGCATAGAGTTGCAAGTTCCAATAATTCGTCCCACGATTCATTGGTCATAATTGTTTTTAAATATTCCGGTAATGCATGATGTGAGCGTTCTAGCGAACCATTAGCCTGTGGATGATAGGCTGTCGTTTTTACTTGCTTAATCTTGAACCTTTTTGCAACTCTCTGCAATAATTTTGACATAAAGTTGCTTCCTTGATCGGTTAGAATTGTCACTGGGGCTCCAAAAATGCATATGAATCTTCTGACAAATGCATCGGCTACTGACGTTGCTGTTGCATCTTTCAAAGGTATTGCCATACAATATTTTGAAAAATTACACTGTATTGTTAATATATTGTTGTGGCCATTTTCTGTTACTGGAAATGGTCCAACAATGTCGAGACTTACTTTCTCCATAGGTGAGTGTGGAGTATCGGTGATTTGCATGGGTTGTTTTGTTTTAACCCTTACTAACTTCTTCACTTGACACGTAACACACGTACGTATGAAATTTTGCACGTCCTCCTTGAGATTTTCCCAAAAATATCGCTGTTTAATTCGTCGATATGTTTTGGTGACTCCTCGATGTCCTCCTACAGCGGTGCAATGCATTTCTTTAATGATTTTGCTTCGATCTTGCTCTTCGATGTATTTGATTATACCCAGGCAGATTATGATCTTTATTTGCACATTCTCCAGAGCCTTACGCATTAGTTGTACTATTTCCTTCCATTCTACGTTTTCAACGTTATGACTTTTTGCTATACTCACAGAACGTAATCCTTTTTTTATTATCAATGCTTTCAATACTTCAAAGGTATCAATCAAATTCTTTCGAATTTCTGTAGTACTTGCGGATGTTGTGCTCCTTATTACTGCTGCGAAAAGTTGCCGATTATTTCTTGTAGTGCACTTGATTTCGCCTGACTCTAGGTTTGCAAATTTTGGTAAAAATTTTCTCGATAACAATTGTTCTGCTCCTGTGTCGCACGGGTTACCTTTTGTGTCAATGAAATATATGTAGTTGTCTTTTCGCATGTATAATTGTTCTCTGCATTCCACAAATTTCTCTTCTCCTCGTACTTCGTGATCACTTTGCTCCCTTATTTCGTCTTCGTTGCAAACGGTGTCCTCGAATACAGGTTCACCTCTCGTTTCGCCTGATAGTGGTGGACTTTCGTTCTCGTCAACACTTTCATTGTCATTTTCTTGCTCCATAGTTGCCTCGGGTAACGGTGGCAATCGATTCACTTCGTTTGTTTTTATTAATTTTTCTTGGTTTATTTCTTCTCGTGATCGATTTGCCTTCTTCGGTCTTTTGTCCCTATAATTAGGAACTGGTATTTTTCCCGCCCTCGTACGGGTTTGTACTGCTAAGACTAGCTTCTCGTGGATTTCCTCCTCCTCGGGTTTGTCGTCGGTGACCGGATTTCGTGAAAGCGCATCTGCGTTGGTATTGCTCTTACCACTTTTGTACACAATATCATAATCATATGCGTTCAATTTTATTCGCCATCGGCTTACCTTTGTCGTCAGATCTGTAGATTTCTTAAACCACACCAATGGTTTACAATCTGTAACAATTGTGAAATGTCGACCCAATAAATATGGTCGAAATTGAGATACCGCGTAGAGAATAGCTAGCGCTTCTCTTGAATAAGAATTGTATCGGCTCTCGGTATCGGATAACACTCGGGACACATAGGCTATAGGTCGATCCTTTCCTATGTCCCCTTGACTCAAGATGGCGCCAATGGCGTGCAAACTGGCATCAGTTGTAACAACAAAAGGTTTTGAAAAATCAGCAATTTGCAATATTGGCTTTTCGCAAAGTTTATTTTTCAAAATTTCAAAAGCCTTTTCGGTCTCGTCTGACCATTGAAAAACCGATTCTTTTTTTAAAAGATTGCTTAAAGGTCTTGCGATGTTCGAGAAGCCTTCGATAAATCGCCTATAATAACCCGCTAATCCCAAAAATTCGCGTATATTTTTCTGCGTTTTGGGTCGCGGAAAATTTTTGACCGCTTCAATTTTTCTCGGATCTGGGCGAACTCCTTCTGGTGTTAGCAAATGCCCCAAATAAATCACTTCGGTTTGCAAAAATTTGCACTTGTCAGGCTGCATTTTAAGATTAGCGTCTCGCAACCTTTTCAAAAATTTTTCAAACTTTTCATTGTGTTCTTCAATTGTTTTTCCATAGATCACGGCGTCATCTAGGAATAGGAATATTTCACGCCCTTGTAATCCTTTGAATACTAGCTCAACGGCTCTCTGGAACGTGGCAGGGCTATTGCAAAGGCCCATTGGGAGTTTGTTAAATTCAAATAACCCTTGCGGAGTGGTAAACGCTGTTTTGTACCGATCGGGTACATGTAGGGGTATTTGGAAAAATCCCTGCGCTAGATCAAATACCGAAAAATATCGTGCTCCCTCCAACTGATCAATTATATCCAAAATATTCGGTAGAGGATATTTATCTTTAACCGTTTTGTCATTCAATTTTCGGTAATCGACCACGAATCGATATCTCTTATTCCCTTTACTGTCGGGCGTCTTTGCGACTAAAAATGCTGGGGATGAAAAGGGCGAATTCGAGGGGCGTATTATATCGCTTTCAAGCAACTCGGTTACCTGCCGCTCGAGCTCCTCCTTTAATAGATGCGCCGGCCGGTACGGTTTCTCGTATATAGGTATATCGTCCATAGTCACAATGCGGTGGCTTGGGACTTTGGCTGTTCCCAATCGTTCGCCTTTTAAATGAAAACAATCGGCGTATTCTTCAATTAATTTTTCAATCGGTTCTCGAGTCTCTTTCACCAAATGATCTAATTTCAATAATGATTTTAATTTCTCAATTCGAGTACTCTCATGGTTTTCGGGATTGTTGCATAATTCAATCTTAAAAATAGACTTGTCCATCTCCATTGACATCTCGGCAGAATAATAATCTTTCCCTGAAATTTCCATATAATTGAAGCAAAGGTTATCCATATGACTTTTTTCAATATAATTTTCAATAAAATAACAATTATCCGCTTTATCATCTTTACGATCCCCATATAAATGTTCAAATATTTCCGCTCCCACAAAATGTTTCTCCGTAATGTCGTTCGTCTCGTGTCCTTGAATCGTATCGTCAATTATGAGCTCATCGATTTCTCTATCTTTATCCGGAATTTCATCTTCGGATTCATTTTCACAAATTTCATTATCATTATCAATTTCATAATTTGCTACAATGGCCATTTCATTTATTTCATCATCGTAGTCTTCATTTTCATTATCAATTTCAATATCAGTTGCAACGTTTACTACAATGGCCCTTTCATTTGTTTCATCATTGTAGGTTTCATTTTCATCATTAATTTCATTATCAATTTCAATATTATTCTTCATTGCAATTCCCGTATTTATTGCAATCTCATTACTAGTCATGACTTTATCATTGATTGCGATCCCGTTCTTAAATTTGCGCGCATTTTCGTCAATCAATTCTTTCATATTCAAATCATCCTTGAATTCAACAAATTTCTCAATATTTTCGCGAACCGTTTCTTTCGCGTTCTCAAAATTTTCATTCATCGGACAAATTTCCGCATTATTATTTTTCGTAATTACGCTTTGCTCATATTCAATTGATTCGTGCGATCGGCTTATCGAATGCTTCTCCCGATTCAAGTATACTCCCGCTCTTCGGTCTGTCTCGTCATAGTCCGTCCTCGGTTCCCCCTCCGCGGGGTTCCGCTCGGAGACCTTTCTCTTTTCGGTGCCCCTCCCAGCCATCGCGCTCGAGCTCACGGCGTCCCGTTGCTCTGTAGACTCGATGGCTGCTCGATTTTTCGTGAACGGAATTATTTGTCCATTTATTTCAATGTACTCTTCATTGAAATTTATTTTCGCATTACCTTTGCGAAAAAATTCATTACCCAAAATACCTGCTTCAATTATTGGGAAATTATCTTCCACCAAATGGAACTCTGTAATAATATCATTAAAATCAATTGTTATTTTGCCGAGTGTACCGATGTATCCCTCGGTTATCCCTTTCAACTTTATGTATTCTCGCTTGTCAATTTTAACATAGGGCGCTACCTCCGACTCACGCACTAGGTTAATTGCCGCGCCGGTATCCAACATGAATACCAGTGGCCTTCGAAAACCTCCGGCATCAATCTTAATCGTTGGGGATGCGCTTATTCGACTAAGATTTATTGACTCGATCCGGCAATGGGTATGGGCCCCTGTCGCGGAACTCCCGGGCGTCCTCCTGTATTTGACTCCCTCGGGGCGCCCTCCCGCGAAAGAGCACTCTCGTTTCCCTGCCCTTGATTGTTAGCGCGAGCTTCGCGTTGGCGCTTATAACAATCTCTTTGCATGTGGCCCGTTTTTCCGCAATAATAGCAATCTTTAATTTAATTTATTATGGGGTAATCTTATATTAGGTTGGGCCCCCCTGGGTCCATATGAATTATTGCTTCTATTATTTTTGCTGTTACCATTGTTAATATTATTATTGTCATTGTTGCTATTATTCGGCAAAAACTCCACCCGACGCCTGTTTTCGGCGTTCCAACCGCCGAAATTTCGATTATTTTTGTTATAATAATTCGGATTTTTATAAGGCCTTCCGCTCGATTGCGCTTGTTGTTGCATCATTTTTCGACAATTCATCATGACGTGACCCGTCTTTCCACAAAAGTTACATACTATTATAGTGTAAGGCTCGATTGCATGTACTTTACGCGTCTCCGGTACTTTCCCTTTCTCGTCCTCCGAGGGACTTTCGTCTTCGTTACCGCAGCCCGCGTATTCTCTCTCTATCTCTATCGCTTGTTCACGCGCTTCGTCTAGCGTCTCGTAGTCGCCCATCCGACCTCGAATTTCCCATTTCACGCCGCGTTTAAAGAATTTAATGCAGTCTCTCTCTATTTCAGCTCGAAAACTTTTTTCGTTCTCCGCGTCATATCTCTCTTCCCGTAAAGCGGTTGCTAGTATTTCTTTTTGGATTTCTTTGATTTTATTGAAAAATGTAATTACCGACTCTCCTCTTTTTTGACGTTTCTTTGCTAATTCTCCCGTCCAATCATGATACGTTTTTGCCGAACCGTATATTTTTTCAAAAAAATTTATTACTTCTGTTATCGATTTGAAACTTTGACCGCGACTGCTCGTAAGTGCGTCTCCGTATAAACGCATTCGTATGAATTTAACCAATTCCGTTTCGCGTCCCGCCGGAACCATCTCTTTCGCTTCTCTACAACCGTCAAGAAATACATTTAATGCGATATTTTGTCCGTTATACCGTGGAATGATATCTAAAATATTCGAAATTGACATGCCTCTCATACCGTCGGTTGCCATTTCGTTATCGGTATTTTCGAAATCTGCGCCTTTACACTCGTTCGTAGTAAAATAGAGTATATTACTATTTTTTAATGTAGGATTTGAGTTTGAGAATGACTCGATTTTACGTAAGTTTTGTGTGGTTGATGGATATTTGAAAAATTCAGTTATTCGGTCAACAACTCCTGTAATAAATTCTATTCCCCCGTACCCTGGGTTGTCTCTGAGAGTATTATTTACCTCCTCTATATTTTCGGGTTTTGAAAAATATTCTTCGACTTTTTCCGCTCCCACGAATTTACTTAAATGCGCTTTTATATCTTCAAACTCTTTTTCTTCGCTTATTATCGACTCATCTGTTTGTGCGCTTTTTAGATATGAAACTAATTTTCTGTGACTTTCGCTCTTATTGACTATCGGAGTGCTCGCATCAAATTTTCTATTATTGAGTTTTCTGTCAAAAATTTCTTTGCTTTTTAGGAAACTTTCTCTTTTCAATCGTAATTGTTTCGTGATCTTTGTATCTTTGTCATTATCACTGTCGTCGTCGGTCTCGTTCTTTTTGTCTCTGTATTTGTAGAATTGTTCTTGTGATTTTGGGAAATTGTCAAAGTCTTTCGGTTCCTCGATCATGTACTTTTCGCAAGTTTCCGTAATTTCTTTCGCGAGTCCGTTTGCGTCTCCGATTAATCTTTGTACGGCTAAACTATCGTTTTCGTCAACTGTGTCTATATTTCTCTAGTTTGTCTGAATTTATTGAGTATCGTTGAGTCTTCGTTTGAAATCTCCGGTTCGCGCCAATGCTAAACGCGTCCGCCTCTGACATTATTGGGAACCATCGCTCATGATCTCGTATTTCCCTATTCCATTTGCCGATGCACCAATTAAAATTATATATATATGTTACGTCTGAACATGTATATACAATTTCTTAATTCGCAATGGTTCCAAGGGAAAATAAATAAAAGACTCTGGTATACGTTATGTGAAAAGTAACATGCACA